>CM019064.1:466042795-466050310 GCA_009667805.1 Leptobrachium leishanense | reverse complement strand
CCAGCAGTGTGTGGATTCATATGCTGCATGAATTATACTGTTGTAGAGATGCTGCTCGGCAGTGTGTGGATTCATATGCTTCATTAATTATACTGTAGGTGCTGCCCGGCAGTGTGTGGAATCATTATGCTGCATTAATTATACTGCAGAGAGGCGCTTTGCTTCCCAGGTGTGTGGATTCATATGCTGCATTAATTATACTGTTGTAGAGGTGCTGCTCGGCAGTGTGTGGATTCATATGCTTCATTAATTATACTGTAAAGGTGCTGCCCGGCAGTGTGTGGAATCATATGCTGCATTAATTATACTGTTGTAGAGGTGCTGCCCGGCAGTGTGTGGAATCATATGCTGCATTAATTATACTGTTGTAGAGGTGCTGCTCGGCAGTGTGTGGAATCATATGCTGCATTAATTATATTGTTGTAGAGGTGCTGCTCGGCAGTGTGTGGAATCATATGCTGCATTAATTATACTGCAGAGAGGCGCTTCCCAGCAGTGTGTGGATTCATATGCTGTATTAATTATACTGCAGAGAGGCGCTTCCCAGCAGTGTGTGGATTCATATGCTGCATTAATTATACCGCAGAGAGGTGCTTCCCAGCAGTGTGCGGATTCATATGCTGCATTAATTATACCGCAGAGAGGCGCTTCCAGCAGTGTGTGGATTCATATGCTGCATTAATTATACTGCAGAGAGGCGCTTCCCAGCAGTGTGTGATTCATATGCTGCATTAATTATACCTCAGAGAGGCGCTTCCAGCAGTGTGTGGATTCATATGCTGCATTAATTATACCGCAGAGAGGTGCTTCCCAGCAGTGTGTGGATTCATATGCTGCATTAATTATACCGCAGAGAGGTGCTTCCCAGCAGTGTGTGGATTCATATGCTGCATTAATTATACCGCAGAGAGGTGCTTCCCAGCAGTGTGTGGATTCATATGCTGCATTAATTATACCGCAGAGAGGTGCTTCCCAGCAGTGTGTGGATTCATATGCTGCATTAATTATACTGCAGAGAGGTGCTCCCAGCAGTGTGTGGATTCATATGCTGCATTAGTTATACCGCAGAGAGGTGCTTCCCAGCAGTGTGTGGAATCATATGCTGCATTAATTATACTGTTGTAGAGGTGCTGCTCTGCAGTGTGTGGATCATATGCTGCATTAATTATACTGCAGAGAGGTGCTTCCCAGCAGTGTGTGGATTCATATGCTGCATTAATTATACTGCAGAGAGGCGCTTCCCAGCAGTGTGTGGATTCATATGCGCATTAATTATACTGCAGAGAGGCGCTTCCCAGCAGTGTGCGGATTCATATGCTGCATTAATTATACCGCAGAGAGGCGCTTCCCAGCAGTGTGTGGATTCATATGCTGCATTAATTATACTGCAGAGAGGCGCTTCCCAGCAGTGTGTGGATTCATATGCTGCATTAATTATACGCAGAGAGGTGCTTCCAGCAGTGTGTGGATTCATATGCTGCATTAATTATACTGCAGAGAGACGCTTCCCAGCAGTGTGTGGATTCATTTGCTGCATTAATTATACTGCAGAGAGGTGCTTCCCAGCAGTGTGTGGATTCATATGCTGCATTAATTATACTGCAGAGAGGTGCTTCCCAGCAGTGTGTGGATTCATATGCTGCATTAGTTATACCGCAGAGAGGTGCTTCCCAGCAGTGTGTGGAATCATATGCTGCATTAATTATACTGTTGTAGAGGTGCTGCTCTGCAGTGTGTGGAATCATATGCTGCATTAATTATACTGCAGAGAGGTGCTTCCCAGCAGTGTGTGGATTCATATGCTGCATTAATTATACTGCAGAGAGGCGCTTCCCAGCAGTGTGTGGATTCATATGCTGCATAATTATACTGCAGAGAGGCGCTTCCCAGCAGTGTGTGGATTCATATGCTGCATTAATTATACTGCAGAGAGGCGCTTCCCAGCAGTGTGCGGATTCATATGCTGCATTAATTATACCGCAGAGAGGCGCTTCCCAGCTGTGTGGATTCATATGCTGCATTAATTATACTGCAGAGAGGTGCTTCCAGCAGTGTGTGGATTCATATGCTGCATTAGTTATACGCAGAGAGGTGCTTCCCAGCAGTGTGTGGAATCATATGCTGCATTATTATACTGTTGTAGAGGTGCTGCTTGCAGTGTGTGGAATCATATGCTGCATTAATTATACTGCAGAGAGGTGCTTCCCAGCAGTGTGTGGATTCATAATGCTGCATTAATATACTGCAGAGAGGCGCTTCCCAGCAGTGTGTGGATTCATATGCTGCATTAATTATACTGCAGAGAGGCGCTTCCCAGCAGTGTGCGGATTCATATGCTGCATTAATTATACCGCAGAGAGGTGCTTCCCAGCAGTGTGTGGATTCATATGCTGCATTAATTATACTGCAGAGAGACGCTTCCCAGCAGTGTGTGGATTCATTTTCTGCATTAATTATACTGCAGAGAGGTGCTTCCCAGCAGTGTGTGGATTCATATGCTGCATTAATTATACTGCAGAGAGGTGCTCCCAGCAGTGTGTGGATTCATATGCTGCATTAGTTATACCGCAGAGAGGTGCTTCCCAGCAGTGTGTGGAATCATATGCTGCATTATTATACTGTTGTAGAGGTGCTGCTCTGCAGTGTGTGGAATCATATGCTGCATTAATTATACTGCAGAGAGGTGCTTCCCAGCAGTGTGTGGATCATATGCTGCATTAATTATACTGCAGAGAGGCGCTTCCCAGCAGTGTGTGGATTCATATGCTGCATTAATTATACTGCAGAGAGGCGCTTCCCAGCAGTGTGTGGATTCATATGCTGCATTAATTATACTGCAGAGAGGCGCTTCCCAGCAGTGTGCGGATTCATATGCTGCATTAATTATACCGCAGAGAGGCGCTTCCCAGCAGTGTGTGGATTCATATGCTGCATTAATTATACTGCAGAGAGGTGCTTCCCAGCAGTGTGTGGATTCATATGCTGCATTAGTTATACCGCAGAGAGGTGCTTCCCAGCAGTGTGTGGAATCATATGCTGCATTAATTATACTGTTGTAGAGGTGCTGCTCTGCAGTGTGTGGAATCATATGCTGCATTAATTATACTGCAGAGAGGTGCTTCCCAGCAGTGTGTGGATTCATATGCTGCATTAATTATACTGCAGAGAGGCGCTTCCCAGCAGTGTGTGGATTCATATGCTGCATTAATTATACTGCAGAGAGGCGCTTCCCAGCAGTGTGCGGATTCATATGCTGCATTAATTATACCGCAGAGAGGCGCTTCCCAGCAGTGTGTGGATTCATATGCTGCATTAATTATACTGCAGAGAGGCGCTTCCCAGCAGTGTGTGGATTCATATGCTGCATTAATTATACCTCAGAGAGGCGCTTCCCAGCAGTGTTTGGATTCATATGCTGCATTAATTATACCGCAGAGAGGTGCTTCCCAGCAGTGTGTGGATTCATATGCTGCATTAATTATACCGCAGAGAGGTGCTTCCCAGCAGTGTGTGAATTCATATGCTGCATTAATTATACCGCAGAGAGGTGCTTCCCAGCAGTGTGTGGATTCATATGCTGCATTAATTATACCGCAGAGAGGTGCTTCCCAGCAGTGTGTGGATTCATATGCTGCATTAATTATACTGCAGAGAGGTGCTTCCCAGCAGTGTGTGGATTCATATGCTGCATTAGTTATACCGCAGAGAGGTGCTCCCAGCAGTGTGTGGAATCATATGCTGCATTAATTATACTGTTGTAGAGGTGCTGCTCTGCAGTGTGTGGAATCATATGATGCATTAATTATACTGCAGAGAGGTGCTTCCCAGCAGTGTGTGGATTCATATGCTGCATTAATTATACTGCAGAGAGGCGCTTCCCAGCAGTGTGTGGATTCATATGCTGCATTAATTATACTGCAGAGAGGCGCTTCCAGCAGTGTGCGGATTCATATGCTGCATTAATTATACCGCAGAGAGGCGCTTCCCAGCAGTGTGTGAATTCATATGCTGCATTAATTATACTGCAGAGAGGCGCTTCCAGCAGTGTGTGGATTCATATGCTGCATTAATTATACTGCAGAGAGGTGCTTCCCAGCAGTGTGTGGATTCATATGCTGCATTAATTATACTGCAGAGAGGTGCTTCCCAGCAGTGTGCGGATTCATATGCTGCATTAATTATACTGCAGAGAGGTGCTTCCCAGCAGTGTGTGGATTCATATGCTGCATTAATTATACTGCAGAGAGGAGCTTCCCAGCAGTGTGTGGATTCATATGCTGCATTAATTATACCGCAGAGAGGCGCTTCCCAGCAGTGTGTGGATTCATATGCTGCATTAATTATACCGCAGAGAGGAGCTTCCCAGCAGTGTGTGGATTCATATGCTGCATTAATTATACTGCAGAGAGGCGCTTCCCAGCAGTGTGTGGATTCATATGCTGCATTAATTATACCGCAGAGAGGTGCTTCCCAGCAGTGTGTGGATTCATATGCTGCATTAATTATACCGCAGAGAGGTGCTTCCCAGCAGTGTGTGGATTCATATGCTGCATTAATTATACCGCAGAGAGGTGCTTCCCAGCAGTGTGTGGATTCATATGCTGCATTAACCCCTTAGTGACCGGGCGGTTTTACACGAATCCGTCCGTTCGTGACCGCTGCTGTTTTTATGTTTCTGCGCTCTTAGGCTAGGGTCAGACTAACGCATTTTTCACGTTGTCCGTGAAAATGTGCGTTCGAAGAATGGACGTATTTTTTCACGGAATACGCAATAGCGGTCATACTATGCGCAGTTTCATCCGTGATTTTGTACGGATCATCAATAAAACACTTCTTGCATCTGGACGTTATGTTAGCCGGACATTAGCAGCGTCTGATGTCTCCAATTCACGCACACACGCCGCTAGCGGGCGCAGCGCACTCTGTACGTCAGTACTAGTGGTTTAACGTTCTCGAAAAAATGCGTTCATTTTCCACTTGCGTTGCGCAGCCGGACTTTTGTGCGACCGTACATCGTATATTGGCCGTCATTGCCCGGCATCTGCTGCTAGTGCGGCCGTGATTAAGTGCGCCAGAACGCGCGTTCGCACTGCCTCAGTCTGACCCTAGCCTGAGTGTTTACGTCAAATTTTCCTCTTACTCGTTTATGTAACCCACACATATTTTACACTGTTTTTCTCGTCACTAAATGGACTTTATAAAGATACCATTTTTTTCATCATTTCATATAATTTACTATAAAAAATATTGTGAAATATGACACAAAATTGAAAAAACACCACTTTTTCGAACTTTGACCCCCAAAATTTATGTATCAACAACCGCAAAAAAAATGTATTCTTTAGTAGTTTCTAAATTTAGTACTGAGTTTAGCAATACCCAATGTTTACATATTCCTCGCTTTTTTCCTTATTTTATGCAACAATAAGTGCAAGTAGCACTTTGCCATTTCCAAAGAGTTTATTTTCAAAACTAGTGATAGTGACATTGTAACACTGATATCTGTCACTAATTCCTGAATAACCCTCCACATATACATATTTTTTTAAAGTACACAAATCAAGGTATTAAACTTGGGGTATTTTGACTCTTTCCATGCAAACCATTTTACCACAAATCTATGCCAAAGTTTGAGAAAAAAAAAAAAATTTGGTGATTTTTTTTTTTGAACGCAATTTAAGAATACATGTACTGTGAACTTTAAGGTTTACTGCCAAAAAGCCCCCAAAATATGTTCAGCAACATCTTCTGAGTAAATTGATACCACCCATGTATAGGTATGTCGGGTCATTTGGGGGCTAAAAGGCCTTATTTGGGGGGTGCGCATTTCAGTTTTCCAACTTGGAATTTTCACATTTCGTCATCATGCACCCATGTCCTATTTGGGACATTTTTGAAGCCGGCCAAAGTAATTTACCCCCATCAAACCATATATTTTTAGAAAGGGCACACCCTGGGGTGCTTCAAAGAGTTGTATTTTAACACTTTCCATGCACTAGCTCTATGTCAAACTTTCAGGTAGTCACTTTTTGTGTTATTTTTTTACACACATTGTACTTTAGGCATGAATTGTCAAATCCAGTTATGGGTTACTGCAAAAAACACCCCAAAATATGTTCAGCAACATCTTCTGAGTAAATTGATACCACCCATGTATAGGTATGTCGGGTCATTTGGGGGCTAATAGGCCTTATTTGGGGGGTGCGCATTTCAGTTTTCCAACTTGGAATTTTCACATTTCGTCATCATGCACCCATGTCCTATTTGGGACATTTTTGAAGCCGGCCAAAGTAATTTACCCCCATCAAACCATATATTTTTAGAAAGGGCACACCCTAGGGTGCTTCAAAGAGTTGTATTTTAACACTTTCCATGCACTAGCTCTATGTCAAACTTTCAGGTAGTCACTTTTTGTGTTATTTTTTCACACACATTGTACTTTAGGCATGAATTGTCAAATCCAGTTATGGTTTACTGCCAAAAAACACCCCAAAATATGTTCAGCAACATCTTCTGAGTAAATTGATACCACCCATGTATAAGGTATGTCGGTCATTTGGGGGCTAATAGGCCTTATTTGGGGGGTGCGCATTTCAGTTTTCCAACTTGGAATTTTCACATTTCGTCATCATGCACCCATGTCCTATTTGGGACATTTTTGAAGCCGGCCAAAGTAATTTACCCCCATCAAACCATATATTTTTAGAAAGGGCACACCCTAGGGTGCTTCAAAGAGTTGTATTTTAACACTTTCCATGCACTAGCTCTATGTCAAACTTTCAGGTAGTCACTTTTTGTGTTATTTTTTCACACACATTGTACTTTAGGCATGAATTGTCAAATCCAGTTATGGGTTACTGCCAAAAAACACCCCAAAATATGTTCAGCAACATCTTCTGAGTAAATTGATACCACCCATGTATAGGTATGTCGGGTCATTTGGGGGCTAATAGGCCTTATTTGGGGGGTGCGCATTTCAGTTTTCCAACTTGGAATTTTCACATTTCGTCATCATGCACCCATGTCCTATTTGGACATTTTTGAAGCCGGCCAAAGTAATTTACCCCCATCAAACCATATATTTTTAGAAAGGGCACACCCTAGGGTGCTTCAAAGAGTTGTATTTTAACACTTTCCATGCACTAGCTCTATGTCAAACTTTCAGGTAGTCACTTTTTGTGTTATTTTTTCACACACATTGTACTTTAGGCATGAATTGTCAAATCCAGTTATGGTTTACTGCCAAAAAACACCCCAAAATATGTTCAGCAACATCTTCTGAGTAAATTGATACCACCCATATATAGATTTGTTCTGTTGTTTTTGGGGTGCTACGCCAATCTTTGACATGTGCTTGTCAATTTTCTAATTTGACATACAGTATCTTCTTTGCTTATCTTCTTTTTAGGGTCTTTTTACATACCCCAGTTTTATGAACGTGCATATATTTGGTAAGCTAACACCCCAAAGTATTGTAAATGGAGTGTTTTTATGCTATGGATGCATCCGTTTGCT
>CM019064.1:465630295-466037795 GCA_009667805.1 Leptobrachium leishanense | reverse complement strand
TGTAGAGGTGCTGCTCGGCAGTGTGCGGATTCATATGCTGCATTATTATACTGTAGAGGTGCTGCTCGGCAGTGTGCGGATTCATATGCTGCATTATTATACTGTAGAGGTGCTGCTCGGCAGTGTGTGTAATCATATGCTGCATTATTATACTGTAGAGGTGCTGCTCGGCAGTGTGTGTAATCATATGCTGCATTATTATACTGTAGAGGTGCTGCCCAGCAGTGTGTGGATTCATATGCTGCATTATTATACTGTAGAGTTGAAAAGACCGAAAATTTCCGATATCACGAAACAATGATCCGAAACGAAAATTTAAAAAAAAACAAACGAAACGAAACGAAAAACAAAATGTGTGCACATCCCTACTTAATACATAGTTTGCTCAAACAATGGAAATGAGAGATTTATTTTGCAAGAAACATACCTAATCCAACCTAACCGGAGATAGATCCGGCCGCAGTATGCTCTGCACTCCACGCTCTGCACTCCATTGGGGTGGACCCCAAAGCCCCCTAAGGCTAGGGTCAGACGAAAGCATTTTTCCCCGCGAACGTGAAGAAGTGCGTCCGAACGTATTGACGTATTTTTTCATGGAATGCGCAGAAACAGTCAGACGACGCGCATTTTCGGGCGTGATTTTGTACGGATCGTCAATAAAACTCTTTTTGCGTCTGGACGTTATGTAGGCTGGACATTAGCAGCGTCTGACATCTCCTAATCACGCAAACACGCCGCTATGCCGCAGCTGCGCACTCAGTACGTCAGTACTAGCGGTTCAGTGTTCTCAGAAAAATGCGTTCAAATTCCACTTGCGTTGCACGGCTGGACTTTTGTGCGGCCGTACATCGTATATTGGCCGTCATTGCCCGTCATCTGCTGCTAGTGCGGCCGCAATTATGTGCGCCAGAACGCACGTTAAAAGTGCGCTGGTCTGACCCCAGCCTAAGGCTAGGGTCAGACGAACGCATTTTTCGCGTTGTCCGTGAAAAAGTGCGTTCGAACGAATGGACGTATTTTTTCACGGAATACGCAATAGCGGTCATACCATGCACATTTTCGTCCGTGATTTTGTACGGATCATCAATAAAACACTTTTTGCGTCTGGACGTTATGTTGGCCGGACATGACCGCTTAGGCATGGTACCTCCCCCTTATTCCATACCTTTCCCCATACAAATAATTGACACCACACAGTTTTTTCGTTGGAAAGGTATAGGCCACAGCTTTATTAAACAACAAACCAATTTATTAAACCGTTACTTCTGACCCAACCGCATAACGCGGAAGGCAGTTACCACTTACCCAAACAAGAGCTCGTCATCCTGCAGAGGCCCCAACCCTGCAGGACTCGTCTCCCCAGTGCCTCACCGATAGGCGGCTTATATATTATTCCTCCGCTGGCCAGGATTCACGCCAACGCAGAGGGCAGCCCCCCACCGACTGCTGCACCTGCGCTCCCCCCGCAGCCAGCGCCAACTCAACGCCACTACTCACCTCTGCTAACCAGATATCTAAGCCAATATCAGACAGGTGTACCCCGTCCGGTCTCATCAACCCCGTGTTATTCCCCTCCAATTCAGGGTGCCGAACTGAAAAGCCCCCCAAACTGGTGACAAACCGTGACACTTCTCGGTTGATCTTCCGCTTGGCTTTAAGCAACGCTCCAGTCCGCGCAACGGAATTCCAATCAGGTCTCGCCACTATTTCCGACCACACGAGGGACACCCCCGGAAAAAAAGCAAAGTATCGCGCGAGGTCTTGCTTCATAGCGTGAAGCAAATCGAGAGACCTGATCTTCCCCATGTCATTGCCCCCTAAATGGACAACCAACACTATGTTGTGCGGAACCTGCTTAGACAATGCACAACACTCACGAAATAAGTCGGCCCACCGCATCCCCCTAATTCCCTGCTATCGAATCCTCGCCACCTCTGGAGGAATACCCAAATTGCGGCCAATGGGACGCAGCTCCGCTCTCTTCTCCGCCCAATAAACGTATGAGTGGCCCACGATCCACACGGCCCTCGCCGACTGACCTGCAATTGTTGCAGACCCCGTTCAGAGGGCCAGCAGACAGATGTAAATACCTGTAAAAACAGGAAAGAATGAGGAGACAGACAGATTGGCTGCTTGTTTCCACAGTATCCTCGTGGTTATATTTATTAAATGCATATTTTCCAAATGCTTTTAAAACAATAACATTTTCATTCTAAATGACCTATTAACATGTCATCTTCATTTTCGCAAAATATCTAACTTTTCCTGTGGAAAGTTGTGAATCCGTCTCACAGACTATACATCCTATTATATACAGTGTGCAGCGTGCTACAGCTATTCCTTTTCCTTCTGCACATAAGGGGATGTCATATCTGCCAAGACATAGAACAATTCCTTTCTAATAACAAATAATAATGCATCTAGGATTTCTGCATATTGAGTACATTTAAATGTACATAACTGACTCTGCATCAGGAAATACAGCTGTATATAACATGGATTCTTTATTTTAAGTGTTTGGGAGTTACTTCCTGCTTTAGGCTTACCTGTAAAAACAGGAAAGAATGAGGAGACAGACAGATTGGCTGCTTGTTTCCACAGTATCCTCGTGGTTATGAGGGTAAGCAGGAACACATCACCAGTGCCACACCTATAATCTTCCCCCAATCCTTCTGGAACATAAGACCCTGTGCGTCATAATAACAGTCCCCTGCTGCTGCAGCAGAGAGCTGCATTCTCATAGTGACTTGTTATAGGCACCATATACCACATAGAAAACATAAACACATACCTTTCAATGTCACCACTATACATGACAATTACTTACTTTATATAATTTTGCACATACCTCGTATGTGTCACATCCTCCCCGACAAAATAAAATGGGCACCAGCTACAAAAAAAAATATGTATACACTCAGGCGCAAGATTACTATGTCCAGAACACCACTTTCTTAACTTAATATGCTGCCCCTGTGGGAATACATAGTACCATATTGTATGAGTCGTGAAACGGGTAGTATGAGAGTGGTGGCATATAATATGGTGTAGCCAATACAGGTAAGTGAGGAAAGGTATATGCTGCTACACTGTAGAGCATAGTCTGTGGTTGTAGCGATGGTTGACCCAGTGTTTCGTACGTAAACACTTGTCTTGGCTTACTCCCTCTCACTGACCGTCTTGGTTCGATACAGCTTTCTGATGTCAGACTTTCCGCTTCATCAGGCAGGGCACATTCACTATCACTATCTCCACTGACTTCAGGTGGAA
Organism: Leptobrachium leishanense; assembly: GCA_009667805.1. Lineage (NCBI taxonomy): Eukaryota > Metazoa > Chordata > Amphibia > Anura > Megophryidae > Leptobrachium > Leptobrachium leishanense. Next base: position 466,034,525 of record CM019064.1, on the reverse strand, counting down.
ATGTTGAATTCAGGATCACTTCTTCTGGTGATTGAGTCTCGATCAAACTGTGTCTCTGTTCCTGTGGGACTTGGACTTGATCTCTTTCTCGCACGGTTCTCTCAGGTGATGGTGACGTCATTTCGACAAGAGAGTTCTCATGGTTCAGTTTTGAACCTTGCCGGTAAGTATGCTGTCTCTTATGCTCTGTCCAACTCTCAGGAATTCTCAACCAGTATCTTTCAGAGCTTTCCTCATCTGAATCGGTGATGTCACTGTGGTAGGTAGGTTCTCTTGTCTTCTCCCTGTTACCTTGTCTGCTTTGTTTCTGGTTCCCGTGTTTCAGTGGGTGTGATGGTGTCTCCACAGGCAAGTCATTTACCAACAGTAATAGGTTTCGGTGCAGGGTTCTAGTTCCACTTTTGTTCCCATTCTCAGGACTCACCACATAAACCGGATTGTCTGCTACTTGCTCTTTCACCACATAGATGATCTTCTCCCAGTATGATCTTAGTTTCCCTGGGCCTCCTCGCTCTCTCAAATTTCTAACAAGAACTCTGTCTCCAGGCTTCAGAATAACACCTTTGACCTTCAAGTCATATTGAGCTTTGCCCCGCGCACTTGATTGCTTACTGTTTTCATTTGCTATTTGATATGCTTCAGCCATCTTTCCAGCCCAATGATCAGCAAATCCCTTATGAGTTAATCCCTCATCCTCTTCAACGAGCCCAAATATCAAGTCAACAGGAAGGCGAGGGTGGCGTCCAAACAGTAAATAGAATGGGGAATACCCAGTTGACTCGTGACGTGTACAATTATATGCATGGACGATCTGGGGAAGGTGATCTTTCCAATGTATCTTTTCCTTATCAGCCAAGGTCCGGAGCATTTGGAGGAGAGTCCGGTTGAATCTCTCAGCTAGGTTACTTTGAGGGTGATACGGAGAGGTCCTCGAATGGCGTACTCCAGCAAGTTCCCGAAGGTTCCTGAAAAGCTCATTTTCAAATTCCCTGCCCTGGTCATGGTGTAGCTTTCCAGGGTAACCAAACCGAGGGATATAATCATTGAAAAGACGCTCAGCTGCTGTACGGCCAGACTTGTTTTTAGTAGGATAAGCTTGCGCAAACCTAGTAAAGTGATCTACGACCACTAGTATATACTCATACCCACCCCGGCTTGGCTCTAAGTGCAGGTAGTCGATGCAAACAAGTTCTAGAGGTGAGCTGGATGTTATACTCCCCATGGGTGCTCGGACATGGGTCGTTGGTTTCTTTTGCTTAATACAGGGACACTTCTTTGTGATATACTCCTCTACTTCCTTCTTCATATATGGCCAGTAGAATCTTTGTCTCATCAGATGAAGAACCCGTTATGTGCCCAGATGTCCCATGTTGTCATGTAAGTGCTCCAAAGAAAGTTGCTTATACTGGGTTGGGAGAACAAGTTGTTTGTTTTGAGCTGTTTGCCTATAGAGACATCCATCCTCTATAATTAGTTTGTTCCATTCATACAAAAGTTTCTTGGCCGCTCCAGTCACGGTTTTCTTTAGACTTTCATCTGGCACCTTGATTTCCTCCTTCATCTTCAATACCTTGGCTATCACTGGATCCTCCCGTTGAGCTTTGGAGAGTTCATCTTTATTTATTCTTGGCAACAATGAACCTTGGGATGTTGGGTCAGTTTCCATAGACGACATACTGAGTGCTGCAACCCAAGCCACATCTTTCTTTTTGGCTGCGCGAGCTCCATCCCAGACTGCTCGCACCACTTCAGATGACAATTGCTCAGTGCACTCAGTGGTATACTTTTCGATGTCAAGGGGGATACGCGACAGTGTGTCAGCATCAATATTTATTTTACCAGGCCTATATTTCACATCAAAGTGGTAGTCGGACAATTCTCCCACCCAGCGATGGCCAACCCCATTCAGCTTTGCAGTGCTCATTATGTAGGTCAGGGGATTGTTGTCTGTGTAAATGGTAAAATGTGGAGCATAGAACAGGTAGTCTCTGAATTTTTCACACACTGCCCATTAAAGTGCAAGAAACTCAAGTTTACCACTATGTAGGCAATAATTTCTTTCGGCCTGGGACAGTGTCCGGGAGCCATACGCAATGACTCTTAATTTTCCATCCTGACTCTGGTAGAGAAAACCCCTTTCAGATGCATCGGTGTGCAGCGAGAATGGTAAATTGAAGTCTGGATAGGCAAGAATTGGTGGCTTTATCAACATGTCAATCAAGGTTTCAAGAGATTTCTGATGCTCACTTGTCCACTCCACAGGAGTTCTGGAAGGCATTTGGGGGCCTTTGGTCTTTCTCCTACTGGACTCAACTGGTGCCACCCCAGGCTTTGCTTGTAGGAGCTCATACATAGGCTTAACTACACCTGAAAAATCTTGGATAAACGAGCGATAGTAGCTTAGGAAGCCGAGAAGCCTTCTTACCTCACCGACGGTATGTGGAGTATGACTTTTGAGTGACATAACTGCTTGAAGATCTTTGGGATCGATCCGCACACCTTCGGCAGACAAAAGACGACCCACGTATCGGACTTCATCCCGGACGAGCCCCCAAGAATCTGTTGCAGACCCCGTTCAGAGGGCCAGCAGACAGATGTAAATACCTGTAAAAACAGGAAAGAATGAGGAGACAGACAGATTGGCTGCTTGTTTCCACAGTATCCTCGTGGTTATATTTATTAAATGCATATTTTCCAAATGCTTTTAAAACAATAACATTTTCATTCTAAATGACCTATTAACATGTCATCTTCATTTTCGCAAAATATCTAACTTTTCCTGTGGAAAGTTGTGAATCCGTCTCACAGACTATACATCCTATTATATACAGTGTGCAGCGTGCTACAGCTATTCCTTTTCCTTCTGCACATAAGGGGATGTCATATCTGCCCAGACATAGAACAATTCCTTTCTAATAACAAATAATAATGCATCTAGGATTTCTGCATATTGAGTACATTTAAATGTACATAACTGACTCTGCATCAGGAAATACAGCTGTATATAACATGGATTCTTTATTTTAAGTGTTTGGGAGTTACTTCCTGCTTTAGGCTTATGACGGAATGGGATGTTGTTCCGCCTGCGGGTGTGCTCTATCTGCGTGCCCCGGCGCTTACCGCTGGCCCGACTACCGAGTGGCACGGCACTCGGCGTCTCGTGCGGCCTGGCGTGACCCTGGGGAAGGGTTAGCGGGCGGTGGAGGGGACCCCTGCCTAGAACCAGCCCGACCACTGAGCCATACGGTACTCAGCGTCTCGAGCAGCTGGTTCACTGACCTTGTGGGTGGTGGGGTACGTCTGCGGGCGGCCGGCCGATTACGAGGATCGGATCTCTTCCGGCAACTATTCGGATCTGATCGCGGAGGACTTTCGGATCTTGGATGGATGTAGCTTCGGAACTTGCGGGATCGGCAGAGTCTTCGGATCTTACCGCAGTCCCTCGCAATACCGAAGCGCGGTACACGGCCGCGCCCTTCGGATCAGATCTCGGGCTGAAAGTCTGAGAACCGAACACCATACGCTGCGCCTCTGTCCTGATGCGAGATGCAGGCACAGAGCGCTCGGTTCGGTTCGGATCGACTGGGACACCGTACCCTGAGACCGCGGGGGATACTCAGATGATGAAGTACGGCGGAGAAATAAAGACATCAGGCGAGGCTGGATGCACTGGTAAATCAGGGTTTTTTATTCACAGCTCAGGCATTTATCAACTTTACACAAATTATAATACAATGGGAATCCCTGCCCGCCCTCCCAGGACCCATTGGCCATTACAGTTCGGGGAGTCGCCGATTCGGACCGGATGGTCCGAATCGGCCATTTTACGATTCGAACCGGATGGTTCGAATCGGCCATTTTCCGATTCGAAGAATCTGATAACGGCCACGAGGCAATCGGAAAATGGCGGCGGGCAAGGCAGACAAAGGGAATACATTTCACAACACAAAGGGGGACACTTTATTACACCACACATAACCACATCTAAATAAACGTACTCCAAACTCCGGGCGTGCCACCGCGCCTAATTGTCCATGGCCATACCACTGTCACTGCGCACCGCCCCTGGCTGAGGGTGCTGGGCCATTCCGTGACAAGGCTTACCTGTAAAAACAGGAAAGAATGAGGCGACAGACAGATTGGCTGCTTGTTTCCACAGTATCCTCGTGGTTATGAGGGTAAGCAGGAACACATCACCAGTGCCACACCTATAATCTTCCCCCAATCCTTCTGGAACATAAGACCCTGTGCGTCATAATAACAGTCCCCTGCTGCTGCAGCAGAGAGCTGCATTCTCATAGTGACTTGTTATAGGCACCATATACCACATAGAAAACATAAACACATACCTTTCAATGTCACCACTATACATGACAATTACTTACTTTATATAATTGTGCACATACCTCGTATGTGTCACACAATCACAGAAGATGGGGACGAACATAAGCGCGAAAACGCGAGGAGCGCCATCTGCCCAGCCGCTGCAGCGCTGCCACCGAGGGGCCAGCCCCCGCCGCTGCCGTAGCTGCTCCTATCCTAAAAGAATGCGCCGCAAATTGTCTGGGATCCAGCCCCGCTGCCGCAACGCACCGGCGAAAAACAGATGTAAACTGGAACCGCGTGAGTGGCACTCCCGAACTGTGCAGCAACAGGGGGCCCGCCACCGGCGGCCGTAACTCCAAATATCGCCGAGCCAGCGCCACCGGACAGCCAAAATCCCCAGAGGCCAACAATGACACTGCTGCCCCTCTCCCCGCCTGATCGGTTTTTGACCTTCGCAGCCACAAGAGGATAGAATGGTCCCGAACCGATACATCATCGCGATGCAAACCCGACCACGAGTACTTACTCCTAGATACTAACTCCCCGATGCGCAATGCCCCAAAAAAACAAAATGTAAACGCCACTCCGAAAAGCGCTGTCTCAAACTCGTCGCTACAAACCGACGGCAACAAACCCAAAATCCTGTGGAGCAACTGCTCCGACACCGGCCGTCGTGTATCGGGAACACGGTTCCGCTGCCAACCCCGCACCACCTGCCGGAGAAGTGCGTCCTTACCAATATCCTGCCATCCTACCAACTTCGAAAGACATGAGAGCGCAGCTAACACTCTGGCCGCCCAGGCTCCCGACTTACCGTCTCGCAGAGCCCTGCCAAACAAGAGCCATGTCACCCTAATTCTGGCCCCGTGAGAGTCACCACCCTCCTCCATAGCCAGCAGCCTCCATGCCTCCCAAACCTGGAAATAAGCCGACCACGTTCCAACCGCCAACGAGCTGTCCAAGCATCTCAACAGTCCGGCGAGGCGATGGTCCAAAGCCAGGCTGGACAAGGCGTGCCGGTCGGATCCGCCGCCGGAGCCACCTGCGAGAAAAGGTTCCACTGGAACCGGGAGAGAGCGTCAGCGATAACATTATCAACGCCAGGCACGTGCTTCGCCCTCACCCACACATTGTGTTCCAGGCAACGCAGCACTAAATGACGCAATAATGCCAGGACCGGTGGAGAACTAGACGATGAGCGGTTCACCACATGGACTACGCTCATGTTGTCAGTCCATAGCACCACCCTCCTGTTCGCCAACCGCTCCCCCCAAAGCTCCAATGCCACCACAATCGGGAACAGCTCCAGGAATGTCAGATTAGTGACTAACTCCGAACCCATCCAACTGTCAGGCCATCGCTCCGCGCACCAGCTCCCCTGAAAATAAGCACCAAAGCCCACCGAACCAGCAGCATCAGTGAACAACTCGAGTGCCGGGCTGTCCAGCTCCGACTCTTGCCAATAGGTGCATTCATTGTACGACTCCAAAAAAGTCCTCCACACCATCAAGTCACTTCTGTGAGACTTAGTGATCCTGACAAAGTGGTGAGCCGCCCGGATCCCCGCCGTGGACAAAGAGAGGCGCCGACAGAACGCCCTCCCCATCGGCAAGACCCTGCAGGCAAAGGTTAGGTGCCCCAACAGGGACTGCAAGTCCATCAAGCGCATCTTGGAAGCACCCAGCGCGCGCACCACCAGCAATTGCAACCCGTCTAGCTTTTCTTGGGGCAACCGAAAGACCTTCGCAACCGAATCGATTTCGATGCCCAGGAAAGATAAACATCGGCAAGGACCCTCAACCTTACCTGGCGCCAATGGAACTCCAAAATCTCGTGTCACTTCTCTGAACACTCTCAGGAGATCCTCACAATCGGAAGAGCCAGCTGGACCAACGAATAAAAAATCATCTAGGTAATGCACGACAGATGGAATCCCGGAATGCTGCCGCACCACCCAGTCCAAAAAGGATGAAAAAATCTCAAAGAAGTGACACGAGATGGAGCACCCCATCGGTAAGCATTTATCGTAATAATAGCCGCCCCGAAATTCGCAGCCGAGGAGGTGGTAACATTCTGGGTGTATCGGGAGAAGCCGGAATGCAGATTCAATGTCCGCTTTAGCCAACCATGCCCCTTCTCCAGCCTCCTGAATCACCTGCAGAGCCTCGTCAAATGACGCGTACCGGACCCTGCATTCTTCCCTACCAATTCCATCATTAACCGATGCGCCCTTAGGGTAAGACAAATGGTGGATCAGGCGAAATTTGCCTGTCTCCTTTTTTGGCACCAGCCTGAGCGGAGAGACTCGAAGGTTTGGAAATGGCAGAGAAGAGAAAGGGCCTTCCATCCGGCCCAGTTGCACCTCCTTCGCCAATTTTTCCGCAACCGTGTCCTCTCTGCGTGTGGCAGACACTAAATTTTTTGACAATTGTGGGGAATGTAATGGTGTATAAGGAATCGAAAAACCAAAAAAGAATCCCTCCAACAACAATGAGGCGGCTTTTTTATTGGGGTAGCGCCCGAGCCAGGGCAGCATCGCGACCACGCGCACCAGTGAAACCCCTGCCACCGGGCTCGTCCCGACCGGCAGCCTGAGACTGTCCCCCTTTGCTACGCTTGAAACAACGAAATGCGGGGTGCATCCCGCCGCAGGACGAGCACTCGTGGCGAAAACGACAAGAGGACCCCCACCTGCAGGAGGATTCGTTAAACAACCAGCAGTACCCCCGTCTACCCACCGCAGCCGGTCCTTGGGGCATAAAGGCTGCGGGTCCTGGAAAGGGCGGCACCACAGGTCTGTTTGGTGTCATCAGGAGCAGCCAGAGGTTCGCATCCTGCACTGCGAAGGACAGACCCGGACGGACCGCCATCTTCTGCCTAAACTGCTGGTCGTATTTATACCATGACAGACCCCCATAAATTTTATATGCCCCCCAGATTAAATCGAGGTAAGCAAATAGGGAAACCCCCCGCTCCGGATATTTTTCGCACATAATTGCGCTAAAAGACAAAAACCCCTGCAGCCAATTTCCCCACGTTGGCGGCAGAGCCTTTTGTTTCTCTTTTTCTTTTTCAGTCTCCGCGATAGTTTGCTTTTTAGGCTTATCCACGGTTTCTTTGTCGTGCGGAACCAACGACAAAACGTCAATATACTCCCCCTTCCAAATCCGCTCTTTCACCTCCAGCGACACATGCATCCCTAATGGCGACAGGTCGCAAGGCGCAGACACAAAAGAACCCTGCGCCCCCACCGTAGCTGCACCTGTGGAAAACCCAGAGGCCTGCGCCGCGACTGCCGCAGCAGCACCGACATTCCCCAACTGAGCCGCGCTGCTGCCTTGTGAGCTTGCCACCCCAGGTGGGGGTGTTGGCACTACCTGCACCCCCGTCGACGCGACCGATGGCACTACGTCAGCTGTAGCTGCCGCACCCTGCGCACACCTCCCCGGTACCGCGTCAGCTCGCCCGGCACCTGGGAACCCGACAGCTGAGCCGGTTCCGTCCTGCAACCTGCGCAGCACTGCTACCAGGGTATCAATAACGCCGGGTGTTAAAGGGCCGCCTGCCTCGCCTGCGCTTGTACTCACTCGAGCATCCCGCAGGTCCAACTCACGTGCTGCCAGAATCCGTGATGGTGCCGTTTGTACAGGCGTAGGTTCCGCAGCCGCCATTCCTGCGCTGCTTGTTGCCCTCGCGGCGTTTCTCGACCCCGAAAAGTCCAGACGCCCGTCTGACCGCTGCTGCCCGGTTCCAGAAAGGGTTCTCCCACTCTCCAACTCCAGCGCTGCTCTCTCCAACCTGCTAGCGTTTCTCTCTGGCGATAATATAGGCATGTCAGCTGTGGGCGTCGAACGCACCGCCCCAGAGGCCCTTTCCTGATGCCTGGGAGACACAGCAGCCGACCGGAAACCTTCTGACCCCCTCACTGGCCCTGCGAGAGCAGGCCGCACCACCGGATATAAACCGCTGGTTCCCGGTTGCTCTTCCCGCATGGCAGGCACTTCGAGCGCTTTAGCAGCCTTCTTTTTACGCGTTGCCGGCGTTTTTCTCTGGGAGCGGCCATTTTGTGGGGGATTTAGCGCCCTTTGACCCCTGTCGCTCTGCCTGACGCAGCATCATGGCGGAGTCAGTCGCCCGTGTCATAGCCCTCCCACGCGTCACTTCCTCCCCAGCCGGAAGAGAAAGGTGACCACGAGGGCTCCTCGAACGACTGCTCCGCCGTCCATTTTGTGCCGCCATTGCTGCATCAGCAGGTAACTCACCCCGGCTCTCGTCCACTGGCCTCAGCAGCTGCACCTCCCGCGCCAGTCTGGCAGCCTCTCCTCTTCCTCGCACTGGACTTTGATGTAGTCTGCTCGGCGGTCTGGAAGCTCTCTCCCTGCGCCATGGACGCCGATCCTCCGCTGGAGAAGATCCCCTGCTGTCGCCATTACCCGACTGTAATAAATCCTGTACAGAAATGCCCTGCGCCTCGGCGTGAGCACGCAATTGGCTCAATAAATTTTCTACGTTTGAATCCATCATAACTTCTCCTTCAGCCGGCATCCAGGCGCCAAGAGACAGGGCACTCCCCCTCACGGCCTTAAGTATGCCCTGCTGCAACAATGTTTCCATAAACCAGTATTCTGTCAATCATCTCTTACTGTCCGGACCATGCCCGCTGTCATGTCCCCCCCTCCCTAATTGGTCCGGGGGATATCTTTAGCAGCGTCTGACATCTCCTAATCACGCACACACGCTGCTAGCGGACGCAGCGCACTCTGTACGTCAGTACTAGCGGTTTGCCGTTCTCGAAAAAATGCGTTGGTTTGCCACTTGCGTTGCGCGGCCGCACTTTTGTGAGGACGTTCTTCATATGTTCCCCGGCATTGGACGTAATTTGCTGCTAGCACGGCCGTGATTAAGTGCGGCTGCACGCGCGTTAATACTGCGTTAGTCTGACCCCAGCCTTAGAGGCTGTGATATAGAGTGTATCGCTCTCCTGAGTTTGTATTCAATGACTCTTTATATGGATTTTGTGGACTGTAACAATTATATTGAAGAAGACATAAATACTTCTATATTTGTGTATCTTGGACGCGTTTCACTTTGTATTGTGTTATGTTTCATTTGGGTGCTGTGGGGGAGGGGAGTATCATTCATTCTGGTGTATTGCAACAATTGGAGAAATTCAGAGAGAGACGATCTGGCCCTGAATTGGCACCGAACAGTGAGTTTCCCCGTATGGTGACACTTCGGGGCCATTCGGCTATTCACAAAGCAGGCAGTTCACCAAATTTTGGTGAATTGCCAGCATGTACGGTGCCTGTTCGGCAGCAGTGATATACGATGCCTGTTCGGCGGCAGTAAAATACGTTGCCTGCTCGGTGGCAGTGAAATACGGTGCCTGTTCGGTGGCAGTGAAATACAATGCTGTTCGGCGGAAGTGAAATATGGTGCCTGTTCGGCGGCAGTGAAATATGGTCCCTGTTCGGTGGCAGTGAAATACGGTGCCTATTCGGCAGCAGTGAAATACAGTGCTGTTCAGTATCAGTGAAATAAGGTGCCTGTTCGGGTGCAATGAAATACGGTGCTGTTCGGCGGCAGTGAAATGCGGTGCCTGTTCGGCGGCAGTGAAATACGGTGCCTGTTCGGCGGCAGTGAAATACAGTGCCTGTTCGGTGGCAGTGAAATACGGTGCCTGTTCGGCGGCAGTGAAATACGGTGCCTGTTCGGTGGCAGTGAAATACGGTGCCTGTTAAGCGGCAGTGAAATACAGTGCCTGTTCGGTGGCAGTGAAATACGGTGCCTGTTCGGTGGCAGTGAAATACAGTGTCTGTTAAGCGGCAGTGAAATACGGTGCCTGTTCGGTGGCAGTGAAAAACTGTACTTGTTCGGTGGCAGTGAAATAAGGTGCCTGTTCGGGTGCAATGAAATACGGTGCTGTTCGGTGGTAGTGATGTACGGTGCCTGTTCGCAGCAGTGAAATACGGTGCTGTTCAGCGGCAGTGAAATACGGTGCCTGTTCGGCGGCAGTGAAATACAGTGCCTGTTCGGTGGCAGTGAAAAATGGTGCTTGTTCGGTGGCAGTGAAATAAGGTGCCTGTTCGGGTGCAATGAAATACGGTGCTGTTCGGCGGCAGTGAAATACAGTGCCTGTTCGGCGGCAGTGAAATACGGTGCTGTTCGGCGGCAGTGAAATCCCCCATAGAGAAGCAATGGTTAATCTATTCACATTGAACAGCAGAGAAATGTCAGTGAAATGCCCTGATGTTCAGTGGTTTCATTCGGCAGGTTTATTCAGGAGAATCCCATAGGTTTCAATGTTAAAAAATATTCCCGTTTTAACCCAATATCTAATAAACTGTTTATCATTTTAATCTGCAGCAAAAAGTCTCTTTATTATTTTTTTTTAAAGATTTTTGATGCGTTTTTCGACAAAATATTTTTCCCGCTTTAATTTTAAATTGTAAATTCCTGTAACAGTCCTTTTTATTCTCATTCATTGGATTTTATATATAAATTTCAGACATTTTCGTTTAGTAGTTTCTTTGCAAACAGCGTTTCACTTTTCTAACATTCAAGTGGACTGTTTTTTTTTTCACTCCATTCGTCTGCGGTGTCGTCTTTTTCCGGCGGCTGCTCTGCGCTGTGATCGGCTCCTGCTCGGGTTTCTCCGGCGTGTTTGGGGTTAATCCAGATGTTTTTGCGGGTTTCTATGTGCGTTCCCCGGGTTTTGCGGTGACTTTTCGTCGGGTTTGCGGTGGCTTTTCCCTGCATTACGACGGCCCAGTGGTGTTTGCTGAATACACCGCAGGGTCGCCGAAATGGGATCGCCGAATCGCACCGAATTGAAGAGAACGAAAAGTCATTGAACGTGCGGTGACTTTTCCATTCTCTTTGAATAACCATGATAATATGGCATAATTTGGTGTAATGTGGTATAATTATTTTTTTTTAAAGGATTTTACCAGGAAGGATACATTGAGATTTCTCATGTTTTACAAGAAGGATACATTGAGATTTCCCTGGTTTTCCAGGAAGGATACATTGAGATTTCTCTGGTTTTCCAGGAAGGATACATTGAGATTTCTCTGGTTTTCAGGAAGGATACATTGAGATTTCTCTGGTTTTCCAGGAAGGACACATTGAGATTTCTCTGGTTTTCAGGAAGGATACATTGAGATTTCTCTGGTTTTCCAGGAAGGATACATTGAGATTTCTCTGGTTTTCAGGAAGGATACATTGAGATTTCTCTGGTTTTACAAGAAGGATACATTGAGATTTCTCATGTTTTACAAGAAGGATACATTGAGATTTCTCTCGTTTTCAGGAAGGACACATTGAGATTTCTCTCGTTTTCCAGGAAGGATACATTGAGATTTATCTCGTTTACCAGGAAGGATACATTGAGATTTCTCTCGTTTACCAGGAAGGATACATTGAGATTTATCTCGTTTACCAGGAAGGATACATTGAGATTTCTCTCGTTTTCCAGGAAGGACACATTGAGATTTCTCTGGTTTTCAGTATGTCCTGGGTGGCGAATATGTACCGTTAGGTGTCTTGCCAAGGACACTTACTGGAGAGGTGCTTGCTGGGATTGAACCCATGACTCCACAGGCTCTCTCCATGCAGAGCTGTGATGTTACCTCTACTCCACCCAGCCGGCAATATGGTGTAATGTGGCATAATATGGTGTAATGTGGCATAATGTGGTGTATTATGTTTTTCTTACACTGTGTCGCTCGTTTATTACTAATTGCTGATAGTTTTAATAAATAATGTACGGTTTGTAATTTATTGGATATGATGATTGATGATGTTTGATGATTGATGATTGATGATTGATGGTGATGATGATGATTGGTGATGATTGGTGGTGATTGGTGGTGATGATGATGATGGTGATGGTGATGATGATGATTGGTGATGATGATTGGTGATGATTGATGTTGATTGATGGTGATGATGATGATTGGTGATGATTGATGTTGATTGATGGTGATGATGATGATTGGTGTTGATTGATGTTGATTGATGATGATTGGTGATGATGATGATTGGTGATGATTGATGATGATGATGATGATGCGTTGCTATATATTGATTTATCTGAGCATTTTTCCTCCTTCCTGTAATATTCTCTCCGTTGCCGTATGTTAGTTGTTACATCACGTGAAGGGAACGTGTCGTTTTATTGCCATTAATTCTTCGTTAATAGAAGCATCAGATTATTTCACTCAGTTCACAGTCTCTGCTCTCTTCTCCCTGAAGCTCCGTCCCCTGAGGTCCACATCTTGCAATTAGCTTAACGAGCTGGACATGTCTCATTAGGAGGTGAGGACGGGATGTAATGAGCAGCGTGGGGAGGCCGGGGGCCAGGCTGGTCTGAACGTGGTCCCCGGTCACCCAGAGTCCAATTACAGAATAATTGCCCCGCAGGGTCTCTGAGCTCCTGCCGCGTGTCCAGTGATCCCCGGGGGCCGGTCACTTCCAAGCTGGTGTTTTGAAAACATATCGCAGGCCGGTCCCCGAGGCCTCCACGGAGAGGACATTGTGTGAAGGAAAAGAATTGTATTAACTCTGTATGTGGAGACTGGAACGAGCCGATCAGTCACAGCATGACGAGTGGGTCCAGCTCGATGTGTGAGACGCGTCACAATGTAACACAATCAGGACCACCATCAGAGGAGTGACAGCCCATGATATGTTCAGAGACCCTATGACTCCATGTGGCCCCAGTCTTTCCCAAACCCCATGCAGCTTGTCTATGTGGCACAGATGAAGGGGCCCATCAATGCCACCCAGACCTCATCCAATGGGATGATGGGAAGCTTCATGGTGGGCACCTGGGGTTGGTCAAAACACTCAAAGAATTCCTTGGTGGTCTATCACCTACTCTGCGTCTCGACCTGGAGAAGGCCATACTATCTGCCTCCTCAGTAAGTATGCTCCAGGTGGAGAGAAGCAGAGTAGGTGATAGACCACCAAGCATAACTTATTACCCCTTTGTAGACCCTCAGAAAGGAAGCCCACAGCATGTAGCATGAGTTAAACGGAAGAGGAGCAACATGTTTAAATTTTAATGACTTCAGTGAAATGGGAGGCTGAGGGAATTGGGGGCCCCGACCAGTGGGTCAGTAAGAGGCCCCAAGATTTCTGATGGCCACCCTGAACACAACGATCGTCCTGTCAAACTGTATCACAATCACAATTTATCTAAAGTAATCGGATCCCTCTGAGGCCCCGTATATATTTATATAAAGTTATCAGACCCCTCTGAGGCCCCGTATATATTTATATAAAGTTATCAGACCCCTCTGAGACCCGTATATATTTATATAAAGTTATCAGATCCCTCTGAGGCCCCGTATATATTTATATAAAGTTATCAGATCCCTCTGAGGCCCCGTATATATTTATATAAAGTTATCAGACCCCTCTGAGGCCCCGTATATATTTATATAAAGTTTCAGTCCCCTCTGAGGCCCCGTATATATTTATATAAAGTTATCAGTCCCCTCTGAGGCCCCGTATATATTTGTATCAGTATTATAAAGTTATCAGTCCCCTCTGAGGCCCCGTATATATTTATATATAGTTATCAGATCACTCTGAGGCCCCGTATATATTTATATAAAGTTATCAGACCCCTCTGAGGCCCCGTATATATTTATATAAAGTTATCAGACCCCTCTGAGGCCCCTATATATTATATATAAGTTATCAGACCCCTCTGAGGCCCCGTATATATTTATATAAAGTTATCAGACCCCTCTGAGACCCGTATATATTTATATAAAGTTATCAGATCCCTCTGAGGCCCCGTATATATTTATATAAAGTTATCAGATCCCTCTGAGGCCCCGTATATATTTATATAAAGTTATCAGACCCCTCTGAGGCCCCGTATATATTTATATAAAGTTATCAGTCCCCTCTGAGGCCCCGTATATATTTATATAAAGTTATCAGTCCCCTCTGAGGCCCCGTATATATTTATATAAAGTTATCAGTCCCCTCTGAGGCCCCGTATATATTTATATATAGTTATCAGATCACTCTGAGGCCCCGTATATATTTATATAAAGTTATCAGACCCCTCTGAGGCCCCGTATATATTTATATAAAGTTATCAGACCCCTCTGAGGCCCGTATATATTTATATAAAGTTATCAGACCCCTCTGAGGCCCCGTATATATTTATATAAAGTTATCAGACCCCTCTGAGACCCGTATATATTTATATAAAGTTATCAGCCCTCTGAGCCCCGTATATATTTATATAAAGTTATCAGATCCCTCTGAGGCCCCGTATATATTTATATAAAGTTATCAGACCCCTCTGAGGCCCCGTATATATTTATATAAAGTTATCAGTCCCCTCTGAGGCCCCGTATATATTTATATAAAGTTATCAGAGTCCCCTCTGAGGCCCCGTATATATTATATAAAGTTATCAGTCCCCTCTGAGGCCCCGTATATATTTATATATAGTTATCAGATCACTCTGAGGCCCGTATATATTTATATAAAGTTATCAGACCCCTCTGAGGCCCGTATATATTTATATAAAGTTATCAGACCCCTCTGAGACCCGTATATATTTATATAAAGTTATCAGATCCCTCTGAGGCCCCGTATATATTTATATAAAGTTATCAGTCCCCTCTGAGGCCCCGTATATATTGATATATAGTTATCAGATCACTCTGAGGCCTCGTATATATTTATATAAAGTTAGCAGACCCCTCTGAGGCCCCGTATATATTTATATAAAGTTATCAGACCCCTCTGAAGCGCTGTATATATTTATATAAAATTATCAGACCTCTCTGAGGCCCCGTATATATTTATATAAAGTTATCAGACCCCTCTGAGGCCCCGTATATATTTATATAAAGTTATCAGACCCCTCTGAAGCGCTGTATATATTTATATAAAGTTAGCAGATCCCTCTGAGGCCCCGTATATATTTATATAAAGTTATCAGACCCCTCTGAGGCCCCGTATATATTTATATAAAGTTATCAGATCCCTCTGAGACCCCGTATATATTGATATATAGTTATCAGATCACTCTGAGGCCTCGTATATATTTATATAAAGTTAGCAGATCCCTCTGAGGCCCCGTATATATTTATATAAAGTTATCAGATCCCTCTGAGGCCCCGTATATATTTATATAAAGTTATCAGACCCCTCTGAGGCCCGTATATATTTATATAAAGTTAGCAGATCCCTCTGAGGCCCCGTATATATTTATATAAAGTTAGCAGACCCCTCTGAGCCCCGTATATATTTATATAAAGTTAGCAGATCCCTCTGAGGCCCCGTATATATTTATATAAAGTTAGCAGACCCCTCTGAGGCCCGTATATATTTATATAAAGTTAGCAGATCCCTCTGAGGCCCCGTATATATTTATATAAAGTTAGCAGACCCCTCTGAGGCCCCGTATATATTTATATAAAGTTAGCAGATCCCTCTGAGGCCCCATATATATTTATATAAAGTTATCAGACCCCTCTGAGGCCCCATATATATTTATATAAAGTTATCAGACCCCTCTGAGGCCCCATATATATTTATATAAAGTTATCAGACCCCTCTGAGGCCCCGTATATATTTATATAAAGTTAGCAGACCCCTCTGAGGCCCCGTATCTATACTATAAAAGAGTAAGCTAAAAACTGTCCGTCGCCAAAACCCTACTGCGCATGCGCGACGGACATTTGAAAGCGGCCGTTAAAACACACAGGTAGCTGCGCGTGCCGGCCGCGTGAAAAAAAAAAAAAAAAAAACGTCACGAGCCGCGCGCAGCTACCCGTGTGTTTACACGGCCAGATGCCCCGATCCTCCAGCGGTGACCGTCCTCCGGCTGCCGCTGGCTGATCGGCGGGCCTCTAGGCTTAGGCGAGCCCCCGGCTCGGTTTGGGCCAACAGGCCCAGCCGAGCCGGGGACTCGCCTAAGCCTAGAGGCCCGCCGAGCACCCAGCGGCAGCCGGAGGTGGTCACCGCTGGAGGATCGGGGCCAAAGTTCCCAAAACATAGTCCCCTAAATCGGCCCTGAGCTCCAGCGGTGACCTCCTCCGGCTGCCGCTGGCTGCTCGGCGGGCCTCTAGGCTTTGGCGAGCCCCCGGCTCGGTTTGGGCCTACAGGCCCAGCCGAGCCGGGGACTCACCTAAGCCTAGAGGCCCGCCGAGCACCCAGCGGCAGCCGGAGGAGGTCACCGCTGGAGGATCGGGGCCGAAGTTCCCAAAACATACATAACCCCATAAGTCGGCCCTGAGCTCCAGCGGAGACCTCCTCCGGCTGCCGCTGGCTGCTCGGCGGGCCTCTAGGCTTAGGCGAGCCCCCGGCTCGGTTTGGGCCTACAGGCCCAGCCGAGCCGGGGACTCGCCTAAGCCTAGAGGCCCGCCGAGCTGCCAGCGGCAGCCGGAGGAGGTCACCGCTGGGGATCAGGGCCGAGGTTCCCAAAACATACTCACCGACATCGGCCCTCCTGCGATGGCGGTCCCGCTTGCAGCATCCTCTCTCTCTCCGTTGTTCGTCGGAATGACGTCACGAAAGCCTTTGACCCCGGGGGTCAAAGGCTTCCGTGACGTCATCCCGGCGACCAACGGAGAGAGAGAGAGGACGCTGGAAGCGGGACCGCCATCGCTGGAGGGCCGATGTAGGTGAGTATATCCACGAGCGGGGGGGGCCAATATCCACGAGTTGGGGCAGTATCCACGTGCTGGGGCGATATCCACGTGCTGGGGCAGTATCCACGTGCTGGGGCGATATCCACGTGCTGGGGCAGTATCCACGTGCTGGGGCGATATCCACGAGCTGGGGCAGTATCCACGTGCTGGGGCAGTATCCACGTGCTGGGGCAATATCCACGAGCTGGGGGCAGTATCCACGAGCTGGGGCAGTATCCACGAGCTGGGGTAATATCCACGAGCTGGGGGCAGTATCCACGAGCTGGGGCAGTATCCACGAGCTGGGGCAGTATCCACGAGCTGGGGCAGTATCCACGTGCTGGGGCAATATCCACGAGCTGGGGGCAGTATCACGAGCTGGGGCAGTATCCATGTGCTGGGGTAATATCCACGAGCTGGGGGCAGTATCACGAGCTGGGGGCAGTATCCACGAGCTGGGGCAGTATCCACGAGCTGGGGCAGTATCACGAGCTGGGGAGATATCCACGAGCTGGGGCAGTATCCACGTGCTGGGGCAATATCCACGTGCTGGGGCAGTATCCACGAGCTGGGGCAATATCCACGTGCTGGGGCAATATCCACGTGCTAGGGCAGTATCCACGAGCTGGGGCAGTATCCACGAGCTGGGGCAATATCCACGTGCTGGGGCAATATCCACGTGCTGGGGCAATATCCACATGCTGGGGCAATATCCACGTGCTGGGGCAGTATCCACGAGCTGGGGCAGTATCCACGAGCTGGGGCAGTATCCACGTGCTTGGGCAGTATCCACGTGCTGGGGCAATATCCACAAGCTTGGGCAGTATCCACGAGCTGGGGCAGTATCCACGAGCTGGGGCAATATCCACGTGCTGGGCAGTATCCATCCACGTGCTGGGGCAGTATCCACGTGCTGGGGCAGTATCCACGTGCTGGGGCAGTATCCATCCACGTGCTGGGGCAATATCCATCCACGTGCTGGGGAAATATCCACGTGCTGGGCAGTATCCACGTGCTGGGGCAATATCCACGACCTGGGGCAGTATCCACGAGCTGGGGCAGTATCCACGAGCTGGGGCAATATCCACGTGCTGGGGCAATATCCACGTGCTGGGGCAGTATCCACGTGCTGGGGCAGTATCCACGTGCTGGGGCAATATCCACGTGCTGGGGCAATATCCACGTGCTGGGGCAGTATCCACGTGCTGGGGCAATATCCAGGAGCTGGGGCAGTATCCAGGAGCTGGGGCAGTATCCACGAGCTGGGGCAGTATCCACGAGCTGGGGCAGTATCCACGTGCTGGGGCAATATCCACGTGCTGGGGCAATATCCACGTGCTGGGGCAGTATCCATCCACGTGCTGGGGCAATATCCACGTGCTAGGGCAGTATCCACGAGCTGGGGCAGTATCCACGAGCTGGGGCAATATCCACGTGCTGCGGCAATATCCACGTGCTGGGGCAATATCCACGTGCTGGGGCAGTATCCACGTTCTGGGGCAATATCCACGTGCTGGGGCAGTATCCACGAGCTGGGGCAATATCCACGTGCTGGGGCAATATCCACGTGCTGGGGCAGTATCCACGAGCTGGGGCAGTATCCACGAGCTGGGGCAGTATCCATGAGCAGGGGCAGTATATCCACAATAGACTGCCCTCTGGGCAGGCTTTACAACTAGTATATTTATATAAAATTATCAGACCTCTCTGAGGCCCCGTATATATTTATATAAGGTTATCAGACCTCTCTGAGGCCCCGTATATATTTATATAAGGTTATCAGACCCCTCTGAGGCCCCGTATATATTTATATAAAGTTATCAGACCTCTCTGAGGCCCCATATATATTTATATAAAGTTATCAGATCCCTCTGAGGCCCCGTATATATTGATATATAGTTATCAGATCACTCTGAGGCCTCGTATATATTTATATAAAGTTATCAGACCCCTCTGAGGCCCCGTATATATATTTATATAAAGTTATCAGACCCCTCTGAGGCCCGTATATATTTATATAAAGTTATCAGACCCCTCTGAGGCCCGTATATATTTATATAAAGTTATCAGAACCCTCTGAGGCCCCGTATATATTTATATAAGGTTATCAGATCCCTCTGAGGCCTCGTATATATTTATATAAAGTTATCAGATCCCTCTGAGACCCCGTATATATTGATATAAAGTTATCAGATCCCTCTAAGGCCCCGTATATATTGATATAAAGTTATCAGATCCCTCTAAGGCCCCGTATATATTTATATAAAGTTATCAGACCCCTCTGAGGCCCCGTATATATTTATATAAAGTTATCAGACCCCTCTGAGGCCCCGTATATATTTATATAAAGTTATCAGACCTCTCTGAGGCCCCGTATATATTTATATAAAGTTATCAGACCCCTCTGAGGCCCCGTATATATTTATATAAAGTTATCAGACCCCTCTGAGGCCCCGTATATATTTATATAAAGTTATCAGATCCCTCTGAGGCCCGTATATATTTATATAAAGTTATCAGATCCCTCTGAGGCCCTGTATATATTTATATAAGGTTATCAGATCCCCTCTAAGGCCCCGTATATATTTATATAAGGTTATCAGATCCCCTCTAAGGCCCCGTATATATTTATATAAAGTTATCAGATCCCTCTGAGGCCCCGTATATATTTATATAAAGTTATCAGATCCCTCTGAGGCCCGTATATATTTATATAAAGTTATCAGACCCCTCTGAGGCCCTGTATATATTTATATAAAGTTATCAGATCCCTCTGAGGCCCCGTATATTATATTATAATAGTTATCAGACCCTCTGAGGCACTGTATATATTTATATAAGTTATCAGACCCCTCTGAGGCCCCGTATATATTTATATAAAGTTATCAGACCCCTCTGAGGCCCCATATATATTTATATAAAGTTATCAGACCCCTCTGAGGCCCCGTATATTTATACAAAGTTATCAGATCCCTCTGAGGCCCCATATATATTTATATAAAGTTATCAGATCCCTCTAAGGCCCCGTATATATTTATATAAGGTTATCAGATCCCCTCTAAGGCCCCGTATATATTTATATAAGGTTATCAGATCCCCTCTAAGGCCCCGTATATATTTATATAAAGTTATCAGATCCCTCTGAGGCCCCGTATATATTTATATAAAGTTATCAGACCCCTCTGAGGCCCTGTATATATTTATATAAAGTTATCAGATCCTCTGAGGCCCGTATATTTTATATATAGTTATCAGACCCTCTGAGGCCTGTATATATTTATATAAAGTTATCAGACCCCTCTGAGGCCCCGTATATATTTATATAAAGTTATCAGACCCCTCTGAGGCCCCATATATATTTATATAAAGTTATCAGACCCCTCTGAGGCCCCGTATATTTATACAAAGTTATCAGATCCCTCTGAGGCCCCATATATATTTATATAAAGTTATCAGATCCCCTCTAAGGCCCCGTATATATTTATATAAGGTTATCAGATCCCTCTGAGGTCCTGTATATATTTATATAAGGTTATCAGATCCCCTCTAAGGCCCCGTATATATTTATATAAAGTTATCAGATCCCTCTGAGGTCCTGTATATATTTATATAAGGTTATCAGATCCCCTCTAAGGCCCCGTATATATTTATATAAGGTTATCAGATCCCCTCTAAGGCGCCTTTTCTCTAAACTAAACAGGTTTAAGCTTGTTAGTCTTTCCTCATAACTTAACCCTTCCATTCCCCTTATTAATTTAGTTGCCCGTCTCTGCACTTTTTCTAACGATATAATATCTTTTTTTAAGACAGGTGCCCAAAATCACACGGCATATTCAAGGTGCGGCCTGACCATTGATTTATACAGAGGCAAAATTATGTTTTCATCCCGTGAGTGAACTCCCCTTTTAATGCATGCCGATACCTTGCTGGCCTTGGCGGCTGCTGTTTGACATTGGACATTGTTACTTAGTTTGAAGTCTATGATTATTCCCAAATCCTTCTCCTGCTTGGATTTCCCTAACTCTGTTCATATAGGATATAATGCAGCCACACATATACGCACAATAAAAGACAGCAAGTAATATGTCATACACACATAAACCCGCACGGGAACTTAAGAGCAGAACGCTGACTGGCCACCAGGTGGCAGCATTGCCTCACACTTTACAGGGTGATTTCCCAGACACAGCTGGTGATTTCCTTATGCAATAAACTCTAATAGAAAAGAAGCTGGAAAATACTGATTAAAGGTAAAATCTCTACCAAACGACATGGGGGAGGGGTTATATGACTGTCTGTGAAATGATTACAATATACAGGGTTATTCACAAAGTTCCGAACGTGCCCCGAAAAATGCACCGACCAGTGAATTTCCCCATACGGTGACATTCTGTGGCCAATCGGCTATTCAGAGAGCAGGCAGTGTGCTAAATATTGGTGAAAGGCCAGTCTAATATGGTGCCTGTTAGGCGGCAGTGAAATACAATGCCTGTTCGGCGGCAGTGAAATTCGGTGCCTGTTTGGCTGCAGTGAAATATGGTGCTGTTCGGTGGCAGTGAAATATGGTGCTGTTCGATGGCAGTGAAATGCGGTGCCTGTTTGGCGGCAGTGAAATATGGTGCCTGTTCGGCTGCAGTGAAATACGGTGCTGTTCGGTGGCAGTGAAATACGGTGCCTGTTCGGTGGCAGTGAAATACGGTGCTGTTCGGTGGCAGTGAAATACGGTGCTGTTTGACGGCAGTGAAATGCGGTGCCTGTTCGGTGGCAGTGAAATACGGTGCCTGTTCGGCTGCAGTGAAATACGGTGCTGTTTGGTGGCAGTGAAATACGATGCTGTTCGGCGGCAGTGAAATCCCCCATAGAGAAGCAATGGTTAATCTATTCACATTGACCAGCAGAGAAATGTCAGTGAAATGCCCTGATGTTCAGTGGTTTCATTCGGCAGATTTAGGCTAATGTCAGACAGACGCAGTCTGAGCACACTCTGCGTGCACAACTGACGGACGTACTGACGGAAGATACTGTAGACACCACACGGTCCGTTTTTTTGACGGATGTACAAAAAAAAGGTATATGGGAATCAAAATTAATTAAAATAAAATGACAGGTAGAGTCAGCCAGACCAAAAAAACTGAGCGTCAACGTGATGGATGTCTCAAATGCTCTGCGTCGGATGTCGCGCCATCACTCACACAGGCCGCTACGCGGATGCGGCACACTCTGGGTGTCTGTCGTAGTGCTTTTACGTCGAGACTTAAATGGCGTCCGTTGCCACCTGCGCGGTGCGTGCCCAGTTCGGTGCGCATGTACTTCGTGTGTGGGTCACAAATCAATGCTACGACGGACGTTAAACTGTGCGGCAACACGGACATGATGACTGCGTTCGTCTGACACTAGCCTTAATCAGGCGAATCCCATAGGCTTCAATGTTAAAAATATTCCCGTTTTTATTCGTTATCTAATAAACCGTTAATTATTTTAATCTGCAGCAAGAAGTCTCTTTATTGTTTTTTTTAGGATCTTTTAGGCATTTTTAGGTCTTTCTTTTAAAGCCTTTTTTCTTTTTCCTGTAACAGCCCTTTTTATTCTCATTCATTGGATTTTATATGTAAATTTCAGACATTTTCGCTCAGTAGTTTTTTTGCAAACAGCGTTTCACTTCTAACACGGACCTCCTAGGCACGATATTTGAAGGAATTTTTCGTTTTTATTTTTATCCCTTATTTCATGGAAAACTCACTGTCCCTTTAAAAACGTTTTTTTAAAACTTTTTGTCCTTGTTTCCTGTCCCCCAGGGCACTACCCGGACCCCCATACACCTTTTATGGCAAATATCTAGCATATATGGCCTCTTGGAGGGCACTCTAAAAACCGAACTTTTGAGTCCCATTGACTTGCATTGAGTTCGTGTTCGTGTTCGAGTTCGAATTCGAACTTTTGAAAAGTTAGAGTTCGAATGCGAACCGAACTCGGGGGTGTACTACTCATCCCTACTCTTAATCAATAACTGTAACCCTGATCATAGCATAGGCAAAAACAGTATCCCTAACATGAACCTAACCCTCACCCTAAGCCCAATCATAATATAAGCAGGAATAGTAACAATAACCTTAACACAAGAAGAAAAATAAACCCTAACCGTGACCTTAACCCTAATCAAAAGATAAGCAGAAACAGGAACCATAACCCTAATCATAAAACATTAAGATACCTTAACCCTATCAGTAACATGAATTCTAACTTTAACAATAACTCTAACCATATTCGTAAAAAACAAACAGAAACAGCAAAATTAGCCCTAATAATAAATCACAAATGTAACCCTATCACTAACATTAACCCTAACAGTAACCCTAACCCTAATAAAAAAACAAGCAGAAAATGTAATCCTAATAGTAACCTTACAACTAATATTAAAATAAGTTGAAACAGAAACCCTAAAAGTAACCCTAACCTTAACTATAATAAAACAGATACTGTAACCCTAACACTAACCAAATGATAAAACAGGCAAAAACAATAACCCTAACCTTCACAGTAACCATAAACTGTTTTATATATCAAGGAGAAACAGTAACAATTTATCCCTAATCCTTACCCAACCATTAAAAAGCAGATACTGTAACCCAAACACATCAGTAATCCTAACTTTTTCCCAAACATTCAAAAAAGATACTGTAACCCTAACATATCAGTAACCCTAACCCTTTCCCAAACATTCAAAAGAGATACTGTAACCCTAACACATCAGTAACCCTAACCCTTTCCCAATCATTCAAAAGACATACTGTAACCCTAACACATCAGTTACCCTAACCCTTGCCCAATCATAAAAAAGCTACTGTTACCCTCACACATCAGTATCCCTTACCCAATCATTAAAAGGAGATACTGTAACCCTAACACATCAGTAACCCTAACCCTTATCCAATCATTAAAAGGAGACACTGTAACCCTAACATATCAGTTACCCTAACCCTTGCCCAATCATAAAAAAGCTATTTTTACCCTCACACATCAGTATCCCTTACCCAATCATTAAAAGGAGATACTGTAACCCTAACACATCAGTAACCCAAACCCTTACCCAATCATTAAAAGGAGATACTGTAACCCTAACACATCAGTTACCCTAACCCTTACGCAATCATGAAAAGGAGCTGCTGTAACCCTAACACATCAGTAACCCTAACCCTTATCCAATCATTAAAAGGAGACACTGTAACCCTAACACATCAGTAACCCAAACCCTTACCCAATCATTAAAAGGCAGATACTGTAACTCTAACACATCAGCAACCCTAACCTTTACCCAGTCATTAAAAGGAGATACTGAAACCTTAACACATCAGTAACCCTATCCCGTACCCAATTAAAAAACAGATACTATGACCCTAACACATAAGTAACCCTAACCCTTACCCAATCATTAAAAGCAGATACTATAACCCTAACACATCAGTATCCCTAACCCTTACCCAATCATTAAAAGGAGATACTGTAACCCTAACCCTTACCCAATTATTAAAAGCAGATATTGTTACCACCTCTACGCTGATGACACTCAGATCTACCTCTCTACCCCTGATCTCTCTCCCCCTGTCCTCTCAAAAGTCAGTGACTGTTTATCTGGCATCTCCTCCTGGATGGCCTCCCACCACCTAAAGATCAACATGTCAAAGACTGAGCTCCTACTTATTCCTCCCTCCAATGCCTCCCCACCTCCTGACTTCTCTATCACGGTGGAGGGTATCACCATCTCCCCATCAAACCAAGTTCGCTGTCTTGGAGTTACACTTGACCCTGCTCTTTCCTTCATTAAGTTCAAAATCCTTATCCTTACCTACAAAACCCTCAGTAACTCAGCACCCCACTACCTGTCCTCACTAATCACCAAATACACCCCAGCCCGCTCCCTAAGGTCAAACAGTGACCTGCGCCTAGCTTCTCCCCGCATCACCTCTTCCCATGATAGACTGCAGGACTTCTCACGCGCAGCCCCCACTCTCTGGAACGCTCTCCCTCGTACTGTCAGACTTTCCCCTAACTTCTCTTCCTTCAAACGCTCCCTGAAAACATTCCTATTTAGGGAAGCCGACCCCCCCGACTCACTGACGCAACCATCAATCACTCTCACCTTACAGTCCTCTCCTCCTGTTTCCAACCCCAACCCTCCCAGATTGTGAGTTCCTACGGGAATAGGGCCCTCATCTCCTCCTGTACTGTTTGTCAAATGTTGTTCAATGTATTGTAACCCTGTCTGTACTGTGCTTATTGTACAGCTCTGTGGAATATGCTGGCGCTTTATAAATAAAGAATAATAATAATAATATTGTTGTAACCCTAAAACAACAGAAAACCAAACCCTTACTCAATTATTAAAAAGCAGATACTATAACTCTAACACACCAGTAACCCTAACCCTTACCCAATCATTAAAAGGCAGATACTGTAACTCTAACACATCAGTAGGGATGTGCGTTTCGGGTTTCGGAATTTCGGAATTTTCACGAAATTTCCCGATTCGTGTTTTCAGATTCGGCCGAATTTCCGAATCGGGTCGGACCCGAAAACCAATAGATCCGAAAAGTTTTCCGAGCCGAAACGAAAAATTTTCAGATTTTTCGAATGGACTTGAAATGTGTCAAATCGAAATTAATTTTTGCTCTATTCATGATTTCGGTTCCATTTCGGTAATTCTGGACATCGTATATTTAACTATTATCGGTTATATCGCTGATTCTGTAAATTTTGTATTTGTAAATGCGTATCACTTGTTTCTTGTGGCATTCGGGTCAGTTTAGCATTTTTTAAATCGTTTTGTTCATTTTTTTTGTTCCTTGACTTTCATACCATTTTAATATGATTAAATAAAGTTGTGAAATGTATATTCAATTATTCATAAGAAAAAAAGGATCTTTATTTAATAAAAAAAACACGATAGAATCGCCAGAATTATCGTAGACACTTTGAAACGAGGACAACAGACGTTCCGAAAAAACGAAAATTTCCGAAATTTCCGAAAAGTTGATACAAAAAACGAGCAAAGTGACCCGAAAACACGAAAAATGGTCGATATTCCGAAAAAAAAATGTACACGAAAAACGAGCCGAACCGAACCGAAACAGAAATCGGTCGAAACGAGCCGAATCGAAAAGTTTAAACATCCGAACAAATCGAACCGAATCGAACTGAAAAAAAAATCAGTGCACAAGCCTACACATCAGTAACCCTAACCCTTACCCAATCATTAAAAGGAGATACTGTAACCCTAACACATCAGTAACCCTAACCCTTACCCAATCATTAAAAGGAGATACTGTAACCCTAACACAACAGTAACCCTAACCCTTACCCAATCATTAAAAGGAGATACTGTAACCCTAACCCTTACCCAATTATTAAAAATCAGATATTTTAACTCTAACACACCAGTGACCCTAACCCTTACCCAATAATTAAAAAGGAGATAATGAAACCCTAACACATCAGCAGCAACCATAACCCTTACCCAATTAAAAAGCAGATACTATAACCCTAACACATGAGTAACCCTAACCCTTACCCAATCATTAAAAAGGAGATAATGAAACCCTAACACATCAGCAGCAACCCTAACCCATACCAAATTAAAAAGCAGATACTATAACCCTAACACATGAGTAACCCTAACCCTTACCCAATCATTAAAAGCAGATACTATAACCCTAACACATCAGTAACCCTAACCCTTACCCAATTATAAAAAGGCAGATACTGTAACCCTAAAACAACAGTAACCCTAACCCTTTTTAAAAAATATTAGAACAAATATCGGAAACAGATTTAAATGTTGGAAGCTTCAGTTTTTTCAAATCAATCTGATACCGAAATATCAGATATGTCCTATCTATATAATAAAACCGTTTCAAAGTCCGTCGCCGTCAAGCGCTGAGTGCGCATGCGCGACGGACATTTGAAACTGGGTTGCGAGCTGGCCGTTAAGGCTAGGGTCAGACGAACGCATTTTCGCGTTGTCTGTGAAAAAGTGCGTTCGAACGAATGGACGCATTTTTTCACGGAGTACGCGATAGCGGTCATACGATGCGCATTTGCATCCGTGATTTTGTACGGATCATCAATAAAACACTTTGTGCATCTGGACGTTATGTTGGCCGGACATTAGCAGTGTCTGACGTCTCCTAATCACGCACACACGCCGCTAGCGGACGCAGCGCACTCTGTACAACCGTACTAGTGGTTTGACGTTCTCGACAAAATGCGTTTGTTTTCCA
This sequence comes from Leptobrachium leishanense, assembly GCA_009667805.1. Lineage (NCBI taxonomy): Eukaryota > Metazoa > Chordata > Amphibia > Anura > Megophryidae > Leptobrachium > Leptobrachium leishanense. The sequence continues at coordinate 466,007,257 of CM019064.1, read as the reverse complement.
CTTGCGTTGCGCAGCCGGACTTTTGTGCGACCGTACTTCGTATATTGGCTGTCATTGCCTGGCACTTGCTGCTACTACGGCCGTGATTAAGTGCGCCTGCACGCGCGTTCGCACTGCGTTCGTCTGACCCTAGCCTAAAACAAACAGGTAGCTGCGCGTGTCGGTCACCTGCAAAAAAAAAAAAAAAATTGTCACGAGCGGCGCGCAGCTACCTGTTTGTTTAAATGCCGCAAGCCCCGAATCCTCCAGCGGTGACCGTCCTCCGGCTGTGGCAGGCTGCTCGGCCGGCATCCAGGCTCAGGCGAGCGCCCGGCTTGGCTTGGGCCTACAGGCCCAGCCAAGCCAGGGACTCTCCTAAGCCTGGAGGCCGGCCGAGAAGCCTGCAACAGCCGGAGGACAGTCACCGCTGGAGCTCAGGGCCAATGTAGGAGGATGTTTCCTACACATACTCACCTACATCGGCCCTTAGCTCCTCCAGCGATGGCAGTCCTGCTTCCAGTGTCCTCTCTCCGTTGGTCGCCGGTATGACGTCACGAAAGCCTTTGACCCTGGGTCAAAGGCTTTTGTGACATCATACCGGCGACCAACGGAGAGAGGACACTGGAAGCGGGACTGCCATCGCTGGAGAAGCTAAGGGCCGATGTAGGTGAGTATGTGTGGAACCGGTGGAGGACTCGAGGCCGATGTAGGTGAGTATGTGCTCTCCACACCCACCCTGCTTGCTCGGCCGGTATCCAAGCTTAGGCGAGCCCCCGGCTTGGCTTGGGCCTAGAGGCACAGTCGAGCCGGCCGGGGACTCACCTAAGCATGGAGGCCGGCTGAGTTGCCTGCTCGGGCGTCCTCCAGGCTCAGGCGAGTCCCCGGCTCGGCTGGGCCTCTAGGCCCAAGCCAAGCCGGGGGCTCGCCTAAGCTTGGATGCCGGCCTAGCTACTTGCTTGGCCGGCATCCAGGCTAAGGCGAGCCCCCGGCTTGGCCTGGGCCTAGAGGCCCAGCCGAGCCGGGGGCTCACCTGAGCATGGAGGCCGGCCGAGTTGCCTGCTCGGGCGTCCTCCAGGCTCAGGCGAGCCCCCGACTCGGCTGGGCCTCTAGGCCCCAGCCAAGCCGGGGGCTTGCCTGAGCCTGGATGCCGGCCATACACACACATATATGGTTGTTACAGTGTGTGTATATATATATATATAATCTCCACATGGGGATATCTACTCTATAATAGAGTAAGGCTTGGCGTGTCCATCGCCAAGCCTTACTCTGCGCATGGGCGGCAGCCCACAGGGTTCTGTGGAGGTTGGATGCGCGCGCAGCCGGGTGCGCACACGCCAACCGCCGCAGCACGCCCAAAGCGTTTTACGGAGGTTGGATGCGCACGCAGCCGGGTGCGCGCGCGCCTCCGGCCGCAGCACTCCCAAAGCCTGTTACAGAGGTTGCCACGCGCCTCCCGCCACAGGACCACCAATGTTGAAAGCGCGCGAAAACGCGCGAAAACACCACCGAGCCCAGAGCCCAGCACCGAGCCCAGAGCACAGCACCGAGCCCAGAGCACAGCACCGAGCCCAGAGCCCAGCACCGAGCAGAGCCCCAAGCACCGAGCAGAGCACCGAGCAGAGCACAATAAACGGCACAGAGCAGAGCACAATAAACGACACAGAGCAGAGCACAATAAACGGCGCAGAGTACAAGATCCCTGAACAGAGCACAAGAACAGAGCACCGACAAGTGCACAGAGCAGAGCACAAGAGCCCTGAACAGAGCACCGAGCAGAGCACAATAAAAGGCACAGAGCAGAGCACAATAAACGGCACAGAGCAGAGCACAATAAACGGCACAGAGAAGAGCACAATAAACGGCACAGAGCCGAGCACAGAACCAAGCACAGTAAACGGCACCACACTTATCAATAGACAGCCCTCTGGGCAGGCTTTACACCTAGTATTCCAAATAAGCGGCGTGTGTGTGCGTGATTAGGAGATGTCAGACGCTGCTCATGTGCGGCCAACATCACGTTCAGACACCCAAAGTTTCCTGGTTTGGATCAGTATGAAATCACGGCCGAAATTGCGCATCGTATGACCGCTATTGCGTATTCCGTGAAAAGTACGCCCAATGCGTTAGGACGCACATTTTTATGGATGATGCGAAAAATGCGTTCGTCTGACACTAGCCTTAACTGAAAGTTTTATCTCTGCAAATGTCTAATGGGCAAATTATTATTATAATTAATTATAACAGATCTAATCTCATCTGATTTTACTTTGTGCTTGTAACATTATTATTATTATTATTATTATTATTACAGATATAACCTCATCTGATTTTATTTGAGCTCGTAACATTATTATTATTATTATTATTATTATTATTATTATTATTACAGATATAAACTCATCTGATTTTACTTTGTGATTAACATTATTATTATTACAGATATAACCTCATCTGATTTTACCTTGTGATTAACATTATTATATTATTATTATTATTATTATTATTATTACAGATATAACCTCATCTGATTTTACCTTGTGATTAACATTATTATTATTATTATTATTACAGATATAACCTCATCTGATTTTACCTTGTGATTAACATTATTATTATTATTATTATTACAGATATAACCTCATCTGATTTTACTTTGTGATTAACATTATTATTATTATTATTATTACAGATATAACCTCATCTGATTTTACCTTGTGATTAACATTATTATTATTATTATTACAGATATAACCTCATCTGATTTTACTTTGTGATTAACATTATTATTATTATTATTATTATTATTACAGATATAACCTCATCTGATTTTACCTTGTGATTAACATTATTATTATTATTATTATTATTATTATTATTATTACAGATATAACCTCATCTGATTTTACTCTGTGCTCATAACATTATTAATTGACGTGTACATTATTATTTGTTATTATTATTATAACATGTTTAATTTCCTCCTGATTGCTGCTTGATGTTTATTTCCTCCCGGTTGCCGGAATAGAGTGTAAGCTCTGTGTGAGAGGGAATCACTCTGTAACATACAGAATAATATTTCAGGTTATTATTTTGGTTTGTTGTGGTGTCTGGCCGGGGAGCCGCAGCTGGTGTACGATGGCCGTGTCCTTAGCGAGTCGCTCTCCAGCATTTAATTAGCAGGACGGCGCTTGTTAATTGGGTCAGCGTGTGAGTAATTAGGCCGTGCGGTGCGAGCGAGGATAGAGCTCACAGATACAGTAAATAACTTGTTGACAAAGCTGTGAATCCCACCAGGTCAGAGTGTGCCCGAGAGGAGCAGGACGAGGCCTCCATGGGCCTTGCGCACCTCTCCATCCACAGTGACCAGCCTGGCGTCTCACTAATTAACACGAGGCCCAACGAGTCGAGCAGGGACTCATTACATCATCCTGAAAGCAGAGGAAGAGTTTGCGCTGCTAATTCCCGCACGCCGCGCTTTGATATTTACTTCTTCTTTTCTTTTTCAGATAAAGTTTCTTTTCTAACAATAACAAAGAACATAACGCAACACACAACACACAACACGCAACACACAACACACAACAGCGGCCAAGACTCGGCAGGAAACGCAGGAAAATGAAAAGGACGAGAAAGAGACGCCGAGGAAAGAGTAGAAACAAACAAAAGACAAAGCACACACAGAGCCGGGAATGGAAAGTCATTTATCACGTGAAAGCTCGCCTGCCATATTTATAAATAAAGCTTTACGTCTCACCCCAAACTGACTGCGAGGAACTTCCCATGGAATGCATGACCGCGCCGTGACAGAGGCATGCAGACTGCATCCAGTACCGCAGTGCGCCCGGCGTCTGGCAGCCACACACAAACCATAACAAAACATATAAAACACACACAGATAGAAAATGTGCCTTTGAGACGATCACGCTCAGCGTCCGCGCACGTCTGCCGCAAATTCATTTTCCAGAATTCCACCGCGTCCGCGCAGAGGATTTTATGGAAAACAGCTTGGTAGTGAAGGGGTTAATGTACAATGATTTATTTGTGGTTATATAGTGTATGGGGTGCTCGTTATAAAATAATCAGAGACGGGGAACTCGTTAGAGCTTTTCTCCATAAAAAAAAGCAGATTTAAACAAAATATAAAACAATAACTTGTCTCGTTTTTCAAATCGACCTTTATTTATAAAACGTGCACGAAACGCCTAAAACCAAACATCCGCCAACAGGTTATTATTTTCTATGTTATATCTATCGAACGAAACTTGTCATTTTGAAGGTAAAACTCACGCGGCATTGGTGGACGCTATGAATGTTTTTTCTTAAAGGTACAGTGTAGACATGTGCATTCGTTTTAGTACTAAAACGATTTAGTCAGAATTTTGGGATAATTTAGTTTTCGTATGACTCAAGAGATACGAAACTGCTTAGTACAAAAAATGAAAGAAACTAAAATAAAATGCACTACATTTTAGTTTCAGTCCTTTTTGTGATATTACATTGATGAGTGAAGGAGACCAGCAATGAAGAGAGCAACATTGCAACATCCGAAGTTCTGCACCCTCCACATGCCAATGCAGTAGGATGTTCTATACAGAGAGGGGCATTAATTAATGCAGGAGGATGTTCTAAACATTATACAGAGAGGGGTATTAATTAATGCAGGAGGATGTTCTATACATTATACAGAGAGGGGTATTAATGCAGGAGGATGTTATATACATTATACAGAGAAAGGTATAAATTGAGGAGGATGTTCTATACAGAGAGGGACATTAATTAATTCAGGAGGATGTTCTAAATATTATACAGAGAGGGGTATTAATTAATGCAAGTGGATGTTGTATACATTATACAGAGAGGGGTATTAATTAATGCAGGAGGATGTTCTAAACATTATAAAGAGAGGAGCCTTTTTTTTTAGCCCTTTAAATCCAGTGGCTGTGAGCGCTGAGATTGGCTGCTTGTTACATTATCTCTCAGTACAATGTATCAGGCTCAGCTGTTACAGTAACTGACTAACAGCACTCAGAGTTTCAGTAAAACAAGGAAATAATATTGTTCTAACCTCTTATATATAAAAATATTATTTACTAGTTTTACTGAAACTCTGAGCGCTGTGATGAGCAGCAGTCAGTTACTGTAACAGCTTTGCATGACACATTGTGCTGAGAGTGAGAGATACTGTAACAAGCAGCGATCTCAGCTCTCTGAGGAGCCACTACAATAGTAATTGTATCCACTGGTTTTCGGATGAATGAAATTAGTTTTCATACTAAACAACTGAAAACGAATTTCTTTAGCAACTAAATAAATTGCATTTTAGGACTAATCCATTAGTTTAAAACTAAATTTTGTGCTGTGCACATGTCTAATACAGTGTACTAATAATAACTCCCACTTTTTTTTTGGCCATAAATAATTGATAGATCCTGCTGGCAGCCTCTCTCCAATTATTTTTCTATTTTCAGGTGATTTTCTCCCCTTTTCCCCCCTCGCCGTGTGCTGCTCCTCCGCTTCGGCTCAGTCTCCTGAACCCAGAAGTCCTTGAAGCTTTTCTGTGCAGTTTGTGCTGCTATACAACTTGTGCAGCGCTACGGGACTCACACACTATACGTACACAGGGTCTGTAGCGCCTGCGCAGAGCAATGGATGGGAGCTGCACGCGCATGCACAGATCTGATCCATCGCCGCCTCTCTGAGAACACTCGCTACAGCGATTGGTCTCAGAGGGTGACGTCACCCGCTCTCTGTGTGACATCACTAGTGACCGGCAGTAGGGAAATTTAAAATCCCGGCTGCTGGTGATGGTGGGTTTGGTGGAGGAAACTCCTCTGCTTCACCCCTCAATTTCTCCAGATCATGAGAGCTGGGGGGGGGGGCACTCCTCATACCCTTACCACTTTAAACCAATAAAGTGCACAGGATGAGTCGTGTCCCTTTTTAGAGGATTTTGGTTTATACAGGCGAATCCCATAGGCTTCAATGATAAAAATATTCCCGTTTTAATTCAATATCTAATAAACCGATTATTATTTTTTTAACCTGCAGCAAAAAGTCTATTTATTTAATTTTTAGGACCTTTTAGGCATTTTTCGAGATTTTTTCGGCAAATTTTTTTATCCGATTTTTTTTTTTTCTTTTAATAGTGTTTTTTTTTTTCTGTAACAGACCTTTTTATTATCATTCATTGGATTTTATATGTAAATTCCAGACATTTTCATTCAGTAGGTTTTTTTGCAAACATACAGGGTTATTCAGAGAGAGGTGAAAATCAGGAGAATGACTGGAGAATGAAAAATTCTAGGTCAAAATAGCCGATTTGGAAAGTGAGATGAAAGGGAGAATTTTTCTGGTTTGGCTATTTTGACCTAGAATTTTCCATTCTCCAGTCATTCTCCTGCTTTTCACCGCTCTCTGAATAACCCTGAGTGTTTCAATTTTGACACTTTCAATAATTTTTTTTACCTGTCTGGCTGGTTGGTGCTGTGTTCGGCAGATCATCGGCTTTTTCCGGATGCATTCAGCATGTATTTTGTTCGGTTCGAAGTGACCCGATACTTCGGATCATATCGGCTGTGTTTTTTTGGCGTATTTTCAGCTTTTTTGGCAATTTTGCGGCAGCTTTTCCCTGCACTCCAGGGACCCTGCGGTGAATGCTGAATTCACCCCAGGTTCGGGAATTTGATTCGCCAAAGTGTGGGGAACGAGAGAGCACTGAAATGTCGGCAACCCCTTCGGTCTGTAAACCAATAAAAATGCATTCAAATGTGTCTATATATTAAAAAAGGTCTGTTACAGGATAAAAAGAGCCTTTTAAAAAAATTGGGAATCAAAAAGTTCGTCTAAAAAAAAATCCCAAAACTACGAAAAGGTGTTTTAGAAATAAATAAATAAAAAGGCTTTTTGATGAAGACGAAAAGAATAAATCGTTGAATGAAAATAAATTAAAAACGATAATATTTTTTTTAACATCGAATCCTATGGGATTCTCCTGAATCGCCGAAAATCAGGCCATTTCACTGACATTACGGTGCAGTTCGGCATCTCTGAATAGATTAGCCATTACTTCTCTATGGGACAATTTTGCTGCCGCCGAACACTGAATTGTGGCGAACTGCACCGTATTTCACTGTTAAATCGCTAGTCAGGGTTATTCAAAGACAATCGAAAAGCCACCGCACATTCAATGACTTTTCGTTCTCTTCAATTCGGTGCGATTCGGCGATCCCATTTCGGCGACCCTGCGGTGTATTCAGCAAGCACCACAGGGCCGCCGTAATGCAGGGAAAAGTGGCCGCGAACCTGGCGAAAACTCCCCGCAAAACGAGGGCGAATGCACACAGAAACCCGCAAAAACATCTGGATTAAACCCGCCGAACACGCCGGAGAAACCCGAGCAGAAGCCGATCACAGTGCAGAGCAGCCGCCGGAAAAACCCGACACCCCAGACGAATGGAGTGAAAAAAAAAACAGTTTGCTTGAATGTTTGAAAAGTGAAACACTGTTTGCAAAGAAACTACTGAATGAAAATGTCTGAAATTTATATATAAAATCCAATGTATGATAATAAAAAGGGCTGTTACAGAAAAAAGAAAAAACGATTAAAAAAAATCGGCAAAAAATGTTTGGCAAAAAAATCCCAAAAAATACTTAAAATATCCCAAAAAATCTATAAATGAAGAGACTTTTTGCTGCAGAATTTTATAATGAACGGTTTATTAGATATTGGATTAAAACGGGTATATTTGTAACATTGAAGCCTATGGGATTCGCCTGAATAAACCTGCCGAATTAAACCACCGAATGGCAGGGCATTAGGGGAACCTTTCACTGCTGGTTTGTGTTCTCTGAATAGACGAAGCATTGCTTCTCTATGGGGATTCACTGCGCTCGAACAGGCACCGAACAGGCACCGTATGTGCAGGCAATTCGCCAGGATTTGGCGAACTGCCTGCTCTCTGAATAGCCGAATGGACAGGAAAGGTTTGGTTCCCTTTCGGCAGCCATTTGGATCTCTTTGAATAACTCTGAGTATTTGGTGAATTGACAGTTTAATGAATTGACGAACTGTCACAATATTGCACCGTATGATGGAATTCACCGCTCGATGCACCACTTCGGTGGCAAGTTTCTGATTAACCCCTATAGTATAGATGTGAATGTAGACTCCGCCTTCTTGCCCGTCGCACTCGCTGCTCTTGCTAGAAACAGACGAGTCAATGTGAGCCGACCCCCTCCCCCACCCAATACCAATAAAATGTAGAAATCATTTACAATCTTTTACCAGCTCTGAGACGGAAACACAAATGTAGCCGTTTAGATTTTGATCAATGGAAAAAATTGTTTGGTTTTATTTTTTTTTATTAACCATTTATTCTTTTTCAGTTTCAGCAAAAAACTCATTTATTTAACCCTTTCGCTGCTGAGCCTTTTCACGCCTCTGTGCTGAGCTCATTTTTACCGGTTTCGCTCATCATGTTTAACTGCGTTTTGAAGCCTTATTTTAGTATATGACCCAGACATATTATATATCGTTCTTTCCGGCAGACTGTGCAGATTCATAATATGTCATTATTATATGTATACGTTATGTCATGTCTGTATATTATAACACAAAATGCAATAAAATTAGAATTTTCAATAATTTGCAATGTGTAAAGTGTTTTTTTTTCACATTTTAACATGCGAGCGTTTGCGGTTATATTTTCTATGGGGTGCGCTTGTTAAAAAAATTAGAAATGAGGAATCGTTACTTTTTTGGGGGAAAATTACGTGTTTTTTAGCAAACGCCCCCATAGAAAAAATCGTTAGTGCAGCATCATTGTTCACTTTATAATTGAAATGGGAACAATATTGTTGCACTAATAAAAGGAAAAAAAAAAAAAAAAACAATTTTTTTTAAAAAAAATTTATTTTAATTTTTTTATATTTTTATTTATTTTTTACATGTTACATGGTCATGTTTGGTATCGTTGGAAAGGCCACGCTCTGGCCGTTCCAATGATAGTAAACATTAACCACTAGCTGTCACGGATCGGGAGATAGGGGGTTCATTGGAACCCCCTATCTCCACTATAGGTCGCAGCAAGGGGTTATTTTCAAAACTGGCGCCATCGCGCTCTGCGCGATGACGCCAGTCATTAGGGGGATATCCCGGAAGATTGGCCGACATCCAAGATGTTGGCCGGCTTCGGGAGAGGACCGCGATACGGCGCATGTTAGCGCCATATCGCGATCCAGCCCCCTAGGGGTTAAAGGCAACTGTGCCCTTCCAGGCAGTGCCTGTCTTTAATCGCTGGCCCGCGGGGAAGGGGAGGGGGAGAGGTCCGAAGGACCTCCCCCCTCCCCTTCAGGCACCTTCCTGCAATGGCGGGGGGTGCCTGAAATAGCGTGCGCGATGACACCTATCGTGACCGCCGGGGTCCCGGGGGGCCGCGCGATCAGCCGGAATACCGGCTGATCGAGGCTGCAAAGGCAGCGAAGTAGCAATGCGAGTGGACGCGCTGAGCGCGTCCACCGCATTTAAAGGGTTAATTATTATTTCATTTTTTTAGGTATCTTTCTGGATTTTTTTTAATGCAAAATTTTGAATTTTCCCTTTTGTAACGAAACTACATTTTACACCAGTCACGTCTGATGTTTTTAGTTATAGCCAGGCTGTCATATAAAAAAGGGAAATTTAATTTCAGGGTATTCATGGTGCATAGAATCAGCGTTACTCAGAGAGCACCGAAATGTTCTTTCCTCTTCCCCGCACTTTGGGGAGTCAAATTCGCCGACCCTGTGGTGAATTCAGGATTCACTGCAGGGTCCCCGAAGTGCAGGTAACAACCCGCTGAACGCATCAAAAAAACGCTGCAAAACCGCCAAGTGGATTGGAAAAAATGCCCCGAAACCTCCAAAAAAACAAAGAATCGATCTGAAAAAAGCCGCCGACTCGCCGAATAGAGCGCTGACCAGCTGCCGTAAAAAGCCAACAAGTCGACGAACAGGTAAAAAAATAAATAAATCTGCAACTTTTAAAAGCTGTTTGCAAAGAAACTACTGCACGAAAATGCCTGGAAATAATATAGAAGATCCTATAAATAATAATAAAAAGGTCTGTTACAGAGAAATGAAAAAATACCTAAAAGATCCTAAAAAATCTATAAATAAAAGAGACTTTTTGCTGCAGAATAGAATAATAAACGGTTTATTAGATATTGAATAAAACGGGAATAATTTTAACATTGAAACCTATGGGATTCGCCTGATTAAAACTGCCGAATGATACCACCGAACATCAGGGCATTTCACTGACATTTCTCTGCTGTTCAATGTGAATAGATTAACCATTGCTTCTCTATGGGGGATTTCACTGCCGCCAAACAGCACCGTATTTCACTGCCGCCGAAGAGCACCGTATTTCACTGCCACCGAACAGCACTGTATTTCACTGCCGCCGAACAGCACCGTATTTCACTGCCGCCAAACAGGCACCGTATTTCACTGCCGCTGAACAGGCACCGTATTTCACTGCCGCCGAACGGGCACTGTATTTCACTGCCACTGAACAGCACTGTATTTCACAGCCGCCGATCAGGCACCGTATTTCACTGCCGCCGAACAGCACTGTATTTCACTGCTGCCGAACAGCACTGTATTTCACTGCAGCCGAACAGCACCGTATTTACCGTATTTCACTGCCGCCGAACAGCACCGTATTTCACTGCCGCCGAACAGCACCGTATTTCACTGCCGCTGAACAGGCACTGTATTTCACTGGCAATTAGCCAATATTTGGCAAATTGCCAGCTTTTTGAATACTTGAATGGCCACGAAATTGCATTGTACGGTGCAATTTCTGGGCCAGATCGTCCCTGTCTGAATAACCCCATGTATAGTAAGTGGTTAAATCCACTCAGAAGGGGTTTACCAAAGCTCTGCATATATATTTATATAAAGTTATCAGACCCCTCTGAGGCCCCGTATATATTTATATAAGGTTATCAGACCCCTCTGAGGCCCCGTATATATTTATATAAAGTTATCAGACCCCTCTGAGGCCCCGTATATATTTATATAAAGTTATCAGACCCCTCTGAGGCCCCGTATATATTTATATAAAGTTATCAGACCCCTCTGAGGCCCCGTATATATTTATATAAGGTTATCAGACCCCTCTGAGGCCCCGTATATATTTATATAAAGTTATCAGATCCCTCTGAGGCCCCGTATATATTTATATAAAGTTATCAGATCCCTCTGAGGCCCCGTATATATTTATATAAAGTTATCAGATCCCTCTGAGGCCCCGTATATATTTATATAAAGTTATCAGTCCCCTCTGAGGCCCCGTATATATTTATATAAAGTTATCAGACCCCTCTGAGGCCCCGTATATATTTATATAAAGTTATCAGACCACTCTGAGGCCCCGTATATATTTATATAAAGTTATCAGACCCCTCTGAGGCCCCGTATATATTTATATAAAGTTATCAGACCACTCTGAGGCCCCGTATATATTTATATAAAGTTATCAGACCCCTCTGAGGCCCCGTATATATTTATATAAAGTTATCAGACCCCTCTGAGGCCCCGTATATATTTATATAAAGTTATCAGACCTCTCTGAGGCCCCGTATATATTTATATAAAGTTAGCAGACCCCTCTGAGGCCTCGTATATATTTATATAAAGTTAGCAGACCCCTGTCACGGTTCCCGGATCCCACCACGCAGTACTTAACCCCCAACACTCCACAAAACCCAGAAGCTACCAACAGTGTAGCTGTGAATGATCCCTATCTGTCTGGTCCTTAGAATTGGCCAGGTAAACTAGCTAGACAGAAAAGGGTTAACAATACGGAGAGGAGTCAGCCGAGCCAGAATCAGGAGTACAGAGTTCAGAATGGTCAAATGGAATAGCCGGGTCGGTATCAGAGCGGTAGCGTAGTACAAGTAAATAGTCTAGGGCAACAGAAGGCAGAATGGTCAGAACACAAGCAGAGGTCAATAACAGGTTAAATCAATATAGCAGTCAGGTACAAGGAGCTCAGGTATGGATAACCACGATCTGGCAACTTCTGAAACTATACTGAGGGTTTTTAAAGACCTTCACCAGACCACGCCCCCCACTCAAGCCACACCTCATGCAATCACCTCCCTGCCTGTCTCCATTTAAACCAGACAGTGGTCAGCGAGCAGCATCAGACTTGCTGTCCTCAAGCACACAGGTAGGGCTGGAAGCCCCCAACGTTACAGTACCCCCTCTCCACGGGAGGCCACCGGACGACCAACAGGACGAGCGGCAATACGACCACCAGGGCGATCGGGGTGCGAGGCATGGAACGCCCTGACCAACCTAGAGGCAGACATGTCGGAAGCTGGAATCCAGGACCGGTCTTCCGGGCCATAGCCCACCCAATCGACCAAGTACTGCAGAACACCCCTGCACAGCCTAGAATCCAAAACCCTCCTAACCTCATACTCCGATTCACCATCAACCTGAACAGGTGGAGGAGGAGGAACGACCCGCGTGTACCTGTTACACAACAAAGGTTTCAGTAGGGAGGTGTGAAAGACGTTGTGCAAGCGAAGATGTTTAGGAAGGGCAAGAGCATAAGCCACAGGGTTAACGCGGCGAATGATCTTATATGGACCAATAAACCGAGGTGCCATTTTCATAGAAGGCACCCGTAACTTCACGTTCCTAGTGGACAACCAAACTCTATCCCCCACGTTATAGGAGGGAGCTTGTAACCTATGCCTGTCAGCCTTGCGTTTCTGGACAGCAACATTGCGCTCCATATTTACGCGAATCTGTCTCCAAATCTCTTGTAGTTGAGTGAGATGGTCATCGAGAGCTGGGATTGCCTGTTCATTAAACTGAAGCGGTAGAGCCGGAGGGAAAAAACCATAGATAGCAGAAAAAGGAGAGTGGCCAGTGGTCTCATTAACAGCGTTATTACGTGCATACTCAGCCCAGGGCAACAACTCCGACCAATTGTCTTGTTGTTGTGTGGTAAAGCAACGTATGTACTGCTCGAGACCCTGATTTGCCCTCTCTGCTGCCCCATTGGTTTGTGGATGGTATGCTGAAGAGAAGGCCAATCGCATCCCCATCTCCGCACAGAAATCCCTCCAGAAACGAGAGACGAACTGAGCTCCTCTGTCAGAGACTATTTCAGACGGAACCCCATGTATCCGTACAATCTCTTTAGCAAAGACGACCACCAGTTCTTTGGCTGTAGGAAGCTTAGGTAAAGGGACAAAATGAGCCATTTTGGAGAAGCGGTCTACAACTGTCAGAACCACAGTATGACCCTTGGACTTCGGCAAGTCCACAATAAAATCCATAGATAGATGAGACCAAGGCCTCTTAGGCGTGGGTAAAGGCTGCAATAGACCGACAGGCAAGGTTTTACTGGTTTTGCTTCTGGCACAGATTTGACAAGCCAAAACAAACAGGCGTACGTCCTGTCGCATGGTGGGCCACCAGAACTGTCTGGAGATACTGGTAAGAGTCTTAGTAATACCAGGATGACCTGCTGGTTTAGAATCATGAAACATTATGAGTAATTCTTGTCTTTCCTTTTCAGGTACAAACAACATATCTGGAGGCTTGTCAGGTGGAGCCCCCACTTGAGCTGCCTGGAGGCGTTCCAGGAAAGGCGAGGAGACAGACAAGACTGTGGAAGCCACAATACGTTCAGGAGGAACTATAGGATTGTGGTCTTGTGTATTAGATTCATATGGGTCATATTGACGAGATAAGGCATCAGCCTTTACATTGCGGTCACCTGGTCTGTAAGTCAATACAAAATTAAACCGAGACAGTAGCAATGACCACCTGGCCTGTCTCGAGTTCAAACGTTTAGCATCCCCGATGTACGTAAGGTTCTTATGATCAGTGATTATCAATAAAGGATCAAGAGTACCTTCCAACAAATGTCTCCACTCTGACAGGGCAGACACAATAGCAAGCAATTCTCTGTTGCCAATATCATAATTGCGTTCTGCTGGTGATAATTTTCTTGAAAAGAACCCACAAGGATGTAGTGGTTTCCCTGGAGATTCTCTTTGAGACAGGACAGCCCAATGCCTATCTCAGAAGCATCAACCTCAAGAATAAACGGAATCCTGGGATCAGGATGCCGTAACATGGGAGCGGAAGTAAAAGCCTGTTTGAGGGCTTCGAATGCTTGTTTAGATTGAGAAGACCAGATCTGGTACTTCAGACCTTTACGTGTCATATTAATGATAGGAGAGGCTATAGCGGAATAATTCTTGATAAATCTCCTATAATAGTTAGAAAACCCCAGAAACCTCTGTATGGCTTTGAGACCTTGAGGAAGAGGCCATTCTGAGATGGCCGTGAGTTTAGAAGGATCCATCTCAAAACCCTCTGGAGTGATAATGTACCCAAGGAATTTCACCGTAGTAATGTTGAATAAACACTTCTCTAGTTTGCAATAAAGGCCATTGTCCAGTAATTTAGCTAATACCTGTCTGACATGTGCATGGTGGGTTTTCAGATCGGGAGAGTAAATCAATATATCGTCTAGGTATACTATAACAAAGGTTTGCAAGAAATCTCTGAGCACATCATTAATAAAATCCTGGAATACCGCTTGAGCATTACAAAGACCAAAAGGCATGACCAAGTATTCATAATGCCCACTCCTGGTGTTAAATGCTGTTCTCCACTCATGCCCCTCTTTTATGCGTATCAAATTATAAGCTCCTCTTAAATCAAGTTTAGTGTACACTGCTGAACCCCTTAACCTGTCGAACAGTTCCGATATGAGAGGGATAGGGTACACGTTCTTAATGGTGATCTTGTTAAGACCCCTATAATCAATACACGGGCGTAAATCTCCCTCTTTTTTCGACACAAAAAAGAATCCAGCCCCTGCTGGAGAAGAGGAACGTCGGATAAAACCTCTCTCCAAGTTCTCCTTGATGTACTCCTCCATAATTTGGTTCTCCTTTATGGAAAGAGGGTATACTTTGCCTCGAGGAGGCATGGTACCCGGATGAATATCAATAGCACAATCATATGGTCTATGTGGTGGTAGCTTCTCTGCCTTTCTTTTATCAAATACAGCCCTGAGGTCTGCATATTGTTCAGGAACTTCAGTAGACAATGGAGGAGCTGTGGGTGCGTTCAGGGCACCGACATGCTGAATGGGTATTAAACAAGTCCCAAAACATGCAGAACTCCAAGACAGTATCTCTCCTTTAACCCAATCAATAACGGGATTGTGTTCCACCAACCAGGGGAAACCAAGTACAACAGGATTGGAAGGTGAGTGGATAACTTGGAATATGATCTTTTCTTTATGCAAGAGACCAGTAGTAAGAACTACTGTAACCGTATCATGAGTAATCCTAGGGCAGGATAACGGCCTGCCATCTATGGCTTCAACGGCTAAGGGTGTCTCTCTTACAACCAGAGGTAGAGAAATGGAAGAAGCGTAGTTAACATCAATAAAGTTACCAGCAGCCCCAGAATCCACAAAAGCGGTATTATGTGTGGTCTTGGTCTCCCAAGCCAAGGATACTGGTAACATAAGTTTAGTGTCTTTGATAGGAGACATGCATGTCACACCCAAGGCCTGTCTCCTCAGCTGCCTTAGGTGCGGTAGTTTTCCGGCTTATTGTCACGGCTGGTCAGGGGTTGGGGCGCCTGGCAGCGGATTCCTCGCTGCTCGCTGGCCAGGCGCCGAATGATGAACGCTACTGGGTGCGCTCACGTGGGACGCCGAGGGGCGGGGCCTGGCGTTATGACGCGGACCCGCCGGGTTTAAAGCCCAGTCTCACTACCATGCTGGTGCCCTGACGTGGTATTCACTTCCCAGAGCTCTTGTGTATTTTGGCTATTTCTGTATCTAACCTTGCTTCTGACAAACGAATCCTCCTGTGTATGACCCTTGGCATTGGCAAACGAACCCTCCTGTGTATGACCCTTGGCATTGGCAAACGAACCCTCCTGTGTATGACCCTTGGCATTGGCAAACGAACCCTCCTGTGTATGACCCTTGGCATTGGCAAACGAACCCTCCTGTGTATGACTCCTGGCATTGGCAAACGAACCCTCCTGTGTATGACCCCTGGCATTGGCAAACAAACCATTCTGTGTATAACCCCTGGTATTGGCATTTACTCTGCTCTTGGTTCTGCCCTAACGTTGGTACCGAGGTCAGTCTATGTGGCACCCTAAGCACACATCAGATTTCCTCTGCTATAACTAAGGTCCTAGGGAGAACGTATACTCTGGTCTGTACCTCTGTCTGGTGTTTCCCTTTGTTTATCTATTACCTGGTTAATTGTCTATCTAGTTTTGCCGACCATTCAAGGATCGGAAGGGTAGAGAGCGATCTACATAAAGGGATCACTATCTTGGCAGTCAGAAGGATTCGTGACAATACTCTATTCCATACCTCTGTCTGGTGTTACCTCTTGTTTTTCTATTGTCTGGTTAAGTGTCTTTCTAGTTTTGCCGACCATTCAAGGATCGGAAGGGTAGAGTGCGGTCTGCGTAAAGGGACCACTATCTTGGTAATCAGAGGGATCCGTGACACTTATCATGCATCTTAGGGCGAGTAGGACATTGAAATCGTACATGTCCCTCCAAACCACAATACAGGCACAATCCCTCACGAAAACGCCTTGTTCTCTCCTCTGTAAGCCTAGTACGGCCTAGTTGCATAGGCTCTGAGGGGGGTGATAACTCTCTGGGTGGTGCTTGAAAGACAGGGGCCAACCTAGGTAACGGTCTCTTGGGTCTCTCTCTTGGAGTCCTTCTATCCCTTATCTGATTATCCAGATCTATACAGTAATCATGAGTTCACAAATACCTCAGGTAGTTTACGTGGAGCTAATTCATGCATCAACGACTCTGATAACCCCTCCATAAAAGCCAGAACCAGTGTCTCATTTGTCCAGTTCACATCAGAAATTAAGGTTTTAAATTCTATGGCATAATCAGACACAGTTCTGTTCCCTTGACGTATGCGGAACAAGGATTTGCCGGCTATCGTGGCCTTTCTGGTAGGATTAAATGTACGTTGTAACTCAGCTATGAATTCTTTATAATCCTGTACAATAGGTCTCTCTGCCTCCCATAAAGGAGTCGCCCATGTCAACGCTCTGCCAGACAGATGGTTAATAATAAACCCCACTTTGGCAATGTCAGAAAAAAACATTTGTGGATTTAATTTAAAATGGATATCCACATGGACCAAAAATCCCCGTACTCAGAGGGAGTACCGTCAAACCTCATAGGAGCGGTCATGTGTACCTGGGATGTCTGAACGACAGGGGGCTCAGGTATAGCAGGCGGGGGTGCAACCCCAACTGGTTCCAGGTGTGCAGTACGATTCAGGATAGTTTGTAAGGCAATGGCAAACTGATCCATCCTATGATCCTGCTCATCCTGTCTGGATACAAAGGTAGCCAAGTGCTGTGTTAAATCTGCGGGATCCATATTGGCCAGATCGTAATGTCACGGTTCCCGGATCCCACCACGCAGTACTTAACCCCCAACACTCACAAAACCCAGAAGCTACCAACAGTGTAGCTGTGAATGATCCCTATCTGTCTGGTCCTTAGAATTGGCCAGGTAAACTAGCTAGACAGAAAAGGGTTAACAATACGGAGAGGAGTCAGCCGAGCCAGAATCAGGAGTACAGAGTTCAGAATGGTCAAATGGAATAGCCGGGTCGGTATCAGAGCGGTAGCGTAGTACAAGTAAATAGTCTAGGGCAACAGAAGGCAGAATGGTCAGAACACAAGCAGAGGTCAATAACAGGTTAAATCAATATAGCAGTCAGGTACAAGGAGCTCAGGTATGGATAACCACGATCTGGCAACTTCTGAAACTATACTGAGGGTTTTTAAAGACCTTCACCAGACCACGCCCCCCCACTCAAGCCACACCTCATGCAATCACCTCCCTGCCTGTCTCCATTTAAACCAGGCAGTGGTCAGCGAGCAGCATCAGACTTGCTGTCCTCAAGCACACAGGTAGGGCTGGAAGCCCCCAACGTTACAACCCCTCTGAGGCCCCATATATATTTATATAAAGTTATCAGACCCCTCTGAGGCCCCGTATATATTTATATAAAGTTAGCAGACCCCTCTGAGGCCTCGTATATATTTATATAAAGTTAGCAGACCCCCCTAAGGCCCTGTATTTATTTATTTAAAGTTATCAGACCCCTCTGAGGCCCTGTATAAATTTATATAAAGTTATCAGACCCCATATATATTTATATAAGGTTATCAGATCCCTCTGAGGCCCCGTATATATTTATATAAAGTTATCATATCCCTCTGAGGCCC
The DNA here is from genome assembly GCA_009667805.1 of Leptobrachium leishanense. Taxonomy (NCBI): domain Eukaryota; kingdom Metazoa; phylum Chordata; class Amphibia; order Anura; family Megophryidae; genus Leptobrachium; species Leptobrachium leishanense. The sequence goes on along the minus strand of CM019064.1, from coordinate 465,988,946 downwards.
TGTATATATTTATATAAAGTTATCAGATCCCTCTGAGGCCCTGTATATATTTATATAAGGTTATCAGATCCCCTCTAAGGCGCCGTTTCTCTAAACTAAACAGGTTTAAGCTTGTTAGTCTTTCCTCATAACTTAACCCTTCCATTCCCCTTATTAATTTAGTCGCCGTCTCTGCACTTTTTCTAGCGCTACAATATCCTTTCTTAAGACAGGTGCCCAAAATTGCACGGCATTGTAGAGGTCGGCAGGGCTGGGTCCTGGATGGACAATATGTTTCACCCCTATTTGGGTTGTGGACCCTTTAAGGGCAACCACAGGGTTAGTCTTCCTGTCCAGGAAGAGTTTTAAAGCCAGCAACTCCCAGATAGGATTGTGGGAGTTTTTAGGAAAAAGGAAAGTAATCAGTGGAAGCTGTGTGTGTTGGTGTTCCAAAAGCAGGAGACGTGCTGTGCCTTGCTGGAGAGGCTTCTACATACTGGGGAAAGGATTCCCCAGGTTTGGGACGGTTTAAAGCGTTGGTGAGCCATCATTATTTTTTCTGTTTATTTGTGCTGAAGATCAGGACTTTGCTTTAATTTCGCTGAACCCAAGCGTGTACTTATTATGTTGCCTTTTTGACTGCCCTGAAAGGGTAAATAAAGCTGTTTTGTTTGTGAAAGACATTGTGCACGTGCTCTGTGGGCCCCCAAATGTCACAACTGGTGGAGAATGCGGGCAATGAGACAGCTACCTCTCACACGCCAAGCAAGAGGAATTTTTGTGAAAAGAAAAAACCCCCAAAAAACTGACATTTTTAAAGGACAGTGTTCTGATTGCATGTCCTGGGCTAAGGCTGCACTGAAGTCCACAGCTCTGGAGGAGCTGGTTAAGCAATGGTCTTTGTCAATGTGCAGGCCCAGACTCGCCATGAAGAGGCGATGGCTCAGCAGCAACAAGCCCGGCACAGGCTGTTGCTGCCCAACAAGAAAGCACCCATTTGCTGGCTGCACAACTTGCAGCACAGCAGGTAGCCACACAGACACAGATCAATGCCCTGCAGGATGCCATGCACAACTTGCACCTGGACGTGATCAAGCAGTGGTCACTACTGGTAACCATGTCTCCATAAAGGGCCAGTCATTTCCTCCAAAAGCTGTCTGCCAGTGATGAGTGGAAGCATTTCTACCACAGTTTGAAAGGACTGCTGAAGAGAGGGGTGGCACCAAAGACAATAGGCCTGGTCTCATTGCCCCGTTTCTGAAGAGACCCTCAAAAGGCATATTTTGACCTGCCCCTAGAAGATGCAAAGAATTATGACCGGCTGAAAGCTGAGGTTCTGGCCCGCTGTCACGGTGGGTCAGGGGATGGGGCGCCTGGCAGCAGCTTCCTCGCTGCTCGCTGGCCAGGCGCCGAATGTAAACGCTTCCGGGTGCGCTCACGTGGGACGCCGAGGGGCGGGGCCTGGCGTTGTGACGCGGACCCGCCGGGTTTAAAACCCAGTCTCACCATTACACCGGTGCCCTGACGTGGTATTCACCTCCCGCAGAGCTCTTGTGATATTTGGCTAACGAATCCTCCTGTGTATAACCCTTGGCATTGGCAAACGAACCCTCCTGTGTATGACCCTTGGCATTGGCAAACGAACCCTCCTGTGTATGACCCTTGGCATTGGCAAACGAACCCTCCTGTGTATGACCCTTGGCATTGGCAAACGAACCCTCCTGTGTATGACCCTTGGCATTGGCAAACGAACCCTCCTGTGTATGACTCCTGGCATTGGCAAACGAACCCTCCTGTGTATGACCCCTGGTATTGGCATTTACTCTGCTCTAGGTTCTGCCCTTAACGTTGGTACCGAGGTCAGTCTATGTGGCACCCTAAGCACGCATCAGATTACCTCTGCTATTACTAAAGTCCTAGGGAGGACTTGTGATCTGGTCTGTACCCCTGTCTGGTGTTTCCCTTTCTTTATCTGTTACCTGCTTCATTGTCTATATAGCTTTGCCGACCATTCAAGGATCGGAAGAGTAGAAAGGGAGCTACATAAAGAGATCAATATCTTGGTAGTCAGAAGGATTCGTGACAATACTCTATTCAATACCTCTGTCTGGTGTTACCCCTTGTTTATATATTGTCTGGTTAATTGTCTTTCTAGTTTTGCCGACCATTCAAGGATCGGAAGGGTAGAGAGCGGTCTGCGTAAAGGGACCACACTTTTGGTAATCAGAGGGATCCGTGACATTACGTCAGGGCCAATGGATCCCGCAGACCTCTCTAACCAGCTGGCACGTATCGCAGCCAGACAAGAGGAACAGGACCATAGGATGGACCAGATTTCTCTCGCTCTGCAAACCCTGTTAAATCGGTCCAATACAGGTACCACAAACCCTCCAGATCCAGTGTTACCTAGGGTCAGTTCCGTCCCCCCTGAAGGACATAGGCTTAGTATGAAGGCACCCCTACGCTATGATGGTACACCAAGCCTATGTCGGGGGTTTTTGACTCAACTCGAGATCGTGTTTGAGAACAATCCAGGTTCTTGTATGTCTGATAAAGCCAAAGTAGGATATCTGATTAATCATTTAACAGAAAAAGCTTTATTGTGGGCTACGCCGTTGTGGGAAAATAAGAAACCCATCATTTATGACTATGAGGGTTTTACCTCTGAGTTAAGACGTACCTTTGATCCCTCTAGAAGGGCTACCAATGCGGGTAGGTCCTTGTTTCACATCAAAAAGGTAATAAGAGGGTCGCCGATTATGCCATAGAGTTTAAAACTTTGACTTCTGAGGTACTTTGGCCGAACGACGTTTTAACCTTGGCCTTTACCGAAGGCTTGAACGAGGCTTTTATGTTTGAGCTGGCTCCCTTAAAATTACCAGAAAGTCTGGACCACCTGATAGATTTCTGTATAGCCATGGACGATCAAATCAGGGAAAGGAGACACCCCAGAGATAGACCCAGAAGGGTCTTGCCTCCTTTACCCTCGTTACCCAGACACACCAGTACGTCAGGTGGTTCGGAGAATGTGAAAACAGATTTACCAGTCGTTGAACCCATGCAAATAGGGAAGACAGGTATTTCAGAAGCAGAAAGAGCACACAGAAGAGAAAAGGGGCTCTGCTTCTATTGTGCAGGGGCAGATCACTTCGCCTTCGATGTCCTCAGAGACCCAGGGTTGGCAGGGCTGAACATAGCAGAGTGGGATTCAGAACAGGAGACACCCAGGTTGTCGGTTCTCTGTGTGCCTCCTTTGTGGATAATGAGAAAAAAAAATCCAGGATTCTGTTACCGATCTCCCTAACCTGGGAGGGGGTTCACCTCAAGACTGAGGCGTTCTTAGATTCTGGGGCCTCAGGCAATTTTATGGATAAGAATTTTGCTGCCAAAAACCTCATACCTCTGGTTCTCAAGGAAAGACCTCTAAGGGTGGAGGCCATAGATGGTAAACCCCTGTCATGTCCACATATCACTCACGACACAGTCGATGTATGTATGAAAACAGGAGTTTTGCACCAGGAAACAATAAGATTTCAAATTATTGAATCACCCTCATGTCCTGTCGTTCTTGGGTTTCCATGGCTAACAGAGCACAACCCAGTTGTCGATTGGGTCCAGAGAGACATAAAATGTTGGGGTCAGAGTTGTCAGTCTAAGTGCCTAGGCACAGTTAATGTGATTGGTAGCCTCAATATTGCCACAGCCCCTCCTTTGTCCACAGAGGTCCCTGAATGTTACCTGGCATTAAAGGAGGTGTTCTCTAAAGCCAGGACTGAGGTCCTACCACCACATCGTCCATATGACTGTGCCATTGATTTACTCCCCGGTACGATGCCTCCTAGGGGTCACGTATACCCTTTATCACAAAGAGAGAACGACATTATGGAGGAATACATAAGGGAGAATCTGGAACGAGGATTCATTAGACGGTCCTCCTCTCCAGCAGGAGCAGGTTTCTTTTTTGTTTCCAAGAAAGAGGGAGATCTGCGACCTTGCATCGATTATAGGGGTTGAATAGGATCACTATAAGAAATGCATATCCCATACCTCTCATAACAGAATTGTTCGACCGATTAAAAGGGGCTCGTGTCTATACGAAGCTTGATTTACGCGGAGCGTACAACCTGGTCAGGGTTAAAAAGGGAGACGAATGGAAAACGGCTTTTAATACACGTAGCGGGCATTATGAATACCTGGTGATGCCTTTTGGGTTGTGTAATGCGCCAGCCGTCTTCCAGGACCTTATAAACGACACTCTAAGGGAATTTCTGCAAGAATTCGTCATAGTATATCTGGATGATATCCTGATATACTCTCCTGATGTGGACACTCATCATGTCCACGTGAAACAAGTGTTGAAAAAACTATTGAAGGCTGGATTGTACTGTAAGCTAGAAAAATGTCTATTCGACATAGTAACTGTGCAATTCCTTGGTTATATAATAACTCCGGGGGTTTTCAAATGGATCCTAAGAAGCTCTCAGCTATTCTTGACTGGCCCTACCCCAAGGACTTAAAGCCATTCAGAGGTTTCTGGGGTTTACGAACTATTACCGAAGGTTCATTAAAGATTTTTCGGCCTTGGTGGCCCCCCTCACGGCTATGACAAAGAAAGGGGTGGGAAATCAGAAATGGACACCTCAAGCCACTCAAGCCTTTGAGGCACTAAAGCAAGCTTTTACTACTGCCCCTGTTCTTCGACATCCAGATCCGGCTCTGCCTTTCCAAGTAGAAGTTGACGCCTCCGAACTAGGTCTTGGTGCAGTCTTGTCCCAAAGGGAGGCTCCTGACAAACCTTGCATCCATGCGGCTTCTATTCTCGGAAGTTGTCCCCGGCAGAGAAGAACTATGACATTGGAAATAGAGAATTGTTAGCAGTCATCGCGGCCTTGGCCGAATGGAGATACTTATTAGAGGGGTCTAAGGACCCCATCGTTATCATAACCGACCATAAGAATCTCACGTACATTGGAGATGCCAAACGTTTAAATTCCAGACAAGCGAGATGGTCATTGTTTCTTTCAAGTTTTAATTTCGTGCTTACCTATAGACCTGGGTCCAGAAACATTAAAGCAGACGCATTGTCGAGACAGTATGAATCTTATGAACATAATATCCAAGATCAGCATCCCATTGTACCCCAGGAAAGGATTATAGCCGCTACCACGATCAGTGTCTCGTCCCCTCTAATGAAAAGGTTGCAGAACGTCCAGGGCGCGGCTCCTGGGGGAAAACCTCCTGCGAGACTCTTTGTACCTGAGAACGAAAGAGAGGAAGTACTTAACATCTATCATGATAATAAAACTTCCGGGCATATGGGTATCACCAAGACTGTGTCTAGTATCAGTAAACTCCTCTGGTGGCCCACGTTGTGCCGAGATGTCAAAGATTACATTGCCGTGTGCGAAGTGTGCACAAGGCAGAAAAGTCCAAAACAGCACCCATTGGCTTACTCCAGCCTTTGCCGATCCCCGAACGACCCTGGTCACATGTAGCCATGGATTTTATAGTAGAGTTACCTGAGTCAAGAGGGAATACAGTGATACTTACGATCATAGACCGATTTTCCAAGATGGCCACTATGTTCCTCTTCGGAAACTACCTTCGGCAGCTGAACTGGTGCCCATATTCATTGCCAACGTGGTCCGCATACACGGTGTCCCTCTGGAGATTGTCTCTGATAGGGGGACCCAATTCATCTCCGGATTCTGGAGAGGGTTTTGTAAGAACGTAGGGATAGACCTCTCTTTCTCTTCGGCTTATCACCCCCAGACAACGGAGCAGCAGAACGAGCAAACCAAAATATAGAGAAATATCTCAGGTGCTTTATCTCAGAACAACAAGATAACTGGTCAGACCTGCTACCATGGGCAGAATATGCTTTGAACAGCGCAGTGAGTGAATCCACAGGGCATTCTCCTTTCTTCGCTGTTTATGGTTTTGATCCTCCCGTGCTCCCCGCCACGTTTCCTGATACCACGATTCCTGCTTTAGATGAGCAACTGGCATCATTGAAAGAGACTTGGGGGAGAGTGAGACGGGCACTGGAGGAGAGTAGTGCCATCCAGAAAACGAAGGCCGACAGACACAGGAGGCAGGCACCCGTGTATCAAGTTGGGGACAGGGTTTGGCTGTCTTCACGTAACATCAAGCTCTTAGTGCCTTCCATGAAGTTGGCTCCTAGGTATATCGGCCCTATAAGATTCTACGGCGACTCAACCCTGTCTCCTATGCTTTGGCGTTACCCCCCCATTTTAAGATACACAATGTATTCCATGTAAACCTTTTGAAGCCGTTGTTATGTAACCGGTACACCAAAGTCCATGCTCCACCGCCTCCTGTCTCTGTGGAGGGCGAGGAGGAGTTCGAAGTTAAGGCCATTCTGGGTGCCAGGATGTCTAGGGGGTCTTTGCAGTACTTGGTCGATTGGGTGGGTTACGGTACGGAGGATCGTTCTTGGGTACCGGCTGCGGAAGTCCATGCTCCTAGGCTAGTGAAGGCCTTCTATTCGGCGCACCCCCGTGCCCCTGGGGGTCGTCCAGTGGCCGCCCCTGGAGGGGGGGGTTCTGTCACGGTGGGTCAGGGGATGGGGCGCCTGGCAGCAGCTTCCTCGCTGCTCGCTGGCCAGGCACCGAATGTAAACGCTTCCGGGTGCGCTCACGTGGGACGCCGAGGGGCGGGGCCTGGCGTTGTGACGCAGACCCGCCGGGTTTAAAACCCAGTCTCACCATTACACCGGTGCCCTGACGTGGTATTCACCTCCCGCAGAGCTCTTGTGATATTTGGCTAACGAATCCTCCTGTGTATAACCCTTGGCATTGGCAAACGAACCCTCCTGTGTATGACCCTTGGCATTGGCAAACGAACCCTCCTGTGTATGACCCTTGGCATTGGCAAACGAACCCTCCTGTGTATGACCCTTGGCATTGGCAAACGAACCCTCCTGTGTATGACCCTTGGCATTGGCAAACGAACCCTCCTGTGTATGACCCTTGCATTGGCAAACGAACCCTCCTGTGTATGACTCCTGGCATTGGCAAACGAACCCTCCTGTGTATGACCCCTGGTATTGGCATTTACTCTGCTCTAGGTTCTGCCCTTAACGTTGGTACCGAGGTCAGTCTATGTGGCACCCTAAGCACGCATCAGATTACCTCTGCTATTACTAAAGTCCTAGGGAGGACTTGTGATCTGGTCTGTACCCCTGTCTGGTGTTTCCCTTCTTTATCTGTTACCTGCTTCATTGTCTATATAGCTTTGCCGACCATTCAAGGATCGGAAGAGTAGAAAGGGAGCTACATAAAGAGATCAATATCTTGGTAGTCAGAAGGATTCGTGACAATACTCTATTCAATACCTCTGTCTGGTGTTACCCCTTGTTTATATATTGTCTGGTTAATTGTCTTTCTAGTTTTGCCGACCATTCAAGGATCGGAAGGGTAGAGAGCGGTCTGCGTAAAGGGACCACACTTTTGGTAATCAGAGGGATCCGTGACACCCGCCTTGGGGTAACTGTTGCTGTCCGGGCTCAACATGTTCACTGCTGGAAGGACTGCCCTGACCAGCTACCCCAGTCCCAGATGCATGACTTAGGACAGCTGGTTAAAAAGTGGTTGCAGCCAGAGACCCTGACTAGAGAGCAAATGGTCAAAAGGGTTGTGATGGACCACTACCTGAGGTCTCTACCAAAGGATCTACAGCGCTGGGTCAGCCATGGGGACCCCAAGACTGCAGCACTGGTAGTCGAGATGGTGGAGAGATACACCATGGTGGAGGACCGGCTCAGACCAACCAGTCGTCGAGGACCAGTCTTGCCACCGCCTGTGAGGCCTGCTTCAGTTCCTCGGAGGGAAGCGTCACTGGACCCGGGAACCAGCACCCCAAAATCATCTTCCTCGGTTCTGCAGAGGCCTGTCGCTACCCGAACTGCTGGCGATATACAGTGTTGGAGGTGTCGCGCCTGGGGCCATACCCGGGCGCAGTGTCCACTACAGGAGGAGCCCATGGAGTGTGGATCAGCTCGGAGAGTGTCTTTCTCCATCCTCACAACATGCACTACCCACCTTGACCTAGAGGGGGGTCAGTTTGAATGTACTGTGTGGGTGAATCACCACCCAGCCAAAGCTCTCCTGGACTCTGGGAGTATGGTCACCCTGGTGCATGCCCGGGTAGTCAGAAGGCTCGGTCCAGTACAAAGAACCCTCCGGGTTGTCTGTATCCATGGGTATACTCGGGAGTATCCGCTGATCCCTGTCACCAATTCCGCCAGGAATACTTCAGTCACCCAAGAGGTCAGGGTGGTGAGTGCTCTGATACATGATGTGATTGTGGGACGGGACTGCCCCTTGTTTGCTGAACTGTGGTGCTTGGCACAAACTGAACTGCCCATCGAACTGGGGAACAATTCAGGGTCACCCCCACCAAACATGACTGTGGACACTGTTGATGAGGAGTTGCTCAAATGTGTTCAAAATGAGAATGTTGTAACTGATGTGAGTGTCCTAGCTCCTCAACCTGAGTTGACACCCAAGGAGGGGGAATCCTCTCCCGTGCCGGTTATGGTAGGAGAGGATGAAGAGGAATTATCCCCTGTAGATATTACACTTGGGGTGGATGAGGGGGAGGGTTCTTCTTATCCAGTACACCCTGACTTAGATGTGTCCAGAGGTGCATTTGGCAGGGCTCAAATGGGTGACCCGATGTTGATAAATGCTCGCGAACAGGTAACTGTTGTCAGTGGGGTACCTCAAGCACCAGATGCAGAGAAAAGATTTCCTCACTTTGTGGTCAATAATGGTCTGTTCTACCGGGTATCAGAAATTCGGGGAGAAATTGTGGAACAATTACTAGTACCCCAGCCCTACCAGAGAATGGTGCTGGATCTGGCTCACAATGATGCTCTAGGTGGTCACCTGGGAGCTGAGAAAACCGAGGCCCGGATAACGGACCGGTTTTACTGGCCAGGGATCGGTGCCGCAGTTAAGAGGTACTGTTCCTCCTGCCCTGTTTGCCAGTTAACTGCCCCAGCACCCCATTATAGGAATCCCTTGGTGCCTCTGCCAATAATTGAGGTGCCCTTTGAGCGCATCGCTATGGATATAGTGGGTCCCTTAGAAAAGTCTGCTCGGGGACACCGATATATCCTGATGGTTCTTGATTATGCCACAAGGTATCCAGAGGCGGTTCCTTCAAGAAACCCTACATCAAAGGCCATTGCGCGGGAGTTGTTTTTTATGTTTTCGAGAACTGGCCTGCCAAGGGAAATTTATACGGACCAGGGGACCCCATTTATGTCCCGGGTGATGGCAGATGTGTGCAAGTTGTTCCAAATCAAGCAGCTGCGAACATCTGTTTATCACCCTCAGACAGATGGTCTAGTAGAAAGATTCAACAAGACTCTGAAAATTATGCTTAAAAGGGTTGTGCAGAGAGATGGAAGAGACTGGGATCATTTGCTTCCCGCAATGCTGTTTGCTATTCGAGAGGTTCCTCAGGCCTCCACGGGGTTCTCACCTTTTGAGTTGGTGTATGGCCGCAGACCCCGGGGATTGCTAGATTTGGTTAAGGAGACATGGGAAAGGGAGTCCTCTCCACACAAATCGCTCATTGAACATATCTCTCAGATGAGAGAGAGAATTTCTAAAGTGATGCCTTTGGTACAGGTAAATTTGCAGAAGGCTCAGGAGGCCCAGAAAAGGGTGTACAACCGGTCGGCCAAGCTGCGGCAATTTTAGGTTGGGGACCGGGTAGCAGTACTTATACCCACGGTGGAAAGTCGGTTCCTAGCCAAATGGCAGGGACCATATGAGGTGGTTGAAAAAGTAGGGGAAGTAAACTACCGAGTGCATCAGCCTGGGAAAAGAAAACCATACCAGATCTACCACATAAATTTGTTAAAACCCTGGAGAGACCGAGAGGTGTCCGCCATGGTTAGGGTGGGTATAGAGTCTGATGGTGTTGACGCAATACACATTGCTGCCACCCTGTCCAAACCCCAAACCCAAGAAGTTAAGGAGTTTCTGCAAAGAAACAAAGGCATGTTTTCAGGACTACCGGGACACGCGACCGGGATTAAACACGATATTGTGACGGAACCCCATGTAAAGGTTCTGGTAAAGCCGTACCGCATCCCAGAAGCCCATAGAAAGGCTGTTTCTGAAGAGGTTAAAAAAATGCTTCAGCTTGATGTCATTGAGGAGTCACAGAGTGAATGGTCGAGCCCCATCGTGTTGGTACCGAAGCCCAACAGCACTCTGCGATTCTGCAATGACTTCAGGAAACTTAACAAGTGTCAAAATTTGACGCGTATCCCATGCCAAGGGTGGATGAGCTAATAGAGAAATTGGGTCCGGCCCGTTATATCACCACCCTGGACCTTACTAAGGGATACTGGCAGATACCCCTGACTGAAGAAAGCCAGGGAAAAGACTGCTTTTTCCACTCCAGAGGGTCATTTTCATTATAAGCGGATGCCTTTTGGGATACACTCAGCCCCGGCCACCTTCCAACGAGCGATGGATAGGGTGCTCCGCCCCTACCTGAGATATACCTCGGTCTACCTGGATGACATTGTCATCTTCAGTCCAGATTGGGAGTCCCATCTTCCCCGGGTTCAGACGGTTTTGGACGGTTTGAGAAAAGCGGGCTTTACTGTTAACCCTGAGAAAAGTGCGGTAGGGATGGAGGAAGCTAAGTACCTGGGATATGTCATAGGCAGGGGTCTGGTAAAGCCACAATTTAACAAAGTAGAGGCTATCCAGAACTGGTCACGCCCCCTCACGAAAAAGCAGGTTCGTGCTTTTCTGGGTATAGTGGGGTATTACCGGTGGTTTGTCCCCAATTTTACCTCTATTGCTGCACCACTGACTGACCTGACGAAAGGTAGGAAGTCAGTGATGATTCCATGGAATGCCAATGCTGAAGATGCCTTCGAGAAGCTTAAAAATGCGTTGTGTCAGCACCCAGTACTGGTAGTCCCTGATTTCATGAGGGAGTTCATTGTACAGACGGATGCCTCAAGTGAGGGTTTGGGGGCTGTGCTATCCCAAGAAGTCAATGGGGAAGAGCACCCTGTGGTTTTTCTTAGTAGGAAACTGACGGCAGCGGAGAAAAACTATGCTGTGGTGGAAAGAGAGGGCTTGGCCATAAAGTGGGCCTTGGATTCTTTGAGATACTTCCTGTTGGGCAGGAAGTTCCGTTTAGTGTCTGACCATGCCCCATTGACCTGGATGAGGCAGCACCGCCACGCTAATGCCAGGGTTACCAGGTGGTTCCTGTCTCTCCAGGAGTTTAACTTTGTGGTGGAGCACAGGCCTGGGAAACAGCACCAAAATGCTGATGCCCTGTCCCAGATGCATTGTGGGCTGTCTACTGTTGCCTCAAACACCTCCGCGTTGAGACAGAGGGGGGGGATATGTAGAGGTCGGCAGGGCTGGGTCCTGGATGGACAATATGTTTCACCCCTATTTGGGTTGTGGACCCTTTAAGGGCAACCACAGGGTTAATCTTCCTGTCCAGGAAGAGTTTTAAAGCCAGCAACTCCCAGATAGGATTGTGGGAGTTTTTCGGAAAAAGGAAAGTAATCAGTGGAAGCTGTGTGTGTTGGTGTTCCAAAAGCAGGAGATGTGCTGTGCCTTGCTGGAGAGGCTTCTACATACTGGGGAAAGGATTCCCTAGGTTTGGGACGGTTTAAAGCGTTGGTGAGCCATCATTATTTTTTCTGTTTATTTGTGCTGAAGATCAGGACTTTGCTTTAATTTCGCTGAACCAAAGTGTGTACTTATTATGTTGCCTTTTTGACTGCCCTGAAAGGGTAAATAAAGCTGTTTTGTTTGTGAAAGACATTGTGCACGTGCTCTGTGGGCCCCCAAACGTCACAGCATATTCAAGGTGCGGCCTGACCATTGATTTATACCGAGGCAAAATTATGTTTTCATCCCGTGAGTGAATTCCCCTTTTAATGCTGATACCTTGCTGGTGGCGGCTGCTGTTTGACATTGCACATTGTGTTACTTAGTTTGAAGTCTATGATTATTCCCAAATCCTTCTCCTGCTTGGATTTCCCTAACTCAGCACCATTTAGGGTATAAATTGCTTGTGTGTTCTTCACTCCAAAGTGCATAACTTTGCATTTATCTACATTAAATTTCATCTATCTAAATCCCTCTGCAGCGAAGTATCACCCTGCACATACTGTAACATCCTGCTCACATTGTATCACCTGCACATACTGTAACACCCTGGACTCTGCGCTCAGGCGCTGGGCTCAGGCGCTGGGCTCTGCGCTCAGGCGCTGCGCTCAGGCGCTGGGCTCTGCGCTCAGGCGCTGCGCTCAGGCGCTGGGCTCTGCGCTCAGGCGCTGCGCTCAGGCGCTGGGCTCTGCGCTCAGGCGCTGGGCTCAGGCGCTGGGCTCTGCGCTCAGGCGCTGCGCTCAGGCGCTGGGCTCAGGCGCTGGGCTCTGCGCTCAGGCGCTGGGCTCTGCGCTCAGGCGCTGGGCTCTGCGCTTAGGCGCTGGGCTCAGGCACTGGCTCTGCGCTCAGGCGCTGGGCTCTGCGCTCAGGCGCTGGGCTCTGCGCTCAGGCGCTGCGCTCAGGCGCTGGGCTCTGCGCTCAGGCGCTGGCTCAGGCGCTGGGCTCTGCGCTCAGGCGCTGGGCTCAGGCGCTGGGCGCTGGCTCAGGCGCTGGGCTCTGCGCTGGGCTCTGCGCTCTCAGGCGCTGGGCTCTGCGCTCTCAGGCGCTGGGCTCTGCGCTCAGGCGCTGCGCTCAGGCGCTGGGCTCTGCGCTCAGGCGCTGCGCTCAGGCGCTGGGCTCTGCGCTCAGGCGCTGGGCTCTGCGCTCAGGCGCTGGGCTCTGCGCTCAGGCGCTGGGCTCTGGCGCTCAGGCGCTGGGCTCAGGCGCTGGGCTCTGCGCTCAGGCGCTGGGCTCAGGCGCTCAGGCGCTGGGCTCAGGCGCTCAGGCGCTGGGCTCAGGCGCTGGCTCTGCGCTCAGGCGTTGGGCTCAGGCGCTGGGCTCTGCGCTCAGGCGTTGGGCTCAGGCGCTGGGCTCTGCGCTCAGGCGCTGGCTCAGGCGCTGGGCTCTGCGCTCAAGCCCTGGGCTCAGGCGCTGGGCTCTGCGCTGAGGCACTGGGCTCTGCGCTCAGGCGCTCAGGCGCTGGGCTCAGGCGCTGGGCTCTGCGCTCAAGCGCTGGGCTCAGGCGCTGGGCTCTGCGCTCAAGCGCTGGGCTCAGGCGCTGGGCTCTGCGCTCAAGGGCTCAGGCGCTGGGCTCTGCGCTCAAGCCCTGGGCTCAGGCGCTGGGCTCTGCGCTCAGGCGCTGGGCTCTGCGCTCAGGTGCTGGGCTCTGCGCTCAGGCGCTGGGCTCAGGCACTGGGCTCAGGCGCTGGGCTCAGGCGCTGGGCTCAGGCGCTGGGCTCAGGCGCTGGGCTCTGCGCTGGGCTCTGCGCTGTCAGGCGCTGGGCTCTGCGCTGTCAGGCGCTGGGCTCTGCGCTGTCAGGCGCTGGGCTCTGCGCTGTCAGGCGCTGGGCTCTGCGCTGTCAGGCGCTGGGCTCTGCGCTGTCAGGCGCTGGGCTCTGATCTCTGCGCTGTCAGGCGCTGGGCTCTGCGCTCAGGCGCTGGGCTCTGCGCTCAGGCGCTGGGCTCTGCGCTCAGGCGCTGGGCGCTGGGCTCAGGCGCTGGGCTCAGGCGCTGGGCTCAGGCGCTGGGCTCAGGCGCTGGGCTCTGCGCTCTCAGGCGCTGGGCTCTGCACTCTCAGGCGCGTGGCAACCTCCGTAACAGGCTGTTGCGGTTGGATGCGCGCGCGCCACCTGCCGCAGCACGCCCAAAGCGTCCAACGGAGGTTGGATGCGCGCGCAGCAAACCTCCGTAGGACGCTTTGGGCGTGCTGCGGCAGATGGCATGCGCGCACCCGGCTGCGCGCGCATCCAACCGCCACAGCACCCCGTGGGCTGCGTTATTATATATATATATATATATGTTTTTACTGTGTGTGTGTGTGTGTGTGTGTGTGTGTATGGCCGGCATCCAGGCTCAGGCGAGCCCCCGGCTCGGCTGGGCCTCTAGGCCCAGGGCAAGCCGGGGGCTCGCCTTAGCCTGGATGCCGGCCAAGCAAGTAGCTCCGGGCGGCATCCAAGCTTAGGCGAGCCCCCGGCTTGGCTTGGGCCTAGAGGCCCAGCCGAGCCGTGGACTCGCCTGGAGGACGCCCGAGCAGGCAATTCGGCCAGCCTCCATGCTTAGGTGAGTCCCCGGCTCGGCTGGGCCTCTAAGCCCAGGCCAAGCCGGGGGCTCGCCTAAGCTTGGATACCGGCCGAGCAAGCAGGGTGGGTGTGGAGAGCACATACTCACCTACATCGGCCCTCCAGCGATGGCAGCCCCGCTTCCAGTGTCCTCTCTCTGTTGGTCACCGATCTGACATCACAAAAGCCTTTGACCCAGGATCAAAGGCTTTCGTGACGTCATACCGACGACCAACGGAGACAGAGAGGACACTGGAAGCGGGACCGCCATCGCTGGAGGAGCTAAGGGCCGATGTAGGTGAGTGTGTAGGAAACATCCTCCTACATTGGCCCTGAGCTCCAGCGTTGACCGTCCTCCGGCTGTCACTGGCTGCTCGGCCGGCCTCTAGGCTTAGGCGAGTCCCCGGCTCGGCTGGGCCTGTAGGCCCAAGCCGGGGGCTCGCCTGAGCCTGGAGTCCGGCCTAGCAGCCTGCTCGGCCGGAGGAAGTCACCGCTGGAGCTCAGGGCCGATGTAGGGGAGTATGTTTTGGCAACTTCGGCCCTGAGCTCCAGCGGTGACCGTCCTCCGGCTGTCGCTGGATGCTCGGCCGGCCTCCAGGCTCAGGCGAGCCCCCGGCTTGGCTTGGGCCTACAGGCCCAGCCGAGCCGGGGGCTCGCCTAAGCCTGGAGGCCGGCCGAGCTGCCTGCGACAGCCACCACTGGAGCTCCGGGCCAATGTAGGGGGATGTTGCCTACACATACTCACCGACATCGGCCCTTAGCTCCTCCAGCGATGGCGGTCCCGCTTCCAGCGTCCTCTCTCTCTTCGTTGGTCGCCGGCATGATGTAACGAAAGCCTTTGACCCCGGCATTTTGACCCGGGGTCAAAGGCTTTCGTGACGTCATACCGGTGACCAACGGAGAGAGAGAGGACGCTGGAAGCGGGACCGCCATCGCTGGAGGAGCTAAGGGCCGATGTCGGTGAGTATGTGTAGGCAACATCCCCCTACATTGGCCCGGAGCTCCAGCGGTGACCGTCCTCCGGCTGTCGCTGGCTGCTCGGCCGGCCTCTAGGCTTAGGCGAGTCCCCGGCTCGGCTGGGCCTGTAGGCCCGAGCCAAGCCGGGGGCTCGCCTGAGCCTGGAGGCCGGCCTAGCAGCCTGCTCGGCCGGAGGAGGTCACCGCTGGAGCTCAGGGCCGATTTAGGGGAGTATGTTTTGGGAACTTCGGCCCGGAGCTCCAGCGGTGACCGTCCTCCGGCTGTCGCTGGCTGCTCGGCCGGCCTCTAGGCTTAGGCGAGTCCCCGACTCGGCTGGGCCTGTAGGCCCAAACCAAGCCGGGGGCTCGCCTGAGCCTGGATGCCCGCCGAGCAGGCCGCGACAGCCGGAGGACGGTCATTGCTGGAGGATCGGGGCTTGCGGCGTTTAAACACACGGGTAGCTGCGCGCGGCTCGTGACGATTTTTTTTTTATTTTTTTTGCAGGCGGCCGGCACGCGCAGCTACCTGTTTGTTTTAACGGCCACTTTCAAATGTCCGTCGCGCATGCGCAGACCGCTTTTGGCGACGGACACTTGAAGGCTTACTCTTTTATAGTATAGATATGACTATGTATATATCACTGTCCTTGCTCCCAGTGTGGGAAATGAGGTGAGTAACGGCAACAACCTAAAAGTGGTCAATGTCACTGCCTTACAAAAAAAAAATAAGTATAAAGAAATATATATATTTATTCCACTTTTTTATTTCTACATATACACATGGTCATGTAAAAACATGCCCACGTGTAAAAGATATAAAGATGGAAGGAGGGCACCGATCAAGCGCCTGCATCTGTGGATTCACTGTTTAACAACCTGTCATTTGCAATACTGCCGCTAGGTGGCGCCCCTGAGGGGGAAATCCCAAGCAGGAAGCTTTGAAGGACACATTGTTTAATACTGAGGGAATTTCAGGCTCTTCTAAATGAACAGATGCTGATACATTATTTAACCCCATAGTGACTGGGCGGTTTTACCATTGTCTGTCCTTTAGTGCCCGCTGCTGTTTTTACCTTTCTGCGCTGTTTGTGTTTAGGTCAAATTTTCTCTTACTCGTTAATGCAACCCACACATATTATATACCGTTTTTTTTGCCATTAAATGGACTTTCTAAAAATACCATTATTTCCATCATATTGAATAATTTACTATAATTCTTTTTGAAATATGATGAAAAAAAAAGCACACGTTTTTGAACTTTAATCCCCAAAATCTACATCCGCCGAAAAAGATAGCTTCAAAATTTTGTCCTGAGATTAGAAATACCCAATTTTTACATGTTTTTGCTTTTTAAACCCTTCACTGCTGAGCCATTTCAACTCTGCCCAAAGCTCATTTTGACCGTTTTATCCTCATTTTTAAATGCCAGCTTAATTCCTATTTTTTTTTTTTTAAATAATTGTTTAATAAAACAGCTTTTTAAATTTTCTTTAATTTTTCTTTTCATTTTTTTCACCAAACCTAGTCATGTTTGGTATTAGGCCATGACCAGGCCTTTCCAATGATGTCAAAGATGACCCTCTAGCTGCTACGGATTGGGAGATAAAGGGATTCTTTGGATTCCCGTATCTCAACTTGGTGGCTAGGGGGTTAACTGGCCCACTGATGTCATCATCATATAGTGACGTCGTCAGTGGGTGGGGGGGGTGACCCGGAGGCTTGGCTGACATCCAAGATGTCAGCCACTTCCAAGCTTAAATTGCGATTTGGCGCCGAATCGCAATCCAGCAAAGGAGGGGTTAAAGACATACCACTGAGACGGGGAGACTCTACTCTTTCCAGCGGCTTTTTTTTTTTTCTTTGTGCGTGGAGAAGTTCGGGAGGGAGAGGGTCCAAAGGAGCCGCCCCCTCCTCTTTCAAATGTTTCACTCCAGGCACCGGGGGGGCGTCCGGCAATGACATCATCATGCACGTTGATGACGTCATCACGACTTCTGGGCCCCCTGAAAAGGCGGGGCAGACTTCCTGCCTGCCAGACTGCCGCGGGAGCCCAGACAGAGAGGGGAGTATAGGGAGGGAGGTGTCATGTGCGGGGGGCACCGGGGTGAGGGGGATATGGTCTGAACGGATAAACAGGTGGGTACTGGTGGAGGAGGATAAATGTATAAAGAAACGGAGCAGGTAATATTGAGAAGGATGGTGGGAATCGTGGTTATTGTCGCAGCCGCCAGAAAGTAACAGGAAAACGTTGGGATTCGCAGAGCAGCGAGTATACACAGCACTTCCTAGGGATGTGCGTTTCGGGTTTCGGAATTTTCACGAAATTTCCCGATTCGTGTTTTCGGATGCGGCCGATTTTTCCGAAAATTTTTAGATCCGAAAACGGCAGATCCAAAAAGTTTTCCGAGCCGAAACGAAATATTTTCGGAATTTTCGAATGGACTTGAAATGTGTCAAATCGAAATTTATTGCTTTGAAACGAGGAGAACAGACGTTCCGAAAAAACGAAAATTTCCGAAATCACGAAAAGTCGATACAAAAAACGAGCTAAGTGACACGAAAATACGAAAAATGGTCGATATTCCGAAAAAAAATGTACACGAAAAACGAGTCGAGCCGAACCGAATCGAAACAAATCGGTCGAAACGAGCCGAATCGAAAAGTTTGAAAATCCAAAAAATCGAATCGAACCGAAAAAAAAAATCGGTGCACAAGCGTTCCCTCTGTAAACACATGAGCTGTAATGAACCCGCAAAGGACAAACCTTTATTCTGTGTATCACGCGTTGGTGTTTTAACTGTTTTACTGCTGGATGTTGTTACTGAATGCAGGTTCAGGGGTGGAACAGAACAGCGTGCTGCCAGGAACACCAGCACTGAGATGGGACATGACAGGGAGTTATGAGACCGTGACGTACATAGTATATCCGCGGTAGTCAAGGGGATTTCCCCACAGGACGCACTATGTACATCAGCGGTCAGGAAGGGGTTAAATGTCACAGGTAGAATTGCAGCAGTTCACCTGTTCAGTGGAAGGCCTGGTGGTGGTTATATATAGAATGTAAGCTCACGCGAGCAGGTTCTCTGTTACCGTCGCTCTCCATGAGTCAATTTTATCAAATTTGGATTTACCTACCCATTGTACCGCGCTGCAGAATATGTTGGTGCTTAATCATTGTATTCACTTATAAAAATCAATTAATCTCAGTTTAATCAGAAATAAACCGGAGACAAATTACTTCAAAACCTGCTGTAACGGGGGGGGGGGGGGTGTTATGTCACGAACATAAAGATTTATTTGGACATAAGTCCTTCGGTCACACTTTACTTCTGTAACGGAATCTAACATGAGATAATCCCGCGATGGCCGCGATTGCCGCAGAATGTCACACCTTGCATTATGAACACATGGGATCCATCATGCGTTACACATAATGGCCCAACGAGGGCAAAAACAATGGACCCAGCACAACTTCCTCTGAATTCTGGCACGTTCTGAGCTTTATCCAAGAACTGCTCTTCATTCCAAACCCCAAGAAGTTCCTTCACGCATAGAAGTCAGTGAGCCGACGCATTTCAAAGCCGGTACAAAATGATTCTCAGGACTTTCTGTCGGATCTGCTTCGTTCTTATCCCATAAACCAGCGGGTTGAGCATGGGAGGGACGAGGAGGTAGACATTGGCGAGCAATATGTGGGTGTGGTGAGGGACTTTATCTCCAAATCGGTGGACCAAGGACGAGGTCAGGATAGGAATGTAGAAGCACAGCATAGCACAGAGATGGGAAACACAGGTGCTGAATGATTTTCGACGTGCCTCTGCTGTCAATCTGACCAGCGCCTGCAGGATCATCGCGTATGATAAAATAATCATCAAAGAATCCATCAGCAACACAAGGAAACCAATGGTGATTCCAATGTGATCATTGACCGCAATGTCTCCACAGGCCAGCCGCAGCACGGCCATGTGCTCACAGTATGAGTGAAGGATCTCATTGCTCCTGTACTCTGTGAACCTCAAAGCCATGAGAGGCAAGGGCAGGATGTAGACAACCCCACGAATTAAAGCCAAAAGCCCACATATGCCAATAACACCTGGCGACAGGATGGTAGCATACCTCAACGGGTAACATATGGCAATGTAACGATCAAAAGCCATTGCCACAAACACCCCCGATTCAGTGGTGGAAAACCCATGGACAACGAACATCTGCAACAAGCAAGCGTGGAAGTCAATGGAGTTGTGCTGGAGCCAGAAGATGGCCACGAGTTTGGGCATGGTAGAATTTGCTAAAACTAAGTCAATGAAGGCCAACATGGTGAAGAAGATGTACATGGGGTGATGCAGGCTGGCGTCCGTCACAATGATTAGCAAGACAGCACAGTTGCCCAAGACGGCAGTGAAGAAGATGAAGCAGAAAGGGATTGAGATCCAGACGTGTAAACTTTCTAGGCCAGGGATTCCCAGCAGAATGAAGACGGACGGGTGGAAGCAGGTCTCGTTGGGGGATTCCATGATCTCCTAAAACATAAGATAATGAGACAATTAATAGTTAATTATATGTACATTAATCATAATGACCTCGATAGAGAACAAGTCCTGCCCGCTGGAGCCTGAACGTGGAATTAATCTGTTTCTTTGTACACACAGCTCATGTCATGAGGATGAGTCGAAATGTCATTTCTTTATAATATTCATATCTTCACACACATTTCTGGAAACATAATGACACTTGTCTATGCATCTGCTAAAATCCTAATTCACACTTTATTTCTGTCTGTAACAGTGTCTCCTTCTTGTGTAAGACTTTCCACAGAACACAGGGTGGCAAAAGGGAGACGACAAGGGAAAAAAGTCACTGCAACCTGCTATCCCTTACCAGGTGATTATACCACCAGTTGATTGGGACATAACCAATGCAAAGGCCATTTTCAAGTGTTTGATGGAGTGTTTAGTGTTCGCAGCATCAACAGATTCAGGGCAGAGTTTCACAGAGAAAGTGATAAAACACAAATAAAAGCCTACTCCTTCCTAGGAGATTAAACATGTGATGGCTTTCTCTCTCTAGCACCACTGGGCAGCGAAGCTGCTTACCTGTCCTCACAACGAATCCAAAGAAAAGGTTTCTTGCGTACTTCAGAAGCCAGGGTGACAATCCTCATCTTTTGGTCTCAGCCTCATCACATTATACTGGGCTGGGCAGAATAATTAGCTGGCAGCTGGGAAGGGTTGACTCTATAAGCAGGGGATATGGGCTTTTTTCACTGGGTTTATATACTGCTGATTTATTACACTGCCCCTAGTTACCCTGACAGACTCTGTATTAGCAGCTCAACTTGGAATAATAGGGATCTGCAGACAGATACCGGTGGAAACACAGCCTCTGCAGGTCATATAGGCCCCAAGAGTCCATTGGACTTCATGGAGCCAAGTGTGACTCAGCCATGAGCTCTTGCACTACTGGGGTCATATAGGAGTCACGGAGGAATCATGGAAGGTCACGGGAGCTAGTTGTTTCCAGTCAGTCTACCTCTGATCACGTTGAGAGGAAGTGGAGGATCACGCCACCCTCTCCACCATGGTATGGGGAGTATTGGGATTTTTGGGGGAGTTTAATTGAATGTGTTAAGAGATTTGGCATAATCACCAGGTTCTGGCTGTCAGTATGCCTTTCAGAAACACCAGATCCAATGGAGAACAACCAGCTACTTTGGAATAGCTGGTTCTTCTCATTCTGTCCAGAGCAGCTCCCATACAAAGTACATAAAGTATAGGAGACGCTAATGCCCAGTAACTTGCCGCAATGACAGAGCCACAATCCAAGCTCCAGCTGGTAACTAAATGTGGAATAACGCCCATGATTTGTTTGGATAAGGTAGATGGTCAAGGTGTGGTTGGACACCAGTGGTGGGCGGCCATGCTGCCTTCGTTGTAAGCGGTATAAATGATCCCGTTGGTGTTTGATAAATTCTTCTACATTTTATACATATACAAACCACCTTGAAGAAACATTTCCCGACAGAATGAAACTGGATTTGGGAATCCGAGGCCAGTGCGGCCAAAACTGCGTGATGTAATGTCAGCGAGTCCCGCTCCGCTCTTAGCGTGGATTATGGTTAAAGGGGGCGCTATGTGCTGCACCTTCACACCCATACGGTGCCCTGTAGTGTGGAGGAATCACGGGGGGATTAACTTGGTCAGGGCTCACAGTTGACAAATGCCTAGAGTTGTGTAAACAAACCCCAGAACATGGATTAACCAGAAGTGGTGCTGCAGAAATAATCTTGATACTCTGTGTCCAATCTGGCAAATATCTGTGAATGTAAAATAAATTAATTCAAAATGGCAATATTTTTTTTTCCTTCCTCCCGAAGATATACACAAAGGTAGCTTAAAAAAAAGACACAGCCCGCCCATGTGTACAATGCAGACATATAAAGGAGTGAAATATTTTATTATGAAATTTTACTTTTTTTATATAGGATTTATTTCAATATTTGATAAATTTTTATATTTGACTTATTTGTATATATTTGATCCATTTTATATATATTTTTATATATTTAATTTATTTTATTTTTCTATTGACTTATTCTATATATTTGTTTTTATTTATTTTTTATTTCTTATTTTGGATTTATTTTTATATATTTTTATTTATTATTTTGGATATATTTTTACTGGAATCTGCAGAATTCAAGCGGCTTTATAACATTAATTCCTTCACTCTCTTACAGGCCACTGCTTTGAGTTATCACAAAATCTGAACTGGGTTAAATGACACGATTTACATTGTTATATGTACAGAGATTTTGGTACAATGTGCGTATGTGTGTGTGTATATGGAGGGGAGAAAGTGGAGAAAAAGAGAGGATGGAGAGGGGAAAGAAAGGTGAAAGAGAGGGGAGAAAGAGGTGAGAAAGAAGGGAAAGAGAGAAAAGAGAGGGTTAAAAGGGGGGAAGAAAATGAAAGCGAGGGGAAAGAGGGGAAAAAGGAGAAAGAGGGGGAAAGAGGGGAAAGAGAGAGGAAATGAGAGGAGAAAGAGGGGAGAAAGGGGAAGAGAGAAAAGAGGGGAAAGAGAGGAAAGAGGGGAAAAAGGGGGAAAGAAAAATGAAAGCGAAAGGGGAAAGAGAAAGGGGGGAGAAAGGGGGAAAGAGAGGGGAAAGAGAGGGGAAAAAGGAAGGAGAGGGAGAAAGAGACGGGAAGAGAGGAAAGAGTTGAAAGAAAATGAAAGCAAGAGGAAAGAGAAAATAAAGGGGGGAAAGAGAGGGGAAAGAGGGGAGAAATAAAAGGGAGAAAAAGAGGGGAAATAGAGGGGAAATTTTTATTTATTTATTTATTTATAAAGGATTTTACCAGGAAGGATACATTGAGATTTCTCTCGTTTTCAAGTATGTCCTGCGTTCAAGAACATTAAAATGTTACAGTTGTTACAAAAATGCAAAGTAATAAAATGCAAGATATTAAAAACAAAACAACACAAATATACAGATTAACAGAAAATAAATATGTACGAAATAGTCATTATGTTACATGTTTACAGGTGCATTCTGTATATAGTCACTGTGTTACATGTTTACAGGTGCATTCTGTATATAGTCACTGTGTTACATGTTTACAGGCGCATTCTGTATATAGTCACTGTGTTACATGTTTACAGGTGCATTCTGTATATAGTCACTGTGTTACATGTTTACAGGTGCATTCTGTATATAGTCACTGTGTTACATGTTTACAGGCGCATTCTGTATATAGTCACTAGGTTACATGTTTACAGGCACATTCTGTATATAGTCACTGCGTTACATATTTACAGGTGCATTCTGTATATAGTCACTGTGTTACATGTTTACAGGTGCATTCTGTATATAGACACTGTGTTACATGTTTACAGGTGCATTCTGTATATAGACACTGTGTTACATGTTTACAGGTGCACTCTGTATATAGTCACTGTGTTACATGTTTACAGGTGCATTCTGTATATAGTCACTGTGTTACATGTTTACAGGTGCATTCTGTATATAGACACTGTGTTACATGTTTACAGGTGCATTCTGTATATAGTCACTGTGTTACATGTTTACAGGCACATTCTGTATATAGTCACTGTGTTACATGTTTACAGGTGCATTCTGTATATAGTCACTGTGTTACATGTTTACAGGTGCATTCTGTATCTAGTCACTGTGTTACATGTTTAAAGGTGCATTCCTTATTGAGGTTTGTTAATATGGAACTCTTAAGGGACTTTAGACTGGGGGAAGATTTGATGGTGTCTGGGAGGTTATTCCATAATTGTGGTGCTCTGTAGGAAAATGAGGACCGAGCCATTTTCTTTTTGTATTGTGGTATTGCAAGTAAGGTGCTGGTCCTGGATCGGAGGTTATAGGATGAGGGAACTGCTGGAGGAAGCAGTCTATTCAGGTAGGGTGGCAGTTTCCAAGAAAAGCTCTTAAACACCAGGTTGGAAAGGTGAAGGGTACGTTTAGACTCCAGCGACGGACAGTTTAGCTCTTTTAAAATGTCACAATTTTGGGTCATGTTGTTACATTGTAGCGCAAAGCGTCAGAATGAGTTATACAATGTAGTAAGTTTCTGGAGGTGTGTTTGCGGGGCCGCTGCATACACTAGATCTCCGTATTCAATAGCCGGCATAAGCTTTTGTTGTACAATTTGGTGGGGGAAACTAAATGAAAGCGCGGGGAAAGAGGGGAAAGAAGAGAAGGTGACTGGTAAAAGAGAGGCACAGGAATAGCCGGTAAATGGAGATCTGGGATGACTCAGATGCTCCGTACTGAACGCAGCACTGCCTGCTCCCTCTGTACCCCAAAACCATCAGCAAATGAATAAATGCACCATTAATGTCTAGCAGGACGGACAGGCACATTTCTTTTTCACAGGACCCTTTATATTTTACTCTTGATTCTGTTAAAAATCTAGACGTCTAGATGGATCAGCAGTGATGAGAGACAGGGAATGCTGGCTGTGACGGACATGGGACTTTTTCCTCCTGTTTAGGCTAGGGTCAGACGAGCGCATTTTGTATGGACTGTGCGTCTGTGCAGGACGGACGTACTTACTGACTGACGACAAGGTAGTGGCCACACAGTCTGTTTTTTTCACTGACGTATTTTTTGACTGATGTAGCAGGGAAAATAAATTGCAATGAAAGAACATTCTGTCCGTCAAAAATGCTGGACGTATAAATGCAGTCCATCTGACCTCGTTTCATCACTCACACACAACGCTACACGGACGTTGCAGACATGGCGCACTCCGCACGTCCGTTCTAGCAGTATTACGTTCTTGCCTAACCCGCGTCCATTTGCCGCGTCCGCCATGCATCCGCACGTCCGTGCGGACGTACTTCGTGTGTGGGGCTCCATTGGTCAGAATGCTATGCTGCCACGGACGTACAAATGTGCGGCAACACGGACGTGATAACTGCGCTCGTCTGACCCCAGCCTTAACCCTGGTATACAGGCCTCATGAGCATTGCATCACCCCCCGAATGCTGCACTGACCTGCACATAGTACAGATGGCGCGGCCGGATCCAAGATCAGCGTCAGTCAGCGTTTCCCAGCATGTTCTGGAGGATCTGCACGTTCTTGATCTGTCTGAGCCTCTGAGTGCAGGCGGAAGCTATTAGTGGGTTATTTATGGGACCCAGTGTAAACGATTGGGATTAGGAGACTCCATTAAACACCGCCACGCGGCCTGTTTGTGTTGCTTGAGCCAATTAACATCCCAGGGACAGAGTCAATTAGACGAGAAAGAAAAGTAAATGAAAAGTCTCTTGGAAGGAGCTGAATCTCAGAGTTTACTTAAACTGCAGGAAACTGAGTCCTGGTACCAGAGCTGGACATGTGAATGGCCAAAAATATGTGTTTGGTTCAGGATATTTCAGATTAGAAACATTTCAGATTCAGAAATAATCGGAATCAGATAATTTCTAATATTCAGAATTTCCGATATTTGGGTATTGGACCAATAGGGAATATCCGAGGTGTCCGATGTATTCATTTGCTTCTGATATAAGAAACCGTGAGGTTTTAAAATATAAAAATAACCTAAACAAATCACACTCAGCACATTAAATAATGTGTATAGAGCACAGGCATCACTTTTCATGCAAGGCACAATCACACGATGGTGTGTATATATAGATATTTAAATTGTATATATAAAAGTAGGAAAGGCAGCAGTCAACCTAAACAAACCTTTACAGACAAAGCATTACAAACAAAGCATTACAGACAAAGCGTTACAGACAAAGCGTTACAGACAAAGCGTTACAGACAAAGCGTTACAGACAAAGCGTTACAGACAAAGCGTTACAGACTAAGCATTACAGACTAAGCATTACAGACTAAGCATTACAGACTAAGCATTACAGACTAAGCATTACAGACAAAGCATTACAAACAAAGCGTTACAGACAAAGCATTACAGACTAAGCGTTACAAACAAAGCGTTACAGACAAAGCGTTACAGACAAAGCATTACAGACTAAGCATTACAGACTAAGCATTACAGACTAAGCATTACAGACTAAGCATTGCAGACTAAGCATTACAAACAAAGCGTTACCGACAAAGCATTACAGACTAAGCATTACAAACAAAGCATTACAAACAAAGCATTACAGACAAAACATCAGACAAAACATCAGACAAAACATTAGAGAAAACATCACAGACAAAACATTAAAGACAAAACATTACAGACAAAGCATTGCAAACAAAACATTATACAGACAAAACATTAAAGACAAAGCATTACAAAGCATTACAGACAAAGCTTCACAGAAAAAACATTACAGACAAAGCATTACAGACAAAACATCAAAGCCACACAAACAAAGCATTACAGACAAAGCATTAAAGACAAAGCCTCACAAAGCATTACAGACAAACCATTGCAGACAAAGCCTCACAGACAAAGCATTAAAAACAAAGCCTCACAGACAAAGCATTAGAGACAAAGCCTCACAGACAAAACATTGCAGACAAAGACTCACAGACAAAACATTGCAGACAAAGCCTCACAGACAAAGCCTCACTGACAAAGCATTACAGACAAAGCCTCACAAAGCATCACAGACAAAGCCTCACAGATGAAGCCTCACAGACAAAACATTGCAGACAAAGCCTCACAGAGAAAGCATTACAGAGAAAGCATTACAGAGAAAGCCTCACAGACAAAGCCTCACAGACAAAGACTCACAGACAAAGCATTACAGAGAAAGCATCACAGACAAAGCATTACCGACGGGCACGTCTAAGAAAAATTAATATGTGATATAATGAGTGTTCAATTTTTTATATTTTTAAAGATTTTAATTACAAAACAAATGACGGGGATTAGATCGTGTTATATGATCACATGTTTCTTATGCCTGTCACAACCTTAGTGTACCACATCATGGCACGTCCTTCACTTCCTAACCTAATCAATACACTTATGAGTAGACACGTATTCCTAATCCTGGACCTTGTGTAAGCAGGAGATCTCACCATTTTATTATCTGTCTGCTGCACATTTACTGCATCTGCCAGTATGCTGATAATGCAGACCCCGTGTAAGCAGGAGATCTCACCATTTTATTATCTGTCTGCTGCACATTTACTGCATCTGCCAGTATGCTGATAATGCAGACCCCGTGTAAGCAGGAGATCTCACCATTTTATTATATGTCTGCTGCACATTTACTGCATGTGCCTGTATGCTGATAATGCAGACCCTCTGTAAGAAGGAGATCTCACCATTTTATTATCTGTCTGCAGCACATTTACTGCATCTGCCTGTATGCTGATAATGCAGACCCGTGTGACATTTGCATGATAAATTACACTATCTAGAGCTCAGAATCTTAAATTTCAACAATATTTCTGTAAAGGATAAATGAGTACCAGCAAAGCAAATCTCCCACAGCTGGAGGCCGCTCTGCAAGAACAATTCAGAGGGAGAAAAGTGGATCAAAGATAACAAACTACAACTAAACACTGACACAACTGTAACGATGCTCTTTGGAACAAAACCTAAACTACACAATTTACAAACTCCCCATCTATGTGTCAGTACAAAATCAAATGACACGCGGACCACAGTCACGTCTCTCAAATTTCTAGGTATGTGGTTAGACCCAAATCTATCCTTTGGCCCCACATCGAAAAACTCTCATCTAAACTTTACCCCAAACTAGGTACCCTGTACAGAAACAAATCCTGCCTGAGCCCCGCGGTAAGAAAGCAGATGGTACAACAAATGCTTATGCCGGCTACTGAATACGGAGATGTAGTGTATGCAGCCGCCCCGCAAACACACCTCCAGAAACTTACTACATTGTATAACTCATGACTGCTTATACCTGGATCCTCTACGCCTATGCCCTGAAATAACACACAGACCATGGTATATTTGGAAAAGGGCATAGGCCACAGCTTTATTTGATTTATACAGCATTCCTTAATCCAACACCACACAATTCGATCTGACCCTACCGCAACCGAACCTGCGGCAGGCCGTTACCACTTAAACCCAGAGCTCGTTGCTCAGCCTGACTTACCAGGAACAGAGCACGTCTCTCCCAGAGCCCACCTTATTCGGCGGCTTACCCAATAACTTCTTCGCTGGCCAGGGATACCGCCAAGCTGTGACACCACCAAGGAAACCACCCACCACAGGGCGGGCGGGCGGGAACGTGCAGTCTCTTCAAATCACCAGCACGTGTAACAGGTACTCACACACCTGTGCATATATATATATATGACCTCCTTCATTAGCATAATGCCTTGACCAATGACCCTGCATACTTTAATTGATCGTCCCAGGCCAGCAGTCATGCCCCCCTTCCAGAATGTTCCAGGGGTTGCTTTCTGCTGCTTTGTGCTACAATGTAACTACATGACCCACCATTGTGACATGTTAAAAGAGCTAAACTGGCCGTCGCTGGAATCTAGACTAGGGATGAGCCGAACACCCACCGAGTTCGGTTCGAGCCCGAACTTCCCATTTGTTCGGGACCGAACCAGAACCAGAACCCGAACCCCCATGCACGTCAATGGGGCTGAAAATTTGTTTTTTTAGAGTGCCCTCCAAGAGGGCATATAGGCTACATATTTGCCATAAAAGGTGTATGGGGATCCGGGTAGTGCCCTGGGGGACAGGAAACAAGGACAAAAAGTAAAAAAAAACGTTTTTAAAGGGACAGTGAGTTTTCCATGAAATAAGGGTTAAAAATAAAAACGAAAAATTTCTTCAAATATCGTGCCTAGGAGGTCCCCATAACCTGCCCGTGAAGTGACGGATTTCTAGGATGTATAGAAACACTTAAAAACAAATAAATGACGTTTCATATGACGGTAAATGCTTTTCCTTTAATCTATCCATAAACAACTGCTTGGGGCGGCAACCTGTATGAAAAGACATTTTAGGACGCGCAGAAAAAGTTTAGTGTTTTTTTGGGCTAAATTATTGTGAAACTTATGCAGACTTTGGATGAAAGTAACAATAGGTGCTTTAAAATTGGGCTTTTAGCGTCGACAACAGTGCCGTCACACCGTAACCCCTCTGAGGATATAAATCTGATACAGGCGTCAATGGCAGTGCACCCAGATATTGTGCCTTTAGTGACAGGCATGCAAGTACTATCATACAGTAACCCCTCTGTGGTATTGTGGAAGAGTGCAGGGGTGGACCATGCGGTCCTATATTGAAAAGTGTTTTTTTTATCTGTTAATGGGCGTCAGTGCACCCAGATATTGTGCCTTTAATGCCAGGCCATCAAGTATCATCATACAGTAACCCCTCTGTAGTATTGTGGAAGAGTGCAGGGGTGGACCAAGTGGTCCTATATTCAAAATTTTTTGATCTGGTAATGGGTGTCAGTGCACCCAGATATTGTGCCTTTGGTGCAAGACTACCAGGCCAGCAAGTATCATCATACAGTAACCCCTCTGTGGTATTGTTGAAGAGTGCAGGGTTGGACCCTGCGGTTCAAAAAAATAAAATGATATAAATCTGGCACAGGCGTCAGTGCACCCAAATATTGTGCCTTTCATGGCAGCAAGTGCCTTCACACCGTAACCCTTTTATGATATTGTGGAAGAGTTCAGTGCTGGAGGTTTTGTGAATGCAGAAGAGGACATTCCCTATCTATTCCATTACTTCAGCATCAGGGGATTGATAGCTGCTGATCCAGGACTGATTAATTTTTATAAATGTCAGCCGGTCTACAGAGTCGGTGGACAGACGCACTCTTTTGTCTGGGACAAAACCTCCAGCGGCATTGAACGTCCTTTCAGAAAGCATGCTAGATGAAGGGCAGCCTAGTAGCTGCATAGCATATTGGCTAAGTTCTGGCCAGTGATCCAATCTCAACACCCAGTAAGCCAGTGGATCATCTGCTGGAAAGGTATCCAGGTCTGCCCTTGCCCCTAGGTAGTCCTGCACCATACGGTGAAGACGCTGGCAATGGGTGCCTACATTTGACGTCCCTGGGCGTCGAGGACTAAAAAAATATGTAAAAATGCATCAGTCAAGTGGCCCTGGCCTTCACCGCTACTCCTCTGATCACCCGCAGCCTCAGAAGCACGTGTGTCAGCACTTGGTAATCTAACAGTGCCTGGAAAGGTGTTACACAAGTTTCGCTTTAGAGCGTCCTCAAGTTTTGTCATCCTGTGCTCCCTCTGTGCGGGCAGGATGAGCTCTGCAACTTTCCTCTTGTATTGTGGATCAAGAAGGGTTGCCAACCAGTATTGATCCCTCTCCTTGATAGCATGAATGGGGTCCTTTAGCAGGCTTTGCATCATTATGGAGCCCATGCAGTGTAGGTTGGAGGTGGCATTAGCTGCCGAGTCTTCCTGGTCAATGAGGATGATCGTATCGTGCACTTCCTCCTCCCAGCCACGCACAAGCCCTTCTGTTTCTGGGCACACAAAACCCTGCCTTGAGGAATCCCCACCTTCAATGCCCCCACTACTTAAATAGTCCTCCTCCTCCTCCTGTCTGATCTGAGTAGGACCCGCTGGAATGCTGTCTGCAGAAAGACTGGGGCCTTGAGAGCTAGGGAAGGCCTCCTCTTCCTCCCGCTGCTCTGCCTCCAGAGCCACATCTATAATTCCCTGCAGAGTGTGCTCCAGCAGGAACACTAAAGGAATTGTGTCACTGTTGCATGCACTGTCCCTGCTCACCATCCTCGTTGCCTCCTCAAATGGTGACAGTACAGTGCATGCATCCTTGATCATCAGCCACTGAGGAGGGGAGAAAACCAAGTTGACCTGAACCTGTCCTTGTGCCATACTCCCACAGGTACTCGTTGATGGCCCTCTGCTGCTTGTGCAGATGCTGCAGCATTGCTAATGTCGAGTTCCACCTGGTGGGCATGTCACAGATCAGACGGTTTGTGGGAAGGTGGAATTCTCTTTGAATTTCTGCCAGGCGAACGCTTGCTGGGAATGACCGTCTGAAGTGGCTGCAGACTTTTCTGGCCTGGATGAGAAGCTCTGGCAGCCCTGGGTACTTGGTTAGGAAACGCTGTACCACCAGATTTAGGATGTGTGCTAGGCATGGTACATTCGTCAATTTACCCTTGCGTAGGGCGGAGAGAAGGTTGCTGCCATTATCGCAGACGATCATTCCCAGCTCAAGCTGGTGTGGTGTTAACCATCTCTGCACCTGCCCCTGCAGAGCTGACAAAATTTCTGACCCGGTGTGGCTCCTGTCCCCTAAACAAACCAGCTCAAGCACAGTATGGCATCTTTTTGCTTGAGCCATTGCGTAGACCCTGTCAGGCATCGGCTTAACTGCCACTTCGCCAGAGACAGAGAAGGAGAAGGAGGAGGAAGAAGAAGTGGTGGTGGTGGAGCAGACAGACCTCATACAAGCAGCTTTCTGGAGGCGTGGTGGATGAACAAGCTCCAGCACAGAGCCCCGTCTTGGATCACTCCCAGCTGCAATCAGAGTTACCCAGTGTGCCGTGAACGAAATGTAACGACCCTGTCCATGCTTGCTGGACCACGTGTCTAAAGTCACATGCACCTTGCTGCTGACTGCCTTTCCCAATGACTGGATAACATTGTCTTCCACGTGCTGGTATAGTGCTGGAATGGCCTTGCGTGAAAAGTAATGGCTTTGGAACCTGCCACTGTGGTAAGCGCATTCAGCAAATTCACGGAAGGGAGCAGAGTCCACCAGCTGGAACGGCAGCAGCTGCAATGCGAGTGTAGCGCTGTGTTTAATTCCTTACTGTGGCAGTACCTATTTTTGGCCACCAGAGGGAGACAAGCGCGATAAGAGACACTGAACATTGGGACTACATTTCCCGGCATGCTCTGGGAACGGACACAGGAAGTGGGTGGGACACTCCGAGTTACATCCTGAGCCTCGTGGAGATAGCGGGCAGAGCGTGCCAGGGAGTGAATGAGACAGGACACAGTGCTGCAGAGCGGAACAGTAACTAGGTCGGAGCGCAGGTGCGGCCTACCGGGATTCCAGATTGGGTTATCCAGCCTCTCAAGAAGGAGACCCAGTGATCCACAGGCACTACCCAAGCTGCTGTCAAGGAAGCGGAGGACCCCCCGAGTTAGGAGTACCGCAGGTCCATTGGATGGGAGAGCAGGCGGTAGCTGGACAAGTCACTGTCGGAGCAAAGAGAGCCAGACAACGGATCCAGTAGCCAGTATCCCAGCAAGGCATCGAGCGGAGGGACGTCCCGGGTCAGGGGAACCTTGGTGATCGAGCGGATGGGTGAGAGGCCTCCAAGGCCGGTTTATAAAGTCAAGAAAGCACGCTGTTGTTTGTTTCTAAAACCCACAGGGCCCCAACTTGACTAGTCGAAGACATCGTTTGAGAGATTCACTGGCCAGTTGAATAGTACCCGGGTACCATAACACACACATACACTTACAGTTCGGGACTTAACCTGTGCGGGACTCACTCCCTAATATCCCAAAAAGGGGCAAAGATTCGCATATTATTTTGTTTTCCGCTGCGCGTTTCTCGAATTACGAAATATTGTATTCTCTTTCCGCTACGCGTTTCTCGAAATTACGAAGCATTGTATCTTTTTTCTGTTCGGCTGCGCATTTTCCCGAAATACGAAGCCTCGTATTTCTTTTTCCGCTGCGCGTTTACCGCGATACGAAATACTGTAAATATATCTACGAACACCGTGTCTCATTATATGCCTTTTACTTTAGTAAACTATATAATTTATAAAATCCACAACGGTGCTGGAGTATATTTATTCCCTAGTGCGGGGAGACTGACCCGTGGTTCATTTTCAGCGGCTCCTCCGGGAGTGAGCGCTACACGAGTAATTTTGCTAAGCTGGCATTTAGATGCTGTGCTTGTGGATGGTTGGGACTATATTTTTTCTTTCGCAGCAGCAGCTGCGGCAACGTAATCTGACTGCGTAAATCTTCAGCTACTGGGATGATGTCACATTGTGAGGAAGGACCTGCTGGTACATCCATTACTGTAGCATCATCCCTGTCATTGGAGGTTGTAGGCAATTGCATGGCAGGACATACAGTGTGGGTAGAGTCAGATGAGGAGGAGGAGGAGGACCTACGCAAAGTTTTGTCCCAACGGGATGTGTGGCACTTGTTCATATTTCGCCTCAAGCATGTGGTACCCAAGTGTCCGGTGTTTATCCCACGCTTCAGCCTCCTCTGACATAGATTACAAATAGGAACGCTGGGGTCTGCTGCACAGTTCTTAAAGAACTCCCAGACAGCAGATTTCCTGCATGTGTTCTTTGAGACAACAGCGCTCTGCACCGGAGCAGCTCTGACATGTGATGCCCTGGACTGGCTAGTGCTACGGTTGGTCACAGAGGATGTTGTGCCTCGTGTTTGCTGTGACTCCTCCTCCTCCCCCTCCTCCTCACTTGATTCCTCAGTTCGATCTGGCACCCAGGTGGAGTCAGTGACCTCATCACCCCCTATCTCCTCGTCACTGGAGCCAACTTGGCAGTATGCTGCAGCTGCTGGGGCAACATGAGTGCCAGTTATTTGTGTGTCATCACTGGCACCCCCTTCCTCTAGGTTGATTATACTCCCTTGCTCAACCTCAGAGATTGAATCAGAGCACTGTACTTGCTGCGCATCCTCAAGCAGCATGTCACTGTCATTGTAGTCAAACAATTCAGCTGACTCCTCCGTGTGTGATAGCGAGGCTACGGCAGGAATAGCTGGAGGCTGCATTAGATGCAATAACATGGAGGCTGCATTAGATGCTTTGGCAGCTGAGGTGGAGCACTAGAAGCCTGGCTGGCAGAGGACTCGGAGGATGAGGATGGCCTGGTTAGCCAATCCACCAAGTCCTCTATATGTTGCTGCTGCTTAAGACGGCCAGCACCAGTTAGAAAGGACAAGCGTGCCCCTGCAGAGGATGCACCACGTTCACTAGGCTTGTGCACCAATTTTTTTTCGGTTCGATTTGTTCGGATGTTTAAACTTTTCGATTCAGCTCTTTTCGACCGATTTCTGTTTCGATTCGGTTCGTTTTTCGTGTACATTTTTTTTTCGGAATATCGACCATTTTTCGTATTTTCGTGTCACTTTGCTCGTTTTTTGTATCGACTTTTCGGAAATTTCGGAAATTTTCGTTTTTTCGGAACTTCTGTTCTCCTCGTTTCAAAGTGTCTACGATAATTCTGGCGATTCTATCGTGTTTTTTTTTATTAAATAAAGATCCTTTTTTTCTTATGAATAATTGAATATACATTTCACAACTTTATTTAATCATATTAAAATGGTATGAAAGCCAAGGAACAAAAAAAATGAACAAAACGATTTTAAAAAACGCTAAACTGACCCGAATGCCACAAGAAACAAGTGATACGCATTTACAAATACAAAATTTACAGAATCAGCGATATAACCGATAATAGTTAAATATACGATTTCCAGAATTACCGAAATGGAACCGAAATCACGAATGGAACCGAAATCATGAATAGAGCGAAAATAAATTTCGATTTGACACATTTCAAGTCCATTCGAAAAATCCTAAAATTTTTCGTTTCGGCTCGGAAAACTTTTCGGATCTATCGGTTTTCGGGTCCAATCCGATTCGGAAATTCGGCGTATCTGAACACACGAATCGGGAAATTTCGTGAAAATTCCAAAACCCGAAACGCACATCCCTAACGTCCACCACGACCAGAGACACAGACTCCCGACACAGGGGCTGCTTGTCCTCTTATCTGTGGCTGGGAGCGTCTGCCTGTCCTTTTTGTTCTTTCAGACATGGTGAGTGATATATAGATTAATATATACAGAACTCTGATTCAACCCTGGTATAAAGATTTAAATAACTCTGATATAACTCTGAGACACACTGATAGCTGGCAGCCAGTGACAAGAGACAGATCACCTTAATTCCCAAGTGTTTTAAGGAAATTAGTGAACCCCAAAAAAAATTGCTGGCTGTGTGACGAGACACAGAAGATCACCTCAATTCACAAATGTTTTAAAGAAATTAGTGAGCCCCAAAATACAGCGTGGTACTTTTTGTATGACGAGACACAGATCACCTTAATTCACAAGTGGTTTAAAGAAATTAGTGAGCCTCAAAAAGATTTGCTTGCACAGTGACAAGACCCAGAAAATCACCTCAATTCACAAATGTTTTAAATAAAGTTGTAAACCCCAAAAAACTTGCTGGCACAGTGACAAGACACACATCACCTAAATTCAATGATATTTGGTATAAATGAGACCCAAAAAGACTTGCTGGCACAGTGTGACAAGAGCCAGAAAATCACCTCAATACACAAATGTTTTAAATAAAGTTGTTAAGAATTATACCCCTATTCCCTTCTTACATCTTCTCCCATGTAAGTTACCTTCTTAAAACCTACAACCCCCCCAAGGCCCTCCCGCCCCGCCTCCCCCTTCCCAGGCCCCCCCTTTCCCGTAAATGAAAACACAACAAAGTATTGGCATTTTGAAAAGGTCACGTCTTTTATTACTTAAGGCCAAATTCTTTGCCTCTAAGGCAGAATTATTATTATCGATCCTCGTATGCCAAATTCCTACACCAGATAACACTGGCAGCCAGATAACACTGGCAACTGCAATGCACCACAAGCATTGCCCAGAAATAGCGCCCCTCGTGGCTAAGCAGGCTGACCACACATCTGCTCAGTTTATTTTTATGGCAGATAGCAGGCCGAGAGGATCTGCAAACCAGGAAGGCACTTGAGCTTGGCCGTACGAACCACACTCACCCCGTACCCTGCAGACCATCCCCCACTATTGCCCTCCACGTGCCAGGCCGCCTATTTCGCCGTTCCTCCGTAACCTAAACCATGTCCATCTTAAAGCGCAATCCCCCAGCTGTGGCCGAACAAACCACCAGCTGGCTTCCTGCCACATGGTAAAGTACCCAAATCTTGGGATACTGTCTGATAATATCTACTCTAACCATGCTTTTAATCAAAGACAATCCCCCAACCCTGGCCGTTCAAAAAACCTTGGGCTGGCTTCATGTAATATGGTATATCACTTGATGCAATAGGTAGACTAACCATGTCGATATTTATACAATCCCCCAGACACGGCCATTTAAACCATGAACCAGGTTCATGCAACACGTCATATTTCCATATGGGAAACCACAGGCGGTCTTGCATGAGTAGTGAAATCACCACTCCATTGCCCCTATCTGTGGTGCTTCTGCTGCGTGACCTTTCCGACGTTGTAGAGAACCAGCATCTCTGAAAGAGAAAATAAAACAGGGTGGGTTGGGTGGGAGTAAAAGAAAATTAGTTGCAATACCAAACTTGTCTCACGCACAGCCTTTTATAACCTCCCTTCCCCCTCCTTTCCATTGTTTATCTCCCCATTGTACCCAATCACAAAGAGCCATGTTTCCGCCCATAAAAACAAAGACACCCCCGCCTGATCCCATAGAACAAAGGAACTCACTCCCCTTTCCTCTTGTGTAATATACAGTGATAATTCTTAAACCTCCTTCGTTCCTAATTAGTCTCTCATTCGAACTAAGAATTATACCCCTATTCTCTTCTTACATCTTCTCCCATGTAAGTTACCTTCTTAAAACCTACAATCCCGTAAATGAAAACACAACAAAGTATTGGCATTTTGAAAAGGTCACGTCTTTTATTACTTAAGGCCAAATTCTTTGCCTCTAAGGCAGAATTATTATTATCGATCCTCGTATGCCAAATTCCTACACCAGATAACACTGGCAGCCAGATAACACTGGCAACTGCAATGCACCACAAGCATTGCCCAGAAATAGCGCCCCACGTGGCTAAGCAGGCTGACCACACATCTGCTCAGTTTATTTTTATGGCAGATAGCAGGCCGAGAGGATCTGCAAACCAGGAAGGCACTTGAGCTTGGCCGTACGAACCACACTCACCCCGTACCCTGCAGACCATCCCCCACTATCGCCCTCCACGTGCCAGGCCGCCTATTTCGCCGCCACCAAAAACGAGGACCCTCTTTTTACTGCCACCAAGTAAAAAACCCGTGACCTTTCCTTACCCCACAAAAGGCTCCTTATCGCTCCTTCAATGAAGAGTGTGTTCCCAGCCTTATCACTCCTTTCAATGAACTCCTCACTTCTTGCTCCTATTTCGGGGTGCTCCAAAACCATTGCCAGATAACATCAGCAAATGCAATGCACCACATATATTGCCCAGAAATAGTGACCCCACGTGGCTAAGCAGGATGACCACACATCTGCTCAGGGGTCTCTTTATATCGCAAATAGCAGGCCGAGAGGATCTGCAAACCAGGAAGGCACCTGAGCTTGGCCGTACGAAACCACACTCACCCCGTACCCTGCAGACCCTCCCCCTACCATTGCATCCCCACGTGCCAGGCCGCTATTTCACCACTCACAATACCTATCTCTTCTCTAGATGTCCCCTAAATGTAGTACCATAATATCTGGCTTATCCCTCTTTCTCCTGGATGTCTTTACTATTCCCAATAACTGCCCCACCCCTACCTTGCTTCCCTATCCATCTAATCCCTACTTCAATTACGCTGCACCCCGGGGTTGCTCCTCTCTTGGTGCCAGCAGCACGACTCTCCATCCAGTACACATAGTGTCCCAGGATCCGCACTCTCATTGCGTGTCCTGCAAATAACCAAATGTAAACTATTAACTGTAATGCACACACACACACACAGTGTACCTGAACTGAAAAGAAACCAAAAGAAACAAGGAAACAAATTATTATTATTAAAACAAAACAATTGTTCCCCATAAGTGTTCCCTTCATTTCTTTAATGACCTCACATATCTCATACGCTTCCCATTTCCATCTCCCCATCTTTTTAATTTGGTCCTTTGGGTAACCCAATTCTGCCTCAGTACCAGCAGCTCCTATCCTGAAAGAATGGGTGCAAACATAACTCCCCTTTCCACCAAGCCCCTCCGTGGCCTGCTGCGGAACCATTTTGAATTGATACCCGGACAAGTTAGTACCACCCTTGTGCCCCCAGAACATGCGACCGTTTGAAGGAGTCGCCTCCAAGTATCCCCTGATACATACCACTGGGCATACTTCCCCCACCATGGGCACCTAAAGCAATTGTTTCCTCAATCCTAAGGGCAGCTGTAAAACTAAAACAAATGCTGCCCTACAAAGATTGTTATCAGCTCCATCTCATCTCCTACTTGTACTCTGCTGTCAAGATCTTCCACACCACGAATTGTTTAGCCCAGTCCTCTTCCTTTAACCGAGCAAAGTATGAAATACCACTAAATAGTTCCAAGCCGTCCTTTATTGACTTACCGCCGAACTTCAGTAGCTATTTGAACACAACAGTCTGCCCTACCTCCTCTGTCCCTTCAAAACTCGATCCAACCCTTTCACTGCTTGCTCTATGTTGCCCATGTCTTCTGCAACCACAATCTCCTCTCCTAATCATTGATGCCCTCTAACTGCTCCCCATCTGGCAAAGAAATGGAGGGCAGTCTTCACCCTGAATTTTTTTTTTTTTTTCTATTCTTTCCTCCTCCCGGTGCCAACTGTCGGGACACATCCCACCTGTAACTGGACAATGTATCCACCACCACCTTCCTTACCCCCGGTATGTGATTTGCCGTGAAATTAATATTGCTTTTCAAACATATCAACACCAAATACCTGACATAGGCTACAACCTGCGGTGATGATGCAGACAACATATCGACACCAAATACCTGACATAGGCTACAACCTACGGTGATGATGCAGACATGTTATTCAGCACTTGCACCACACCTTGAATATCAGACGCAAAAATCAAAAGGGGGGGGGGGATTTTTTTTTTTTTTATATATATATTTATTTTTTATTTATTTATTTTTTAATTCTATCCCCCACAGTGGTATTGCCCCGACGATTGGAAAATAAAAAATTCCAGAAGCGCCATGCTTTGCACCCATCCATTGAATCCACTCCTGGGCCATTTGCCTGCTCACCATTTGAAATTACACTAGACCATTTGATCTTAATGTCTGGCCATTCCCCCCCAAACCACCTACAATTCTCCCCGATCAACTAAATTTATTTGTTACCCCCCGATCCTACCTCATTCTCCAGTCCCTTTGGAACCCGTTACCATGAAATCGTCCAAGTAATGTACTATACGTCTCCTCCCCGCTCTCTTCTCCACTAAGCAGTGCAAAAAAGTAGGAAACCTTTAAAAAGGGAGCACGGGATATTGCCCACCCCAATGGGTAAACAGATATCTATGTAAAATTACCCATCGAATTTACACCCCATTAAAAGAAAAACCCCTGGACACAGCGGTACGGCCTGAAGATCAAGCATAGGTAACTCTGTCCCCTCGCCAGCTACCCTTACCCAAATCACCACCTGATTGAATGAATGGTAGCTAACAGAAACATCTTCCCTACTTATTGCCTCTGCAAAGAAACGGCCGTCCCAATGTTTATTTGTATGTATTTTCCTTACATTGCCTTGCTCTGTGTATCATGTAGAGTATTGTCTTCCCTCTGTATAGAGTAACCTCTGTATTACGATCCAGTCTTTGTATAGTGTACACCCCCCTGTAAGTAATGAATTCCTTTTGTTTTCACATGCTTCCATCAGCCCCTCCCCTCCCACGAGCAACTAAGATCACCAGGTCACTGTTATCTGAGCCATTGTTCTTTCCCCTTGCGAAATGTAAATAACGCTGTCTCCATTTCGAGTTGAGAAAGAGCATAGATG
The DNA here is from genome assembly GCA_009667805.1 of Leptobrachium leishanense. Taxonomy (NCBI): domain Eukaryota; kingdom Metazoa; phylum Chordata; class Amphibia; order Anura; family Megophryidae; genus Leptobrachium; species Leptobrachium leishanense. Next base: position 465,949,570 of record CM019064.1, on the reverse strand, counting down.
TTCTGTACATAAGTGGCTGCATTGTCCTCCATTTTATGAATCCTCAGGGCTGGAATTCCTTATCAATATTACCAAGCTGCACATGTGAAAGTCTTTAACCTCCATCCACAATGAAACTGTACAGAGCACTGGTGAGACCTCACTTCCAGTACTGTGTGCAGTACTGGAGACCGTATCTCCAGAAGGATATAGACATCTTAGAGAGAGTTCAGAGAAGGGCTACTAAAATGGTGTACGGCTTGAAGGAGAAAAGTTACCAGGAAAGGCTTAATGATCTTAACATGTACAGCTTGGAAAAAAGACGAGACAGAGGAGATATGATAGAAACATTTAAATACGTAAAGGGAATCCACAAGGTAGAGGAAGGGAGTATATTTAAAAGGAAACAAAGAAGCAAAACAAGAGGACATAGTCTTAGATTAGAGGGGCAAAGGTTTAAAAGTAACATCAGGAAGCATTATTTTACTGAGAGAGTGGTGGATACATGGAACAGTCTTCCAGTAGAAGTGGTAGAGGCCAAAACAGTAATTGAATTTAAGCAAGCATGGGATAGGCATAAGGCTATCCTAAACAAAAGCTAAATCCAGGTTAAGTATCCATGTAATTGGGCAGACTAGATGGGCCGAAAGGTTCTTGTCTGCCGACATTTTTCTATGTTTCTATGTTTCTATGTAAACTGATTCTTGCTTAGTATATTAATCTATAGACCCGATGTTAAACCAACCGAACTAACCTAATGACACAGCATTTGCTAACATACAGAATCACTGTTTAGTTGATAAGCCTCTTCAGAAATTATAACAGACACATTTAGATGTGTATTTGGTTAGTAATTGCTATATATTCATAAATCTGGCAGAAACAATCTGGATTAATTTAGTTGCGCAAATGTAAGTTTAAGCAGATTGTACAGTTACTGCTGCAGCCCTTCCTCCTTGGTAGAAGCACATGTGACTTTTTGAGGTTTAAGATGGCTGCCAGCCATGTGGTCACTGACTACCTATGTTTATAAGATCATACTGATTATACAACTAATAAGGTTTGATCAAGTATTACAAAGTGAAGCAAATATCAACGAGCATATTCTAGCTAACAATGCAAATCACTAGAACGGATAAATTAGGACGTATTTAACTCAATAGATTACACACACACACATATAGTATATTATCAACATAGCTTCAAATTCCCCAAATAAATACACTTAATACTTATCCACTCGCAGGCTTTATTATGATGATGGTACAAGTGTGAAATATGAGTGAGTTACTGCTCATGTTTCCTCTATTCCTGAAATAAGTCTCTCCTCTCCCTCAACAAAGACAAAGTTACCGTTCTAAATAATTATTTACTCAACTGTAGCAAGTGCTCAAAACAAAAGATTGTCATTGCTGCTGTGTCACTTTAAAAATTGCAACAATAAAAATAGTGAACTTAAATACAGTATACAAATTAATTTGTTCATCAATTTATTGCTTTGCCCTTGGGGTTACTCCAACATTATTTAAAACATACAGCTCTTTGAATAACCCTGTAAATCATAACCCACATAAAAGGCCAGCATGTGAAGCTGCTTGATCACTAAAATACTCAGCACGTATGGTGCTCTCATTGCACACTTAGAGTTATAGTGACTAATTTCCAGTGATTCAGATGTGTTATATCAAGTTCCTATGTGTGATTACATTCCCTTTGTGTTGTCTCCGTGTGCTATGGCTAGGTCCTGTGTTGTCTCCGTGTGCTATGGCTAGGTTTCAGTGTGTTTCTATTATGTGATTACGGCGTGTTATAGCAAGTATTTATATTTACTTTTATGTTTATTATATACAATACATACGTTAAATACATACATATATATATATATATATATATATATATATATACACCCACACACATACATTATTTTTATTTTTTTTTTATTTATTATATATATATATTTTTTTTTAATTTTCCTATGGTGTTATACTACATTAGTTGATTTCAGTGTGTTATAGAGAGGAATTTCGTGATTTCAGGGTGTATGATAGCTACATCATTAGCGTGACTTTGTGTGTTTATAACCGAGGCTACGTGTCATTTCACTATGATAGTGAGTTCCTACTGTGTGCATGTTGAGTGGCACATGCGTGTATAGTGATGCCCTGTGCTTTGTTTACGGTGTCTATATGGGTGCTTATTATGATTTTGGATGCATACATGGATGATTTTAAAGATACTAAAATTGGACAGTCAGTCATGCGCTATACTGAGCACATAAACTAATAAGGCACAGCCGTACATAAACAGCCAAAGGAAAATCACTGGAAATCCTAATGCCCCTAATAACATCAAACAAAACAAATCACTGAATTCTGGCAGAGTTATCGCAGACCACTAACCCATTAGAAATTACTATCACGTAGCTGGACACCAAATGAACAAGGAATACAGTATTGCAAATTGAAACAAATATAAATAAGCATCCACTAAATAAAACTACAAATCCATACAATGGGAAACCCACACCTATCCTTCCAATAAATAATGGAACTAGGAATATATATATATATATATATATATATAATCAGACTTATGATAATAGAGTATGCATAACAGATTGATACAGCAAGTAATACTTATCCAGTCATTGGTTTTCATACGATGATGGTGATGGTAAAAATGGAGCCGCCGCCCTGTCTCTAAAGTTCTTAGTAAAAGAAAATTAGTTGCAATACCAAACTTGTCTCACGCACAGCCTTTTATAACCTCCCTTCCCCCTCCTTTCCATTGTTTATCTCCCCATTGTACCCAATCACAAAGAGCCATGTTTCCGCCCATAAAAACAAAGACACCCCCGCCTGATCCCATAGAACAAAGGAACTCACTCCCCTTTCCTCTTGTGTAATACACAGTGATAATTCTTAAACCTCCTTCGTTCCTAATTAGTCTCTCATTCGAACAAACCCCCAAAAAACTTGCTGGCACAGTGACAAGACACACATCACCTAAATTCCCTGATATTTGGTCGAAATGAGACCCCCCCAGGACCCCCCAGTAGTGTGACAGACCGGCAGTAACAACACACACAACTATCTCCTTTGAAATCTCCTCTGAAATGCGTGCAGAATCGGCGCGTTGAAACCTTATATAGCGTGCTGCGGGACTTAGCTCTGTGAGCCCATGATTGGGCAAAATTTGCCCAATCAGGACTCTGAGCGGTGATTGGCATAGTGTTCAACCAGTCTTGCACCAGACCTGTGGTCAGGTGCAAGGCTGTAGCCAATTACGAGCTTCAGGCCAGTGGGAAAATAAATTGTGGTCCATTGTGGTCGAACATGCGGCGAACACCCGGAAATGTTCGGGGTTCGCGATCCGCCCGAACAGGCTAAGTTCAGGTCGAACCCCGAACCGTCCGAACCTGAACAGCTCATCCCTAGTCATGTTGAGTATCATGCTCAGGCCTTTCGATTGACACCCTCCATGACCCCCTAGCTGCCACGGTTCTGGAGATATCGGGGTTCAAATGAACCCCCTATCTCCACTAGGGGATTCCGGGTAGCTAGGGGTTCCCCGGCTATCTGACGTCGTCAGGCAGTGAGGGGGGACCCGGGGGTGGAGCCGCCATCCAAGATGGCGGCCCCCACCGGAGCTAGGCCGCACTTCGGCACCGCAAGGCATCTCTATACACAGCCCCATCAGAATCTCTATACACAGCATCTCTATACACAACCCCATCAGCATCTCTATACACAAACAGCATCTCTATACACAACCCCATCAGCATCTCTCTACACTGCATCTCTAAACACAACCTCACAGCATCTCTATACACAACCCCATCAGCATCTCTAAACACAACCTCACAGCAACTCTATAAACAACCCCATCAGCATCTCTAAACACAACCTCATAGCATCTCTATACACAACCCCATCAGCATCTCTATACACAACCTCACAGCATCTATATACACAACCTCACAGCATCTCTATACACAACCTCACAGCATCTCTATACACTGTCCCATCAGCATCTCTATACACAGCATCTCTATACAGAACCCCATCAGCATCTCTATGCACAAACAGCATCTCTATACACAACCCCATCAGCATCTCTATACACAACCCCATCAGCATCTCTATACACAACCCCATCAGCATCTCTAAACACAACCTCACAGCATCTCTATACACAACCCCATCAGCATCTCTATACACAATCAGCATCTCTATACACAACCCCATCAGCATCTCTAAACACAACCTCACAGCATCTCTATACACAACCCCATTAGCATCTCTATACACAAACAGCATCTCTATACACAAGCCCATCAGCATCTCTATACACAAACAGCATCTCTGTACACAACCCCATCAGCATCTCTATACACAGCATCTCTATACACAACCCCATCAGCATCTCTATACACAACCCCATCAGCATCTCTATACACAACCCCATCAGCATCTCTATACACAACCCCATCAGCATCTCTAAACACAACCTCACAGCATCTCTATACACAACCCCATCAGCATCTCTAAACACAACCTCACAGCATCTCTATACACAACCCCATCAGCATCTCTCTACATGGCATCTCTATACACAACCCATCAGCATCTCTATACACAGCCACACAGCATCTCTATACAGAGCCCCATCAGCATCTCTATACACATCCTCACAGCATCTCTGTGAACCCTCAAATGAACCCCCTATCTCCCCCAGGCGATTCCGGGCAGCTAGGGGTTCCCCGGCTATCTGACGTCATCACGCTATGCGTGAGGACGTCAGGCAGTGAGGAGGGACCCAAGATGGCGGCCCCCACCGGAGCTAGGCCGCATTTTGGCGCCGCAAGGCGCCGAAGTGCGACCCGGTGCCTAAGGGGTTAAAGACAGGCACCGCTTAAAAGGGGAGACTCTCTCCTTTTAAGCGGTGCCTGTCTTTTTTTTTTGTGGGACCTCCCGATCGGGAGGGAGAGGGATCCGAACGGATCCCCCCCTCCCTTCCAGGCGATCTTCCGGCATTGCCGGGGGGGTCGCCTGGAAATGACGTCATCGTGCATGGCGCGATGATGTCATTTACGTCGGGAGGAGCTTGACTTCAGCATCTGAGGACGCTTAAGTCAGAACGCTGCGGGACCCCGGACAGAGAGGTGAGTATCTCCGCCGGGGGTCCCGCAAAGCTGATGACGTGTGGGACATGTCCTCCTCAGCATACACCAGGAGTAACTGAGGACGTGTCCCACACGTCGTCAGCAGTGAAGGGGTTAAAAACGTCTTTTTTTAAAACTTTTTGTCCTTGTTTCCTGTCCCCCAGGGCACTACCCGGACATTGTTTTTAAATGTTTCTATACATCCTAGAAATCCGCCACTTCACGGGCAGGTTATGGGGACCTCCTAGGCACAATATTTGAAGGAATTTTTCATTTTTTTTTTTTTTTTTTGTCCACATAGAACTCTTATAATTTATTGATGTTTAAGCAAAAATATTTATTCTTCAAATGAATTGCAACAGAGACCCAGTTTGGAAAGGAAGAACAGACAAAAAAAACATCAAAAAACAACCACTGCCAACTCCAACCTTTCCCTGTAAAAAAATCTGACCATTTAATAGAGAAAAATGCATTGCTCCGCTTTCAAAACAACTTTGGTACAACACATTGTTAATATAGTTTAACACGGATTTCCTGTAAATAAATTCTGCTTTAATATTTTGCCATCTAATGGTCTTTGCTGTGAATTGCTTCACTGTCAGGTCAAAGTGGTTTAGTTACAAGAAGCTTCTCTTTCAGCAAGGAAATCTGTTGGAAATATGACTGCATTATGCACAAAATGCAATAACACAAAATAAAACATTTACAATTAAACAATTGTTTCATAACCTGAAGGACCAAGGAAATTGAAGACAGCAACATTTTTATAATGCCACGTTGGCGCTGAGGTTCGACAGTCTATCGAAAAGGAAATAAACAAGTCCCGAGTCTATTAAGAACAGTATAGAGAACACTTATCTGACAAGATAATTAACAGTTAAAACTGCATACAAAAGTCATGAAATTTGTCCCTCCCTCTATGACACCCCCTTCACTTGAAAAAGGTAACATTCAAATGTCAGAACTACCCAGTGACATTTAATCACTGATAAATCATTTTTGTGCAAGTACACAGGCATAACTAGATCCAAAATGTCCATGTTGGGTTTTTCTAAAATGGAAAGCTGTCTAAAATCAGGGCTGCGCTCAACACTTTCATTTTTATTTTTAACCCTTATTTCATGGAAAACTCACTGTCCCTTTTAAAAAGTTTTTTTTAAAACTTTTTGTCCTTGTTTCCTGTCCCCCAGGGCACTACCCGGACCCCCATATATCTTTTATGGCAAATATCTAGCATATATGCCCACTTGGAGGGCACTCTAAAAATCGAATTTTCAGCCCCATTGACTTGTATTGAGTTCGAGTTCGAACACTTGAAAAGTTCGAGTTCGAATGCGAACCGAACTCGGGGGTGTTCGGTTCATCCCTAATCTCAAGCGGCTTTGGTTGGAAATGGACGCATAATACGGCAATCAGGCTTCCCAGTGACTTGCTGGCCGGCCTCTCTTGGTGTAAGAGGCTCCTCAGGGTTTCATACGTTCTGGCTCCTATAGCTGTTAGAAAAAACACCAACGTGTTTGGCATCAGGAATATCAATAGCTGCGAAATATTCTTCAAGTCTTTCAACCCAGGAAACCCAAGAATCTGCCTCAGGATCAAAGGGCACTATTACACTCTTCGCGCACAATATTGCGCATGCACAAAAACGCATTAAAGCGAGGGGAAAAACCCTTTGTGCTGAACGTATTACGACGTTCGCACACAAAATGCGTGTTAACGTCTAACGCGAGTGACCCTGCGCGAATGAAAGTTCGTGCACGCATCCCATACTTAACATTGAGTGCAAATGCGTTCGTGCGCTGGTACGCGGATGGTATTACAATCATAGAAACATAGAAAAATGTCGGCAGATAAGAACCTTTCGGCCCATCTAGTCTGTGCAATTACATGGATACTTTACCTGGAACAATCGATAAGCAAATTTGTACGAGCAACGTTTGCTCGCATAATTTTAAAGTCTTTTAAAAGCTGGTGGTAACGGCAAATCTGAACATCCTGACCGAAACCAAATACACCAGCCCAAAAAAAAAATACAGCACAGTATAGTTACACATTCTACACATAAACCCAAACAATAAAATGGAGGTTGTGCGTGTTTTTATTATTGCTGCAGCGTATATACTCAGATTGATTTTGACAGGCGCAAAAACTGAACGGGAGACAATCGTGGTTCTTAATTCTGATTGGCCGAATCGTGTGAAAAAATAAGTCTTCCCACCGATTTCTGCCCGCAACGTTACTGCGCGTGCGTTTTCAGACGTTTTAATACCAGCGTTAATTTATGTGCGTTACCGCTAAACGCTGCGCAAAAAAAGTTGCGCTGCGTGAGTTTTTTTGCGTAGGGAATATAATAAAGCCCAAAGTCTTTTATAGAGCCAATGCTTGCCATGTCAGTGAGTTCTACAGCCTCGTCGCCACTGTGATATTTTCCACAACCGTGTTTATATTCTTACTTAATTGGTTGACTTGTATAAAAACAGTCACTTCTGTATAAGCAAGTTGTAGTTTATTAATCGGTGTAGACCAGTTTCCTCACAGAGCTGCCTCATAACACTGCTCTGCTTCAGCCACCATTATACATCTACCAGAACATTCCCCCCAACTGACAACAGGAAGTGAAAAATCACCTCAGAGCAGAACAGGAAGTGAAAAATCACCTCAGAGCAGAACAGGAAGTAGGAAGGCAGAAGAAAAGCAATGCATCATTCACAACCAACAACAGTCGATACCTCACAATACACACACACCATATATCCTTACACAGTCTAACAACCCATACATTACAGAGGAACCCCTAAAAAGAAACCCACATACCCTGAATATATGAAGGAGCCCCTAAAAACACACACACACCCTGAATTTATGAAGGAGCCCCTAAAAACACACCCACACACCCTGAATATATGGAGGAGCCTCTAAAAAGAAACTCGTACACCCTGAATATATGGAGGAGCCCCTAAAAACACACCCGCACACCCTGAATATATGGAGGAGCCCCTAAAAACACACCCACACGCACCCTGAATATATGGAGGAGCCCCTAAAAACACACCCGCACACCCTGAATATATGGAGGAGCCTCTAAAAAGAAACTCGTACACCCTGAATATATGGAGGAGCCCCTAAAAACACACCCGCACACCCTGAATATATGGAGGAGCCCCTAAAAACACACCCACGCACCCTGAATATATGGAGGAGCCCCTAAAAACACACCCGCACACCCTGAATATATGGAGGAACCCCTAAAAACACACCCGCACACCCTGAATATATGGAGGAGCCTCTAAAAAGAAACTCGTACACCCTGAATATATGGAGGAACCCCTAAAAAGAAACTCATACACCCTGAATATATGGAGGAGCCCCTAAAAACACACCCACGCACCCTGAATATATGGAGGAGCCCCTAAAAACACACCCGCAAACCCTGAATATATGGAGGAGCCCCTAAAAACACACCCACACACCATGAATATATGGAGGAACCCCTAAAAACACACCCGCACACCCTGAATATATGGAGGAGCCCCTAAAGACACCCTGAATATATGGAGGAGCCCCTACAAACACAGCTGCACACCCTGAATATATGGAGGAGCCCCTAAAAAGACACCCGCACACCCTGAATATATGGAGGAGCCCCTAAAGACACCCTGAATATATGGAGGAGCCCCTAAAAACACAGCCGCACACCCTGAATATATGGAGGAGCCCCTAAAAACACACCCGCACACCCTGAATATATGGAGGAGCCCCTAAAAAGACACCCGCACACCCTGAATATATGGAGGAGCCCCTAAAAACACACCCGCACACCCTGAATATATGGAGGAACCCCTAAAAACACACCCGCACACCCTGAATATATGGAGGAGCCCCTAAAAAGACACCCACGCACCCTGAATATATGGAGGAGCCCCTAAAAACACACCCGCACACCCTGAATATATGGAGGAACCCCTAAAAACACACCCGCACACCCTGAATATATGGAGGAGCCCCTAAAAACACACCCGCACGCCCTGAATATATGGAGGAACCCCTAAAAACACACCCGCACACCCTGAATATATGGAGGAGCCTCTAAAAAGAAACTCGTACACCCTGAATATATGGAGGAACCCCTAAAAAGAAACTCATACACCCTGAATATATGGAGGAGCCCCTAAAAACACACCCACGCACCCTGAATATATGGAGGAGCCCCTAAAAACACACCCGCACACCCTGAATATATGGAGGAACCCCTAAAAAGACACCCACACACCCTGAATATATGGAGGAGCCCCTAAAAACACACCCACACACCCTGAATATAGGGAGGAACCCCTAAAAAGACACCCACACACCCTGAATATATGGAGGAACCCCTAAAAACACACCCGCACACCCTGAATATATGGAGGAACCCCTAAAAACACACCCGCACACCCTGAATATATGGAGGAACCCCTAAAAGGACACCCACACACCCTGAATATATGGAGGAGCCCCTAAAAACACACCATACACCCTAAATATTTGGAGGAGACCCTAAGGCTAGGGTCAGACGAACGCATTTTTCACGTTGTCCGTGAAAAAGTGCGTTCGAACGAATGGACGTATTTTTTCACGGAATACGCGATAGTTGTCATACAATGCGCATTTTCGTCCGTGATTTTGTACGGTTATCAATAAAACCCTTTTGTGTCTCGACGTTATGTTGGCCGGACGTGTGCAGCGTCTGACGTCTCCCAATCACGCAAACACGCCGCTATGCGGACGCAGCGCACTCTGTACGCCAGTAGTAGCGGTTTGACGTTCTCGAAAAAATGCGTTCGTTTGCCACTTGCGTTGCACGGACGAACTTTCGTGCAGCCGTTCGTCGTATGTTCCCTGGCATTGGACGTCATTTGCTGCTAGCACGGCCGTGATTTCGTGCGGCTAAACGCACGTTAAAACTGCTTTCGTCTGACCTTAGCCTTAAACACACCTGCACACCCTGAATATATGGAGGAGCTCCTAAAAACACACCCTGAATATATGGAGGAGCCCCTAAAAAGATACCCGCACACCCTGAATATATGGAGGAACCCCTAAAAAGACACCCGCACACCCTGAATATATGGAGGAACCCCTAAAAAGACACCCGCACACCCTGAATATATGGAGGAACCCCTAAAAACACACCCTGAATATATGGAGGAACCCCTAAAAACACACCCTGAATATATGGAGGAGCCCCTAAAAAGACACCTGCATATATGTTGTGACTCTAAAATAAAAGACATTGCACATTATTGAATGCTCCCTCTGCTGCGCTTGTCTTGATCTGGACTGTAGATGTAATAATACACTGCTGGCCCGAGCCTCTATTCTTTTAGGGGTTAACTTGTGAAGCTAAACTGTTTTTGTTTGGGAGGGTCCAACTCTCATTAATTTATAAAGTTACATATATATATATATATATATATATATATTATATACAGAGGCTGAAAAAAAGCTCTGCGTCCATCGAGTTCAACCTTTCACACATCATCTACTGTGTGTTTTTGTATATATGTGTGTGTGTTTGTGTGTGTGTGTGTTTATGTGTGTCTGTGTATGCGTGTGTATGTACGTATGTGTGTGCGCGTATGTGTTTGTGATTAGATCAGGTTGCTGTCAGTATAATGAGTAATAATGAGCCGTCTCCCCCCTCCTGTCAGGTGTCACACAACGGAGCTGGATCCCACTGGGAGCACAAAGTCACTTTATAAAGTGTCCGTCTCTTGGATCTCTGTGTGGACGTCGGATCTCTGTGCGGACATCGCCTCTCGGATCTCTGAGCGGACGTCGCCTCTCGCATCTCTATGCGGACATCACCTCTCGGATCTCTGTGTGGACGTCGCCTCTCGGATCTCTGTGCGGACGTCGCCTCTCGGATATCTGTGTGGACGTCTCCTCTCGGATTTCTGTGCGGACGTCACCTCTCGGATCTCTGTGCGGACGTCGCCTCTCGGATATCTGTGTGGACGTCTCCTCTCGGATTTCTGTGCGGACGACGCCTCTCGGAATTTCTGTGTGGACGTCTCCTCACGGATCTCTGTGTGGACGTCTCCTCTCGGATCTCTGTGTGGACGTCTCCTCTCGGATCTCTGTGTGGACGTTTCCTCTCGGATCTCTGTGTGGACGTCTCCTCTCGGATCTCTGTGTGGACATCTCCTCTCGGATCTCTGTGTGGACGTTGTCTCTCAGACACAGACAGGTCGGTTGTTTTGCTTGGTGAGTCCTTCATACTGATCCCTTACACAGAACCCAGCAGCGAATTTACCAAAACGCTGATTATTCACACAGGAATGAAAGGGCACAATCGTCTCACATCCTGTAGTGCTGGGCTTTCGGGCGTCCAGCGATGGTCCGAGGCAGACGTGGGGTGAGTGAGAGTGTCTGGGAGACTTTTTCATACATACAGGGGTTATTCACTAAATGCCGATATTCATTGTTTTGTCCCTGCGGTGATCTCCGGTGATCCTCAAACGGGAAAATCCAACACCGGCAGGGAAGCTCCTGCAAGCAACGGCAGAAAACCACTGATCAGCGGCAACACCCGAATTATAATATCCATTAAAAACACTAAACTGCGGCCGTTCTCCATTCAGAGCGGCATTGTTTGTAACACCGGGGAGTAAACTTCGGTGATTTTAAAGCAGTGATCGCCTTAGACCTCCCATTCAGGCAATGCCAGCTTCCAGCTGTGTCGCACAAAGAGGATCTTTTTTTCCACCAAAACTATTATTTTCCACAATATTTCATTTTCTGGAAAGATCCAGCAGTTTTCTAAAAAGAATGTAATCCTTCCTCCCCAGGCCCGTACCTTTATTCTGTGTGTGTGTGTGTGTGTGTGTGAATGTGTGTGTGTGTGAGTGTATTCAGATCCCTTAATTTTTTACATATTCCTTGACATATGAAATCTGCATTCATTTTCTTCCACCCTGACCAGTGTCCCAGTCCTTCAACCTGACCTGTCTCCCAGTTCCTCTACCCTGACCAGTCTCCCAGTCCTTCTACCCTGACCAGTCTCCCAGTCCTTCTACAGTGGCCAGTCTCCAAGTCCTTCCACCTGACCAGTCTCCCAGTTCCTCTACCCTGACCAGTCTCCCAATACTTTAACCTTGACCAGTCTCCCAGTCCTTCAACCCTGACCAGTCTCCCAGTTCCTCTACCCTGACCAGTCTCCTAATACTTTAACCTTGACCAGTCTCCCAGTCCTTCTACTCTGACCTGTCTCGCAGTCCGTCTACACTGACTAGTCTCCCAGTCCTTCGACCCTGACCCGTCTCCAAGTCCCTCTAGCCTGACTAGTCTCCCAGTCCTTTAATCCTGACCAGTCTCCAAGTCCTTTAACCCTGACCAGTCTCCCAGTCCTTCTACCCTGACCAGTCTCCCAGTCCTTCTACCTTGACCAGTCTCTCAGTCCTTCTACACTGGCCAGTCTCCAAGTCCTTCAACCTGACTTGTCTCCCAGTTCCTCTACCCTGACCAGTCTCCCAGTCCTTCTACCCTCACCAGTCTCCCAGTCCTTCTACACTGGCCAGTCTCCAAGTCCTTCAACCTGACCTGTCTCCCAGTTCATCTACCCTGACCAGTCTCCCAGTCCTTTAACCCTGACCAGTCTCCCAGTCCTTCAACCCTGACCACCTCCCAGTCCCTCTTCTCCAACCAGTCTCTCAATCCCTCTACCCTGACCAGTCTCCCTGTCCTTCCACCTTGCCAAGTCTCCAAGTCCTTCAACCAGACCTGTATCCCAGTCCTTCAACCTTGACCAGTCACCCTCTCCTTCCACCCTGACCCATCTCCCAGTCCCTCTATGCTGACAAGTCTCCCAGTCACTCAACCCTGACCAGTCTCACAATCCTTCAACCCTGACCAGTCCCTCTACTCTGGCCAGTCTCCCAGTCACTCTACCCCTGACCAGTCTCCCAGTCCCTTAATGGTGACTAGTCTCTCAGTCCCCCTACCCTTACCAGTTTCCTAGTCCCAAGAGGTGAATACAAAGTGATCACATAGCAAGTACTTTGTTACCCCTCCTGGTCGGAATGGAAGTTGGTACGTCCCTTGAGGTCTGTCAGCGAGGAATATCTCTGTGACCTCCTTCCACAATAATCTCCACCAGGGAATTCCAGGGCTGGAATAACTATTCCTTTAGAAATTCAGGCAGGAGTTTCATTGAATTGTAAAAATGTATTTAGATCATCATCAAATAAATTTGGAGTACATTCCAACGCGTTTCGTCTCTATACAAGCAGAGACTTCATTCAATGAAACTCCTGCCTGAATTTCTAAAGGAATAGTTATTCCAGCCCTGGAATTCTCTGGTGGAGATTATTGTGGAAGGAGGTCATGGAGATATTCCTCGCTGACAGACCTCAAGAGACGTACCAACTTCCATTCCGACCAGGAGGGGTAACAAAGTACTTGATATGTGCTCACTTTGTATTCACATCTTGTGAGTGTGATTCTAGCGGGGCTATTCATTGTTATCACCTGTATCTGCTATCTGCACCATGGTTGTGTAATTTATTTTACATATTCCGTTCCGTGCTTGACCCTTTATCTTTTTAGCCCTAGGGGGACAGTGCTTTGCAGGACGCAGATACGTATAATTTTATTATTATTGACACGTGGGTGGTCACGTTTTTCTCTTGCAGTTTCCTAGTCCCTCTACCCTAACGAGTCTCCCAGTCCTTCAACACTGACCAGTCGCTCAGGCCCTTTACCCTGATTAGTCTTTCAGTCCTTCAACCATGACCAGTCTCTCAGTCCCTCTACCCTGACCAGTCACCCTCTGCTCCAACCCTGACCCATCTCCCAGTCCCTCTTCTCTGACAAGTCTCCCAGTCCCTCTATGCTGACAAGTGTCCCAGTCACTCAACCCTGATCAGTCTCACAATCCTTCAACCCTGACCAGTCCCTCTACTCTGGCCAGTCTCCCAGTCACTCTACCCCTGACCAGTCTCCCAGTCCTTTAAAGGTGACTAGTCTCTCAGTCCCTCTACCCTTACCAGTTTCCTAGTCCCTCTACCCTGACCAGTCTCCCAGTCCTTCAACACTGACCTGTCTCTCAGGCCCTTTACCCTGATTAGTCTTTCAGTCCTTCAACCATGACCAGTCTCTCAGTCCCTCTGCCCTGATCAATCTCACAGTCACTCCACCTCGACCAGTCTCCCAGTCCCTCTACCCTAACCAGTCTCAAGGTCCCTCTACTCTGACCAGTCTCCCAGTCTCTCTGCCCTGACCAGTCTCCCTGTCCATCCAATCTGCCAAGTTTCCAAGTCCTTCAACCTGACCTGTCTCCCAGTCCTTCATTCCTGACCAGTCAACCTGTCCTTCCACCCTGACCCATCTTCCAGTCCCTTTACCCTTACCAGTCTCACAATCCATCAACCCTGACAGGTCCCTCTACTCTGGCCAGTCTCCAAGTCACTCTACCCCTGACCAGTCTCACAGTCCTTTAACGGTGATTAGTCTCTCAGTTCCTCTTCCCCGACCAGTCTTCCAGTCCCTCAACCCTAGCCAGTCTCCCAGTCTTTAAACAATGACCAGTCTCTCAGTCTCTTTACACTGACCAGTCTGTCAGGCCCTTTACCCTGATCAGTCTCTTAGTCCTTCAACCCTGACCAATCTCACAGTCACTCCACCTCGACCAGTCTCCCAGTCCCTCTACCCTAACCAGTCTGAAGGCCACTCTACCCTGACCAGTCTCCCAGTCCTTCAACCGTCACCAGTCTCACGGTCCTTCAACCCTCACCAGTCTTATTGTCCCTCTACCCTGACAGGGCTCTTATGTTGACCAGTATGACCTCTATGTTGACCAGTCTCTCAGTCCTTCTACCCTGACCAATCTCACAGTCACTCCACCTTGGCCAGTCTCCCAGTCCTTCTACCCTGACAAGTCTCCAAGTCTTTACCCTGGCCAGTCTCCAAATCCCTGTACCCTGACCAGTCTCCCTGTCCTTCCACTCTGCCATCTCCAAGTCCTTCAACCCTGACCAGTCACCCTGTCCTTCCACCCTGACCCATCTCCCAGTCCCTCTACTCTGACCAGTGTCCCAGTCCCTCTACGCTGACAAGTCTCCCAGTCTCTCTACCCTGACCAGTCTCCCAGTCCCTCTACTCTGACCGGTCTCACAGTCCTTCAACCCTGACCAGTCTCAAATTCCCTTTACTCTGGCCAGTCTCTCAGTCCCTCTACCCTGACCAGTCTCCCAGTCCTTCAACACTGACCAGACTCTCAGTCCCTTTACACTGACCAGTCTCTCAGGCCCTTTACCATGATCAGTCTCACAGTCCTTCAACCCTGACCAGTCTCGCAGTCCCTCTACCCTGACCAGTCTCAAGGTCCCTCTACCCTGACCAGTCCCCCAGTCTCTCTACCCTGATCAGTCTCCCAGTCCTTCAATCCCGACCAGTCTCATGGTCCTTCACCCCTCACCAATACCTCAGCCCCTGTATCGGCTCCTGCAGTCCATAGGAATCCGTGCAGCCAAGGCCATTCCTGCAAAGCTGTGATAGAGCTCCCTTGAGTACAGAAGGCAGGAGTCAAGTCCTGCAGGAAAGCCTGGGAACATGGGTGAAAAAAACAAAAAGTGCAAAAATTGTTGTTTTTTTCTATCCCTGTTCGATGGCTGATGGGATTTTTTCGACGGCTGATCGAAGGCGTTTGGCGGTCTGTTTGGAAGATCGTCTGATGCATTCGGTGTTTTTTCGACGGCGTTCGGCGGTTTATCAGATGCGTTTGACAGTTTTTGTGTGGCGATTGGCAGCTTATCAAATGTGTTTGGTGGGTTTATCGGCAGCGTTCAGCGGATCCATTCGGCGCACTTCAGGGACTCTTTGGTGAAAGCTAAATTCACCACAGGGTCAGCGAATTTAGCTCGCCGAAGTGCGCCGAATAAAAGAGCACTGAAATTTTTGGTGAAATTTCAGTGCTCTTTGAATAACCCCTCAATGTCCATCACGTTCACCTTTCCAGACGTTCCTTGGTTGATTCTGAAGAAGGCAAAAGAAACCCCCTTTGAAACATTTTCCAATTGTGCCCCAAAAGGATGACAGTCAGATCCCCCCACTAGATGGACGATGAATTCTGATTTAATTCTATCCATTTTTCATGTTTCATTCATGTTTTACCAGGAAAGTATCCAGACCTACTATAAAGGCGTCAAGTGAACTGGATAAAACTGCATCTTTAGGAGGAGAATCTCAGATTTTATTGTTCCCTTTGCTTTGCAGATGATTACATCTCCATTCCTCCAGTCTGAGTGGATGACCTCATGTCCTTTGTACACCTCTGCTAATGACCAGATCACTGAGATCAGTTTGAACGACCCTGTGTATGTCTGTTAATCTTTATCACGTTCCTCCTGGTGTAGGTTATGTGGGAGTGGATGGATATGGCAGGTGTTACTGGTAGGATGTAGACATGCGATGGATGAGGACTGAGAGTGAAAAGATGGATATTTAGGGAGACTACAGGAGACGTTAAGGTCCAGTCAATGTGTGCCTCTAAGAGAGATGTGTGTCTCATATGTTATTACTTCTTATCCATGCACCGCTTCATGAAGACTCTGGAGCTGTCCTTCTTGTCTTTTCTTCTGGAGTTGTTATTCACGTCTGAGTTTCGGGGCATTGGGGGCGCCATTGTGCACTTTGTGCAGTTGTTTTAATTTCCCTGCGTGTGTCACTCTTTTGTTAAATAAAGTTTTTAAAACCAGTTAAAGGGCTCAGCACGAGTATCACTCGATGGACTCAAAAAAGCAGCAATTACTTCTAACATGTTTTTCTGTCTCTTTCAGGTGGGAAACTTTCTGTATAAGCGCGCCTTACAAAACACAGAGTTAACCAGATGTATTTGGCAAATGTCTCCACGTCACATCCAGTGTCATTTATCCTTCTGGGGGTTCCTGGGCTGGAAGCGTTCTACCTTCACATCGGCGTGGTTTTCTTTGTGGTCTATGTGATATCGGTTGTTGGAAATATCACCCTTCTCTTCATAATCAGGATAGACCGGAGCCTCCATGAGCCCATGTACTTGTTCCTATGCATGTTGTCATCCATTGACTTGGTGCTTTCCAGCTCCACGGCTCCCAAAATGCTGGGGATCCTGTGGCTCAGCTCCCACGAGATCCTCTACGAGTCCTGCCTCACCCAAATGTACTTTGTCCATTCGTTTGCCTCTATGGAGTCTGCAATTCTCCTAGCCATGGCATTTGACCGCTACCTGGCGATCTGCCACCCCTTGAGATACACGTCCTTACTCACCAAGCAGGTTGTTGTCTGTATAGGCCTGGGATCCCTGGGCAGAGCAGTGGTAGCTGCTGTACCGCTCCCAGTTTTATTTAAGAGGTTGACTTTATGTAAGGACAATGTCATCCACCACTCGTTCTGTGACCACATGGCTGTAGTCAAGTTGTCCTGCTCTGACACCACTCTCAATAGTCTCTATGGGTTAATGGTAGCCCTCTCCTTGGTAGCTATGGATTTAGTTTTGATAATATGGTCCTACATCATGATTCTTCACGCCGTCTTCAAACTATCGTCCAAAGAATCCAGAATCAAGGCTCTCAGCACTTGTGCCTCCCATATATGCGCCATTCTCGTGTTCTACGTCACAGTTGTCCTTTCATCTGTTGTCCACAGGTTTGGGAAGAATGTCCCCATCCATACACACATCTTGTTGGCCAACGTCTATCTCATGCTGCCTCCTCTGATCAACCCCATTGTTTATGGGGTGAAGACCAAACAGATCCGTAACAGGGTGATGAAGTTCTTCGCATTCGAAATAAGCGAAAAAAGCAAAGGACTTTCCCATTAGATCAGCTCCACATCACCAGGCACGGTGATAAAATGCCGGCTCGATCCTCGTATGCCTACCTTGAATATCTTATTTATGTTTGATAAAACGTACAGACAGTGTGAGCAATCGTTTTATATCTATTTTTATATAAGTGGGGTATGATCACCAAGCTCAGGATTACTGAGGTGGGTTAATGAAAGTCTGGAGATATTTTGGGAGGTTATAGAGTAGGTCGTAGACTGTATAAAGCATAAACTCATGGTCTTCAGGGTGGTTCATTTAGTGCAATGTCCCACAAAGTGGACCATGAGCCATAAAGAACAGTTTACTATAGAAAAGACGTGTTAAAAAAGTCACACTGAAAAAAGTTGTGTTGATAAAGATACATCTTTACAAATGATGCACCAGTTCTGCCGTGGTCGAATTGAAGGTGTTTCCGAGTCAGACACAGCTGATGTAGAATGAACAGAATTCAGTCGCGGACAAATTAGATGCTCGGATCCAAAAAGAAGCACTTATTTTCTTATCTAGCGCGAGACTTTAGGGTTAGGATTAGAAATTAGGGTTAGGGATAGAAAATAGGTTTTTGGGATAGAAATTAGCGATAAGATGTTGCGAGAGCCATTGTCCATGGCATTGCTCTGATCACGGTCAAGTCATGGGCCTCTAAATGTCTTCTGCTCCCAGGACACTGAGTTGTTGGTAATGGCCGTTACAGGATTATATTACTTTCACATTGGATATTGGGGACAGTTTATTGTTGGTGCAGGTAACGGAATGGGATCACTTGGGTTTTAAGGATCAGGATGTGCAATGGTGAATGTCTTTATGAAGAACCTATCAATGTTCTATTCTGGGATCTTTTATCTAGGATGATTTTCGGACTGATTCTGAAATTGCCCAAAATATTGACAATTCGGCAATTCAGAACGATCTGAAACCGAATTGCCGATGTCCGAACTAAATCGCTTCACAATTAAATTCAAATCCATCCTATTGTTTCTGCTTATAAATCGACCAGATCAGAATAATCAGGAAAATTCAGGTTAATCAGAATAGTAGAAGAAAAAAAAAAAATCAATAACCTACTCTTAACTCTGATTGTATAACACACAGAAACCATAGCCCTAACCTTAGCCCTAACCCTAATCATATAACACGCAGAAACTGTTACCATAACCTTAGCCCTAACCCTAATCATATAACACGCAGAAACTGTTACCATAACCTTAGCCCTAACCCTAATCATATAACACGCAGAAACTGTTACCATAACCTTAGCCCTAACCCTAATCATATAACACACAGAAACCATAGCCCTAACCTTAGCCCTAACCCTAATCATATAACACGCAGAAACTGTTACCATAACCTTAGTCCTAACCCAAATTGTATAACACACAGACACTGTAACCCTAACCAGAGCCTTAACCCTAATTCTATGTTGCACAGAAACTGTAACTAGGGATGTGCATGGCTGAAAAATTTGTTTCGTTTCATTTAGTTTCTAAATAATTTTGCTTTCGGAATTTTGTAACTAATTTCATTTCGATTAGAAATTTCATTTCGATTTGAAATTACGAATCGAATTTCATATATCAATTCGATAGTTGATATCAATTCGCATTTTAGATCACTAAATAAAACCCCAATTAACCCCCCCTGACGGTTTTGGATTCCAAAATAATCTGAACTGAAATGTTCAGTGCTGCACATGTCGCACATTCCGGTAGTTGCTGGTGATGCTGTTGGATTCTGGATCTGCAGAAGTAATGATTGGCTGCTGACCCTGTATGAGGCACCAATCACCATGGCACAGAGTAGGTGCCTACAAGTGCATTGTGTGCCTCGGTCTGGCAGATCGCTGCTAACTTAGCTGATGTTTCCCTGAGTGATTAGTCGAGACGATGCTGAAAAGTACGACTCGGTGATTACAGCCAGGTTGAGCTTAACCACCCCAAGGAGTGAGACGTGGCGTTAACATGATCGTACAATAAAACAGGACTGTAAAGTAATAAAGCCGGGGCTCTTCAGGAACGCCGTGATCAGGGACCCCCGCCAGGTGTCTGTACAGGTGAAAAGATAATACACGAAACTACGACACACGATGAAGCTTATCAGCCACCAGGCTCATAACATTCCCTGCATGAGAAGACATCCCCAACCTGCAGGTCCCTCATTATGAAAATGGAAAGCTGGGAGCGCGTGACACCTGTGTGTTATTCTGGAGATCCCAGGGGTTCATGCCAGCAGGCGTTATTATCTGTACATGTTCCTGCTCATCTGGACCCACTGGGCACACAATGACGATACCCCCCCCCCCAATTCCATTATAAATATCCCTGCGTGCATCCTTACAACAAACCTTCACCTATCCGCCCCTGGAAGCTCCTGCCACCTACATCTACCTCAGGTCAGACAACTTAACCCTCTCTATACAGGCATTTACATAGAATGCCTGGCTTCCTGGGGTCGCACTGGAGTTAACTAAGCGGAGGCTGCGCCCAGGGTGACCTTGGAACGTTCAACACCTTGTAATGTTACAGCACCGGAAAGAAAAATTCAGATTTTAATTTATTTTTTATAACCAGCTGTTAATTCAGCGTCACCACATTCCAGCAGGTTACACGCAGAGCGGAGAAGACTGCATGTCCTCTAGATTGTAAGCTCCAGTGTCCAGGACATCTATTGTACACCTTTACAGAGCGTTTGCACTGCTAGATTTTTATCTCACGGGCGCAGCTCTCTGTCTCTTCTCCTCTCTAGATCTTGTCGGTATTTCACATTTGTGAAGCGCTGCGGAATCTGTTGGCGCTATAGAAACACGAGATAATAATAATAATAAAAATGATAATACACGTTCAGGCTGTTCTGTAAACTGTATTTCTGTCCTTTTAATACCCTGCATTATAGAGGGACGTGTGAGGGATATATTGCACTAAAAAAAATAATAATCATCATTATGATAATAATAAAGAAATAACAACAGTAATAATAATAAACCTAAGCTCTAAAATATAATTCTGTCCTTTTAACCTTTTCATTTCCCTGCATTACAGTGTGATGTGTGGGATGTATTGCTCTAAAATAATAATAATAATTATACACCTCTCCTCTGTCCTGTAAAGCATGATTCTGTCCTTTTTATTTCCCTGCATTATAGTGTGACATTATAGTGTGACATTATAGTGTGACATTATAGAGTGACATTATAGTGTGATATTATAGTGTGACATTATAGAGTGACATTATAGTGTGACATTATAGAGTGACATTATAGTGTGATATTATAGAGTGACATTATAGTGTGACATTATAGAGTGACATTATAGTGTGATATTATAGAGTGACATTATAGTGTGACATTATAGAGTGACATTATAGTGTGACATTATAGTGTGACATTATAGTGTGACATTATAGAGTGACATTATAGTGTGATATTATAGAGTGACATTATAGTGTGACATTATAGAGTGATATTATAGAGTGACATTATAGTGTGACATTATAGAGTGACATTATAGTGTGATATTATAGTGTGACATTATAGTGTGATATTATAGAGTGACATTATAGTGTGACATTATAGAGTGACATTATAGAGTGACATTATAGTGTGACATTATAGTGTGACATTATAGTGTGACATAGAGTGACATTATAGTGTGATATTATAGTGTGACATTATAGTGTGACATTATAGTGTGACATTATAGAGTGACATTATAGTGTGACATTATAGTGTGACATTATAGAGTGACATTATAGAGTGACATTATAGTGTGACATTATAGAGTGACATTATAGAGTGACATTATAGTGTGACATTATAGAGTGACATTATAGTGTGACATTATAGTGTGACATTATAGTGTGATATTATAGTGTGACATTATAGAGTGACATTATAGAGTGACATTATAGTGTGACATTATAGAGTGACATTATAGTGTGATATTATAGTGTGACACTTGTGGGAAATATTGCTCTAAAATAATAACAACAACAACAATAGTTGTCAGGTCTCAGCGTGCAGGGCTGAGGCTACGAGCCCAGGGTGCAGTGATACACTTGATATGGTAAATTCAGATGGGTTTATTCAAATTAAACAATAAGCACGGCAGAGGGACGAGGCAGGAAAGTCTCTGGTTGGAAAGTGCAGAGGTGAGTCTTGGGGCAGGCACAACCAAAGGGGGCCTCGAGGCACGGGTACCAGAAGGGATGCTCCAAAGAGAGTCCAGGGGAATAGCCAGTAGGAAGGGGCTGCCGGTTCTAATCGGTTTGAAGTTCGATTCAAACATCGGCTGTTCGAAAGTTTGCAAACCTCAAACTTTTGAGGAGCTGGCACCAAAGGCCCAATATTTTTTAGTGCACTGACCCATGTACCGGATGCATACAGGGCAGCCATCAGAAATAATGGGGCCCCTCACTGAACCTCACATTGGGGCCCCCCCATAAACTTCCTCAATCCGAAGCAGCTTTTCGCCCCCTTCCAAAACAAAAAAGGACATAACACAGTTCCAGAGCAATAAAATTCACAATAATGTGTGGTGTGTATGAACGTATCTGTCATGTCTGGGGCTCAGAGGGGGCCCCAGCGCCATCGACAAGCCGGGTGCCAGGAGTTGTGCCGGCTTCCGGAGCTTGCAGGGCTGGTCAGGAGGTGGGGCATGGCATGATGACGCACGCCCACCGGGTTTAAATACAGACAGTGCGATCCGGCTCATTGCCCTGTCGTGGAGTTTGCTTCCCTCAGTGCTGAGTGTCTCCTGGCGATTCACTACTTGGTTGATTTTTCAGTCTCCGTTGTTACCTGGCTTGTATGAGAACCACCCCGTGTACCAGTCCTTGGCTTTTCCTTGACCACTCTAACTCTGATTTTTGGCTTATATGATAGATACCCCTTGTGCCCTGTTTCGACTATCCCTGACCACTCTAACACTGATCGATTTGGGCTTATGTTAGAATGTGTCCTTGTATACCGTCTGGCCTATTTCAGATATACCCTGTCCTGTGTGTTGGTCAAACATTTCCCACTCATTGTTGGTCAAACATTTCCCACTCATTGTTGGTCAAACATTTCCCACTCGTTGTTGGTCAAACATTTCCCACTCCTTGTTGGTCAAACATTTCCCACTCCTTGTTGGTCAAACATTTCCTGCTCCTTGTTGGTCAAACATTTCCCACTCCTTGTTGGTCAAACATTTCCTGCTCCTTGTTGGTCAAACATTTCCCACTCCTTGTTGGTCAAACATTTCCCACTCATTGTTGGTCAAACATTTCCCATGGCTTCAAATCGCATTTAAACATGAGCAAAAGCGGTAAAAATTAGCTCAGCACACAGCTGAAATGGCTCAACACTCAGCAGTGAAAGGGTTAAAAACTTTTTTTTTACTTTTTTTATCATTGTTTTCTGTCACCCAGGGAACTACCCGGACCTCCATACACCTTTTATGGACAATATCTTGCATATATGCCCTCTTGGAGGGGACCTTAATTTTTGAACGTTCGAGCCCCATTGACTTGCATTGTGTTCGCATTGTGTTCGAGTTTGCGGTCAAACTTTTTCGGGTGTTTGAGTTTGTATGCAAACCGAACACGGGGGTGTTTGGCCCATCACTAGTAGCCAGGGGTCCAGTACACAAAATATGGGGCGGATTAGCAGAGCTTCCTTTCAGGTTGATCTCCAGAGCAGACTGAGGCAACAACAAGAATGCAGAAGCATCATGGGTAAGGTGCACCTCTGCTATATAGGGAATGCAGGGCCCGATTAACACATCTGATGATGCTGCTGGAATGAGCTCTCAGGAAAAGTCCAGTAAGGCAGCACTTTTCATGTAGCAGCATTGATTTTGCCCTTTTTACGCCGGCGACGGCGAGGAACCTTACAATAGAATAAAAATAATAACAGCAACAAATAGTAATAATTATCATAAGCTTCTCCTCTGTCCTGTGAAATACAATTCTTTCCTTTTTACCTTTTTATTTCCGTACATTATAGTGTAACGCGTGATGGAAATATTACTCTAAAACTAATAATAATATTAATAATAAAAACAAAAAGTATGAAATATATAATAATTATTAACCAGCTTGTGTTTGCTGATTATTTGGATAGGGGCGAAGCACTTAATGTGGAGCCTGGATCCTGTTACCCTTTATTTAGGGGCTGCTCCTGGCTTTTACATTCTTTGCTTGATTTTTTCCCACTCAGTTGCAGCATTTTTAGGTTTATAATTACACAGAGGCTTATTCAGAGAGCACCGAAAGTTCAGCTAAATGAAACACTTCAGAGCACGTTGGCCATTCCAGTTCGCTGATTCTGCGGGAATTGAGTATTTACCACAGGGTCCCGAAGAGCATGGAACAAGAGGTGCTGATCAGCCCACCGAACGCCGCCAGAGACCACTGAACTGACTGCCGAATGCTGCCGAAGAGCGCCGAACTGACTGCCAAATTCCAGCGAAAAGCGACAAAATGACCACTGAACCGAAAGCAGCCGAAGAGTGATAAAATGCCTGCCGAATGCCGCTGAAGAGTGCCGAACTGACTGCTGAACGCAGCCAAAGAGCGATGAACTACCTGCCGAATGCCACTGAAGACTGCCGAACGCAGCCGAAGACTGCTGAACTGCCTGCCAAATGCTGCTGAAGAGTGTTGAACTGACTGCCGAACGCCGCCAAAGGGTGCCAAACTGGGTGCTGAAGAGCGCCAAACTGACTGCTGAACGCCGTCGAAGAGCACCAAACTGACTGCCGAACGCCACCAAAGAGTGCCAAACTGACTGCTGAACGCTGCTGAAGAGCGCCAAACTGACCGCCGAACGCCATTGAAGAGTGCCGAACTGACTGCTGAATGCCGTCGAAGAGCGATGAACAGATTGCCGAACGCCGCAGAAGAGTGCCGAACTGAAAACCGAACGCTGCCGAATTGCAGAAAAAAAATCTGCTGTTTAAAAGGTGTTTAAGACAATCAAAATGCATGATAAAAATAATACAAAAGGCCTTATAAAAAATAATAAAGCAGTCTGTTACAGAATAAACCCTTTAACCCTTTCACTGCTGAGGCATTTCACGCCTGTGTGCTCAGCTCATTTTTACCGCTTTCGCTCATAGTAGTTACATAGTTACATAGTTATATAGGCTGAAAAAAGACATGCGTCCATCGGGTTCAGCCTCTCCCACATAACCTACTGCTGTTGATCCAAAAGAAGGCAAAAAACCCAGTCTGAAGCGCTCGCCAATATGCAACATACTGGAAAAAATTCCTTCTTGACCCCAGAATGGCAGTCAGATTTCTCCTTGGATCAAGAAGCTTTTACCCACATATTAAATATTATAACCCTTAATATTCTGTGTCTGCAGGAAGTCATCCAGTCGTTTTTTAAAAGTCTGTACAGACTCTGACCCAACCACCTCAACAGGCAGAGAATTCCACAGCTTTATTGTTCTCACCGTAAAATAACCCTTCCTATGCTTTAAGCTAAATTTTCTTTCTTCCAGTCTAAATGGATGACCCCTTGTCCTGTGTATAGTCCTGTTAATGAATAGGTTATCAGACAATGGTTGATAATGGCGCCGTATATATTTATATAAGGTTATCAGATCCCCTCTAAGGCGCCTTTTCTCTAAACTAAACAGGTTTAAGCTTGTTAGTCTTTCCTCATAACTTAACCCTTCCATCCCCCTTATTAATTTAGTTGCCCGTCTCTGCACTTTTTCTAACGATATAATATCTTTTTTTAAGACCGGTGCCCAAAATTGCACGGCATATTCAAGGTGCGGCCTGACCATTGATTTATACAGAGGCAAAATTATGTTTTCATCCCGTGAGTGAACTCCCCTTTTAATGCATGCCAGTACTTTGCTGGCCTTGGCGGCTGCTGTTTGACATTGCACATTGTTACTTAGTTTGAAGTCTATGATTATTCCCAAATCCTTCTCCTGCTTGGATTTCCCTAACTCCGTACCATTTAGGGTATAAATTGCTTGTGTGTTCTTCACTCCAAAGTGCATAACTTTGCATTTATCTAGATTAAATTTCATCTGCCATTTAAGTGCCCAGTCCCCCAATTTATCTAAATCCCTCTGCAGCGAAGTAACATCCTGCTCACATTGTATTACTTTTCCTAGCTTTGTGTCATCTGCAAATACTGATACATGACTTTCAATGCCTATCTCAAGGTCATTTATAAATAAATTGAATAGTATTGGTCCTATAACAGACCCCTGAGGGACACCACTTACCACTGGTGTCCATCTTGAAAATGTACCATTTATGACCACTCTCTGTACCCTATCTTTTAGCCAGTTTTCTATCCAAGAACAAGTATTTTCATCTAGACCATTTTTTCTTAATTTAAGTAGTAACCTTTTGTGTGGAACTGTGTCGAAAGCTTTGGCAAAATCTAAGTAAATCACATCCACTGCGACCCCCTGATCTATACTTCTACTTACTTCCTCATAGAACGTAATTAGGTTAGTCTGACATGATCTGTGTTTCATGAAACCATGCTGATTTTTGCCAATTACATTATACCTCCCAATAAATTCCTGAATATTATCCCTTAGTAACCCCTCAAATACTTTCCCAGCCACAGATGTTAAGCTCACAGGTCTATAATTCCCAGGCACAAATTTTAAACCTTTCTTAAATATAGGGACCACGTCAGCTTTTCTCCAATCCTCTGGTACTATTCCTGAAAGAAAAGAATCTTGAAAGATTAAGAACAGAGGTTTACATATTTCAACACATAGCTCTCTTAGTACTCGCGGGTGAATTCCATCTGGCCCTGGGGCTTTATTAACATTCACATCATGTTTAAACGTGATTTGAAGCCACATTTTATTAAATGACCCAGACATATTATATATCGTTCTTTCCGTCAGACTCAGCAGATTCATAATATATAATTTTTATATGTATACGTCATGTCCTGCCAGTATATTATAACAAAAAATGCAATAAAATTTGAGTTTTTAATCATCTGCAGTGTGTAAAGTGTTTTTTTTTCACATTTTATCACATGAGCGTTTGCGTTATGTTTTCTATGGGGTGCGCTTGTACAAAAATTAGAAATGGGGACTTGTTACATTTTTTGGGGGAAATTACGTGAAATCTTTAGTGCAGCATCATTGTTCACATTATAATTGAAATGTGAACAATATTGCTGCATTAATAAAAATAACACACAAAAAAATACATGTTTTTTTGTTTAATTTTTTATTTTTATTTATTTTCATTTTTATTTTACTTAGTACATGGTCATGTTGGGTATCATTCGAAAGGCCATGCTCAGGGGTTCAAAGGAACCCCCTATCTCCACCAGGGGATTTTCTTGGGAAATCCCCAGGCAGCTATGGGTTCCCCGGCTATCTGACGTCATCACGCTATGAGCGATGACGTCGGGCAGCGAGGGGGGACCCGGGGGTGGATCCGCCATCCAAGATGGTGGCCCCCACCGGAGCTAGGCCGCACACCGCAAGTGTGACCCGGTGCTTGAGGGGTTAAAGCCAGGCACTGCTTGAAAGGGGAGACTCTCCCCTTTTAAGTGGTGCCTGGCTTTTGGCGCTGTGCCTTCCCGATTGGGAGGGAGAGTGATCTGAATGGATCCCCCCTCCCTTCCAGGCAATCTCCCGGCATTGCCGGGGGTCGCCTGGAAATGACGTCATCGCGCATGGCACGATGACGTCATTGATGTCGGGAGGGTCTTAACTTCAGCGTCTGAGGACGCTGAAGTCAGACCGACGTGGGACCCCTGACAGAGAGCTGAGTATCTCTGCCGTGGGTGCCGCAAAGCTGATGACGTGTGGGGCAAGTCCTTAGCATGTAATGTGAGTCAATGAGGACGTGTCCCACTCATCCTCAGCAGTGAAAGGGTTAAAAAAAATGGGAATCAAAGTTTGCCTAAAAAATACTCCCAAAATGCTAAAAAATAAATAAACTTTTTGCTGAAAATGAAAAGAATAAATGGTTGAAGAAAAATGATGTTTTTTAACATTGAATCCTATGGGATTCACCTGAACTAAACTACCAAAAATCAGGGCATTTCACTGACATTTCGCTGCAGTTCGGCGTTCTCTGAATAGATTAACCATTGCTTTTCTATGAGACAATTTCACTGCCTCCGAAGATCAATGAATTGCGACAAACTGCACCATATTTCTCTGTCAATCCGTCAGTATTTGGCAAACTGCCAGTTTTCTGAATAGACGAACTGTCCCGAAATTGCACTGTACGGGGAAATCCCCTCGGAGGCAAGTTTGGCACTTATTGAACAACCCCTATAGTGCTTTATTTTGTGACCATAACAGAAATAATCCCGGTGTCTGTTCTGGCAAACTTGGCTACAACATCAGAAATCTAGAGGATTAGGAGAAAGAGAAATCTATGGGCAGATCAATGAAGGAAGAGCAATCGGCTGGGACAGCACGTCCCGCTTTCCATTCCAGTTAATGCCCCAATTTTCTACAATTTTATCTCCATCCCACACAGCAAGTGCACAAATCCTCCTATATCTGATTCTGCGAGATTTTTATAAAGTCATTTTGATCACACATACATATATACCATGTGACGGGCGTCATTTGGACTTGGGGTGCGTAGGTATGGAGATGGGTTTGGGGCGCTAGCCTGAGGTTCTTTATTATTTTCATTGTCCTCTCATGTGCAGAAGGTTTGTTTAATCTTGTTTATGCAAGAATGTTATTGTCTGTCTGTTATTTGTTGAAATAATTAACGTCCAAATTTACCCTGTTAAGAATGTGCTTATCTGTTTCTATTTGCGTAGGTTGTTAATCTGCTGACTGCAATCTGTTATCCTGATTCCCATTGTCCTGACTCATTAGAAATGTTAAGTAATGTTTGATTTAATTGTCGCTAATCTAATTATTTTTCACCTTCCAAAAGGAAAATGTTTGCCAAGTTATCTGTTTCAGCCTGATTAGGGTCGCCCAGCAGTTTCTAGGGGGGGTTGTGTATGTAAATGACCAATGTGTGATCGTACGAAACTACGAATGTAGGTGAGAGTGTCTTTGACTAAACCAGTACCATTCTAGCCCTGAAAGACCTCAGATCTACAGCCTCGTCTTATTTCTGGGGGTGCTAGAGGGCTCTATGTGCCCTGTTCCTTAAGCTTCGTCTGAGGACTGGAGGAAGGCACGGGAGTCTGCAAGGAAGCGGTGTCACGGGATGGCCCAGCACCCTCTGCCAGGGGCGGCGCGCAGTGACAGTGGTGACATGGACACTTGGGTGTGGTGGCACGCACCCCGTTTTACCCGTATTTTTATATAGATGTGACATTGTGTGGTGTAATAAAGTGTTCCCCGTTGGTATGGTGTAATGTATTTTTCCCTTTGTTTGCCTTGCTCGCCGCCATTTTCCGATTCTTGTGGCGCAGTTGGAATTTCGATTCGGAAAATGGCCGATTCGATTCGAACCATCCGGTTCGAATCGTAAAATGGCCGATTCGGACCATCCGGTCCGAATTGGCGACTCCCTGAAGGCCAAGGGCCAATGGGTCCTGGGAGGGCGGGCAAGGAGTCCCATTGTATTCTAATTATAATGAGAAGTAATAAAAGTCTGTAATGTAAACAATAAAGGGAGTTCCTGCAGTACATTCAGCTGTGTCTGGTGTGGCTTGATTCTCCGCCGTATTTCGGATCTGAGTGTCCCCCGCGGCCTCAGAATACGGGGCCATCCGATCCGAATCGAGCGCGCTGACCCTGCATCGAGCATCAGGGCAGCGGCGCTACCTAAGAAGATTCGATCGGGGAAATTCAGAGATCCGAACCGAAGGGCGCGGCCGCGTACCGCGCTTCGGTATTGCGAGGGATTGCGGTGCGATCCGAATCCCTCGCCCATCCCGGCAGATCCGAAGATTCCTTCAGCCCTGGTCCGATCCGAAAAGTCGTCCACCGAGATCTCCGTTAGTTCCGAAAAGTTACCCGCACCGCGATCGGAAACGTTTCCCGCAAGATCCGAAACGTTTCCCACAGAGAACCGAAGATTCCTCCGCGGCTGGCAGATCCGATCTCCACGGACGTCCCACACCCGCAAGGTCAGTGAACCAGCTGCTCGGGACGCTGAGTGCCGTATGGCTCAGTGGTCGGGCTGGTTCTAGGCAGGGGTCCCCTCCACCGCCCGCTAACCCTTCCCCAGGGTCACGCCAGGCCGCACGAGACGCCGAGTGCGCGCCACTCGGTAGTCGGGCCAGCGGTAAGCGAAGGGGTCACGCAGATAGAGCACACCCGCAGGCGGAACAACATCCCATTCGTCATACTGGTGGCAGCGGTGGGATCGCTCTCTGCAGGCCCCTAGGAGACCTACGCCATGGCGGTGTACAACCCCTACAACCGGGACACCCTGCGTGGGATGTTGGAGAACCGGGGAGGAACGCCGGGTAACAAGAAACGCAAGACCCTGATCAAGGAGCTGACCAGGATGGATCAGGACGAGGCGACGACGCCCGTCCCCAGCCCTGTCTACGCAGAGGTGGAGGAAGGCGCTGATCTCAGAGAGGTGCGGCGCCGGATCGCCCTGCTTGGAGATGCTCCGACGACAGAGGACCGATGTGAGGTGATTCGGAAGTTCTACCGGGGAGTTGAGCTGGAGAAGGAACGCCAGCACCAGCTGCGGTTGGCAGAGCTCCGCGGAGCAGTAACTGAGTACAATGACCCCGAACCCTACCCCGTGGAACCCTGGGTCGAGACTCACAGCTCGTCTGGAGCTTCACCCTGGGAATCCACAAACCCCAGTGACGACGCTTGCGGGACTCTCAGCTTGCCTGGAGCCTGTACTGAGGACATCACTCATCCCAGCGACCCTCGGATGGAGACTCACAGCCCGCCTGGAGCTGCATCTGAGGACGCCACCTTCCCCACTGAGGAGCGGTGCTCCTGCGCTGGCACCTACGCCGACGTGAAGGTCGTGCTGGCCAGAGAGCTGCAGGAGGGCCTGGAGCAGGACCAGGGGTCCACAGAGGAGCTGTGGTACGAGGCCCTGGACCATGAGCGGGACTGCCATGACGTGGACATTCCTTCCGACGCCGACGTCTACCGGGAGCAGTACGCTGTGCGAGCAGCGTTCCTGCAGGGCCGGGCCCCAGAAGGGTGGGAGGACGAGCTCTGGAGTTTGGTGCAGGAGGAGGTTGCACTGGATGCCGCGTACCGCGCGCTCCGGTGGCTAACTGCCGCTCCGGCAGTACGGCCGTTGGGAGGCAGTTCCGTTGCAGGGCCTCGCTACGGAGGCACAGGACTGCTCTACGAGGGCATGGCCGCCGACCCCGATTTTGGAGAGGAGACCGAGGAACGGATGGAGGACATCCTGGAGCGGCGGGAATTGGAGATCCCGTCAGACAGCAGGGACTCAGTGTTTGAGGAGCTGGAGTCCCTAGCTGAGCGAGAGTGGGAGCTCGAGGTGGCTTATCGGAGACTGTTGGACGGCGTTCCGCAGTCGAGCCTGAGCTCCCCGTGGTGGGACGGGTCGACGGAGGAAGTCGGCAGTCCCCAGGTTTGGGACCTATGGGAAGCCGAGGCGGACTCATGGGTGCCCGTGGGGGGTCGTCTGAGGAAGTTACCCCCCTCACCCCGCAAGAGGACAGGGTGGCCGAGGCCACGGGTCCAGCGGGGGAGGAGACGGATGGTCTCCCCGGGATGGGTTGTGCGCAACCGTCGATTGCCCCGGGGGTGAAGTGACCATCCTTTCCCAAGGAGATCTCCAACCAGCAGAAGAGCTGGCTACGGGGCAGAGTGCTGCTGGCCTCTGCCCACTGCCCAAAGTCTGCCAGGAGGGGCAGACGGATGGTTCCCCCGGGATGGGTTGTGCGCAACCCTTGGTTGCCCCGGCGGGTGAAGTGACCATCCTTTCCCAAGGAGATCTCCAACCAGCAGAAGAGCTGGCTACGGGGCAGAGTGCTGCTGGCCTCTGCCCACTGCCCAAAGTCTGCCCGGAGGAGCAGACGGATGGTTCCCCCGGGACGGGTTGTGCGCAGCCATTGATTGCCCGGGGGGGTGAAGAAACCGTCCTCCCGCAGGGAGATCCTCGCCCAGCTGACGAGCTGGCCACGGGGCAGAGCGCCGCTGGCCTCTGCCCATCCCTCTCAGTTTGCCTCGAGGGGCAGCGCGAGGATGACCCCGTACGACTGCCGCGGCAGCGGTCCAGTCCCCTCGTCGGCGGCCAGGGAGAGCAGCCGGGCTTGACCCCGTTGGTCCTCCCGGTTGCCGTTTGCGTACCCGGCCAACCAGCAGAAGAGCTGACGCCAGGGCAGAGAGCCGCTGGCCTCTGCCCGTTCCGCCCGATTCGCCCCGAGGGGCAGAGCGTGGATGACCCTGGGCGACTGCCGTTGCACCCCGTGATTCTCCCTTCCAGCTGGCTGGAGGAGCAGCCAGGTTTGGCTCTTGTGGTTCCTTCAGTTGCCGTGTCCGTACCTGGCCCTCCAGTGGAAGAGCTGGCAACGGGGCAGAGCGCCGCTGGCCTCTGCCCATTTTTGCAACCTTTGGGCTCGGGAGCCTTACCCTGCCACGGTCCTGTCCCACGGCTGACCTGGGCACCTGGGGCGTGTGCAGTTAGCACCCGGGTTCCCCAGGTGAGGGACAATCCTGGGGGGGCACCGGAGGCCCTCCGGCCCGGAGGCATGTCCTCTCGCCCAGCCGGGGACACCCTCAGGACATGGGGTCCCGACCAAGCGGGCACGGCCGCAAGGCCAAATGGAGAGGCCTGGTGACCCGGCCTCCCCAGACTGACTACGGGCCTGGGAGCACCGACTTCCCCGGTATGACCCGGTGGGGTCAGACCAGGTGCGTCGAACTGGGGGAGGGGGAGGAGTGTCACGGGATGGCCCAGCACCCTCTGCCAGGGGCGGCGCGCAGTGACAGTGGTGACATGGACACTTGGGTGTGGTGGCACGCACCCCGTTTTACCCGTATTTTTATATAGATGTGACATTGTGTGGTGTAATAAAGTGTTCCCCGTTGGTATGGTGTAATGTATTTTTCCCTTTGTTTGCCTTGCTCGCCGCCATTTTCCGATTCTTGTGGCGCAGTTGGAATTTCGATTCGGAAAATGGCCGATTCGAACCATCCGGTTCGAATCGTAAAATGGCCGATTCGGACCATCCGGTCCGAATTGGCGACTCCCTGAAGGCCAAGGGCCAATGGGTCCTGGGAGGGCGGGCAAGGAGTCCCATTGTATTCTAATTATAATGAGAAGTAATAAAAGTCTGTAATGTAAACAATAAAGGGAGTTCCTGCAGTACATTCAGCTGTGTCTGGTGTGGCTTGATTCTCCGCCGTATTTCGGATCTGAGTGTCCCCCGCGGCCTCAGAATACGGTGCCCATCCGATCCGAATCGAGCGCGCTGACCCTGCATCGAGCATCAGGGCAGCGGCGCTACCTAAGAAGATTCGATCGGGGAAATTCAGAGATCCGAACCGAAGGGCGCGGCCGCGTACCGCGCTTCGGTATTGCGAGGGATTGCGGTGCGATCCGAATCCCTCGCCCATCCCGGCAGATCCGAAGATTCCTTCAGCCCTGGTCCGATCCGAAAAGTCGTCCACCGAGATCTCCGTTAGTTCCGAAAAGTTACCCGCACCGCGATCGGAAACGTTTCCCGCAAGATCCGAAACGTTTCCCACAGAGAACCGAAGATTCCTCCGCGGCTGGCAGATCCGATCTCCACGGACGTCCCACACCCGCAAGGTCAGTGAACCAGCTGCTCGGGACGCTGAGTGCCGTATGGCTCAGTGGTCGGGCTGGTTCTAGGCAGGGGTCCCCTCCACCGCCCGCTAACCCTTCCCCAGGGTCACGCCAGGCCGCACGAGACGCCGAGTGCGCGCCACTCGGTAGTCGGGCCAGCGGTAAGCGAAGGGGTCACGCAGATAGAGCACACCCGCAGGCGGAACAACATCCCATTCCGTCATAAGCGGCATTGGCAGATGTGACCCTGTTGGGGTACAGAGGTCTGTCACATACATATAACCTGCTGTGATAGCTTAGTGGTTGCTGCTCCAGCTGCAGCGCATTAATTACCTGGTCAAGTCCTAAAAAATACGTGTGGGAATTCTCCGAGAATTCTGACCCCAGTTTACCAAGTCACCTCTTCCTTAACGCATCACTCAAGCTGTAATTTGTGCATATTGGCAGAATTTTATGGAAAATGCACAATAAATGATATTTATTATAAGTTAACATGGAAACATATGACTGGTCACCTATAAAAAAAAGCTTTATAGTGTGCGGGACAGACGGAACTCAGTTCCCTCTGCTAATGTAGTGCAGGAACTCCAGTCCCACTAGGGTTTCCAGGTCAACCATGTTTTTCTGGACACATATTACTATTTCATGCAGAGGGGGAGCACAGGGAAAAGTGCTGCCCTGCAACATGTATAATTCATATGTTGAAGGAAGGAAATTAGGGCAGGTCACCAGGGATTCCTTTATGATTCCTTACCTGCAAAGTATGGATTATACATGCTACAGGGTGGCATTGATCATGCAATGCCCATCAGCATGAATACATTATATGTGTCCAGGAAAACATGGTCGAACTGGCAACCCTTTCTCCCACGCGTTCCTGCTCACCCCGACCCCTGCCGTGCACTCAGAAAGTGTTTGGACCCCTCCATTTTTTTAACATTTCCTTTTATCCTTGTGTTAGTTTGTTGATTTATTTTGTTCTTGCTGCAGTAGGCACGTTGCTCCGCCGAATGACAAAGTACAAAACTAATTAATGAAAACACTGCAAAATTATTAAAAACTAAAAATCTGAAGTATCACAGTGACATAAGTATTCAGACCCTTCACTTATTGCTTAGTTTAAGACCTTCTGGCAGCGGGTCCATCCTCGACTCTTTTTGGGTTTGATGACACAAACTCTGCATTTCTGGATTTCGAGAGTTTGTGCCGTTTGCCCCATCAGATCCTGCCAGGCTTTATCAGGTTGGATGGTGGCCGACAGTGGACATCCATTTTCAGGTCTCTCCAGGGATGTTGGGCTTCTGATCTGGTTTCTGACTGAAACCCTCACAGAGTTATCTCTCCCAGCTCTTGGGTAGTCTGGCTGGGTGCTTGGAGTCATTGTCCTGTTGGAAATTGAACCTTCAGTCCAGTTTGAGGTCCTGAGCGCCGGACCAGGAAAATGCCCCCAAAGCGTGATGCTACCACTGGCATGCCTCACCATTGGGATGGCATGTAGCAGGTTATGAGGGGGCCTGGTTTCCTCCAGGGTGATACTTGGAATTGAGGCACACAGTTTAATCTTGGTTTCAACAGACCAGAGAATCTTGTTTCTCACAGTCTGAGTGTTATGACCTGCTTTAGAAGGTCTAATGGTTTCCCGCACCTCTTCCAATAAAGAGTTATGGAGGCCACCGTGCTCTTGGGATCCTTCGGGGGAGCAAAAACGTTTTGACTGCATTGACGGGTCTGTATTAGGAATGGGATTCAACTGCTTTGAACACTCTGTTATAATCCCTAAAAACCTGCTGAGCTGATCCCCTAATAAGAGGGGAGGTGTGCGAACAAGATCCTGTGGATCATGAGATTGACCCAGCCCCTGTGCCATCCAGTGCAAGCCTCCACGTTACAGAAAGAGAGACTGGTGGTCCCAGTGGCTGCTGAGCCTACGAGTGTCTTTGTCATACTCTTTGCCCATGTGTTTCTACCAGTGTGTGTGTCTGCATGTTTGTCAGTGTCTTTGTGTGCGGTTGTCTTTGCCCATGGCTCTCTGTTTCTGCCAGTAGCTGTGTCTGCATGCCTGTCAGCGTCTTTTGTGTGTCTGTCTGTGCCTATGGTTCTGTGTTTCTGCCAGTATCTGTGTCTGCATGTCTGTCAGTGTCTATGTGTATGTCTGTCTGTGCCTATGTCCCTGTGTTTCTGCCAGTATCCATGTCTGCATGTCTGTCAGTGTTTTTACAGTGTCTCTGTCATTGAATGTGGGTCTCTGTCAGTGTCTGTGGATCTTCTTTATCAGTGTCACTGTCATTGTCAGTGGGTCTCTGTCATCGTCTATGAATCTCTATCATTGTATATGGATTTTTATCAGTGTCTCTGTCATTATTATTATGATATTATTATACAGCATTTATACAGCGGCAACATATTCTGCAGCGCTTTACAATAGGGGAGCACAAACAGGAGACGTACATGATACATAATGAAAAGATGACCCTGCCCGTAGGATAACTGTCCAAATAGTGCAGCACTTAATCAAGTGCTCAGTCAGACATCCTGTGAGCTTACAATCTAAGGGGCTGGGGTAGGTGAAACAGATAGGAGCAGAGGGAATGTAAATATGGTTAGCAGGGCAGCATAGGAAGAACCAGAAGCCTGGGCTTAGTGAGAGTAATTAGAGAAAGAAGTGGAGACAGCTGGAAGAGAGACCTCAAATTATGAACCTGCCCTGGGTGGGAGTGCGGATGGGGAGGGTTGGGTGGGACAGCAGAGGGGAAGGAGCCATGCAGTCTGTCTTGTGTGAGTGCTTTGAATAGAGTGCAATAAGATTATGAGAAACGCACATTGTGTGACCATGCACGGGGGAGGGGAGGAGGGGGGGTGGGGAGGAGGAGGGGAGGGGGAACAGAGGGTTTTTTTTCTAACAGAAATGGAGGGAGATTTTAAAATAAAGGCAAACATAAAATACAATTGCATAAATATGGCGGTCAGGAAAATAGGGTCAAGAATAGGGGACATCGTTATGGGTCCGGATACCGTGATGCAGGTTTAGGGGCGCAGAGGGGAAGGAGCCATGCAGTCTGTCTTATGTGAGTGCTGTGAATAGTGTCATTGTCTGTTGGTCTCTGTCAGTGTCTCTGTCATTGTCTGTGCGTCTCTGCCATTGTCTATGGATCTCTATCAGTGTCTCTGTCATTGTCTGTTGGTCTCTGTCAGTGTCAATGTCATTGTCTGGGGCTCTCTGTCATTGGCTGTTGGTCTCTGTCAGTGTCTGTCAGTGTCTATGTCATTCTGCATCTCTCCAAATACATATATCGCATTCCAGTCACATATGTGTGCTGTTATTAATGGGTAGTATTGTCATGTGCACCCCAAGGGGTGGCAGCCTGGGTGCAGGACACCTGCTCATGAATTAATTTGTGATGATGCCCCTTCAGCTCACACATCTCCTGAGTTCACCTGAGGTTCTGTCACTCTTTAAACACAGGAAGATATTCTGCCTTACACGAATGAACTGAGATCAGCGCACACGTATAGAGAAAAGATACGACAATTTCACAGGTCATTTTTATTTTGTGTATCAGGATGAGTATATTGTCAAAGGGGACATGCACATTGTTACCACTTTAGTCCGGTGGACAAGTAGATTTTTTTTTTATATTGTGTTAGATGTATAAAGACCACACACCCAAAGTCTACACACCCTTACAAAACTGTAGGTCATTCAGTGTGACTCCCTGACTCATTTGTTTCCACATCAATTGTATTAAGAGATTAGAAACATAGAAACATAGAAAATGTCGGCAGATAAGAACCTTTCGGCCCATCTAGTCTGCCCAATTACATGGATACTTTACCTGGATTTATCTTTTGTTTAGGATAGCCTTATGCCTATCCCATGCCTGCTTAAATTCAATTACTGTTTTGGCCTCTACCACTTCTACTGGAAGACTGTTCCATGTATCCACCACCCTCTCAGTAAAATAATGCTTCCTGATGTTACTTTTAAACCTTTGCCCCTCTAATCTAAGACTATGTCCTCTTGTTTTGCTACTTTGTTTCCTTTTAAATATACTCCCTTCCTCTACCTTGTGGATTCCCTTTACGTATTTAAATGTTTCTATCATATCTCGTCTGTCTCGTCTTTTTTCCAAGCTGTACATGTTAAGATCATTAACCCTTTCCTGGTAACTTTTCTCCTTCAAGCCGTACACCATTTTAGTAGCCCTTCTCTGAACTCTCTCTAAGATGTCTATATCCTTCTGGAGATACGGTCTCCAGTACTGCACACAGTACTCCAAGTGAGGTCTCACCAGTGCTCTGTACAGTGGCATGAGCACTTCCCTTTTCCTACTGCTAATACCTCTCCCTACACAGCCAAGCATTCTGCCAGCATTTCCAAGCATTCTGCCAGCATTTCCTGCTGCTCTATTACATTGACTACTTACCCTTAGATCCTCTGAAATAATAACCCCTAAATCCCTTTCCTCAGATGTTGAGGTTAGGACTGTATCAAATATTCTATATTCAGCCCTTGGGTTTTTACGTCCCAGGTGCATTATCTTGCACTTATCCACATTAAAACTCAATTCCCACAACTCCGACCATTTTTTTAGTTTACCTAAATCATTTGTCATTTGGCTGATCCCTCCAGGAACGTCAACCCTGTTGCAAATCTTTGTGTCATCAGCAAAAAGACATACTTTCCATTAATACCTTCTACAATATCACTAATAAAAATATTAAAGAGAATGGGTCCAAGTACTGACCCCTGAGGTACCCCACTGGTAACAAGAGCTTGCGCCGAATAAACTCCATTTACCACAACCCTCTGTTGCCTGTCACTCAGCCACTGCCTAATCCATTCAACAATATTGGAATCCAAGCTCAAAGATTGCAATTTATTGATAAGCTTCTATGCGGAACAGTATCAAAAGCCTTACTGAAATCTAAATAAGCAATGTCTACTGCACCACCTGTGTCTATTATTTTTGTTACCCAATCAAAAAAATCAATAAGATTAGTTTGGCATGATCTCCCTGAGGTAAACCCATGTTGTTTCTGATCCTGTAATCTATGTGTTTTTAGATGTTCAACAATCCTTTCCTTTAACATGGTTTCCATTAATTTCCCCAATACTGACGTAAGACTAACTGGCCTATAGTTCCCTGATTCCTCCCTACTACCCTTCTTGTGAATGGGCACAACATTTGCTAATTTCCAGTCTTCTGAGACGACTCCCGTTAACGGTTTTGCTATTACATCACTGAGCTCTTTTATTATATTTCTAAAAGGTTCCTAATAAAATACTATTTATTCTCTGGATTTTTGGGTTGTTTCGAAAATCCTCTTTTTTTGCTTTGCTGTTATTTCTCTCCTTACATTCCATAAGGGTTTGTAGGCTCATATAGTGACTTTGTTTGTTCATCCTTTCATATAATAATATAATACTATAGCGGAAAACTTTTTATTCAAAACGTATGAAAATCCGGCATTGAAATCCAAATATATTTGCTTTGTGTTGTGCGTTTGCATGAGACCTCCTGACCTCGCTCTCCTTGCTGGTTACTCCATCGGTTATCACCATGACTGCCTCTGATCTCACAAATCGGGCGCAATACATCGATGACATATTCTCAAATTCACTCTCACACATGGCATGTTACGCAAAATCATTTTGATACAAAAGAGGGTCAAGAGTTGCGACTATAACCTTCTGATTAAAAGGTCCCTGCCGGAAATATTAACATTATACCAACCACAATCAATCGACAGATGCAGAAAACCACCACTTAATCCTGTTACGATTTGCACATGTCCTGTGTCCGGCTTTATGTGTATTGTATAAGAAGTAAAAGTCGCAATGTTGTCCCAGTCTGCCCATGTATAAACCTCATTGAGCACACAAGTCAGTGTGGTGGTTGCCATTCACATTCAGCCAAAGTCAGGTCGCCCATCTCCAGAAGGTCCATCGTCTATCACACCATTAGCGTTTCATTAGAATTATCAACTGACTTTTTTATATCTTCTTGTTTTGAAGCTTATAAGAAGACATTACGATGCTGCCAAACAATACCGATCCACATCCCACCTACTTCCTCCTGCTGGGAATTCCTGGGCTGGAAGCCTTCTACCTCGAAATTGCATTTATCTTCTTCATGGTGTATGTGATATCTGTTGTAGGAAATTTAACCCTTCTGTTTATAATCAGGATAGATCGAAGCCTCCATGAACCCATGTATATGTTTCTGTGCATGTTGTCCTTTGTTGACTTGATGCTTACCAGCTCCACCTGCCCCAAAATGTTGGCGATCCTCTGGTTCAACTCTCATGGGATTTACTTTGAGGCCTGCCTCACCCAGATGGTTTTCCTCCACTCCTTCGCTATAATGGAATCAGCTCTACTGCTAGCGATGGCGATTGACCGGTACATTGCCATCTGCAACCCTCTGAGATATACCTCCTTATTGACCAAATACCTTATCGTTACTATTGGCTTGGCGGCTGTAATCAGAGCGGCTGCGTTAATGGTCCCTTTGCCGTTTCTCATTAAGAGGTTGCCCTTTTGTACAGCCAATGTCATCCATCACTGTTACTGTGAACACATGGCTGTGGTGAAACTGGCATGTGCCGACACAACCTTCAATAACATTTATGGCATTGCGGTGGCTCTTCTCATTGTTGGCTTGGACTTGCTGTTCATAATATGGTCCTATGTTGTGATTCTTCATGCTGTCTTTCATCTGTCCTCCAAAGAAGCCAGACGTAAGGCTCTTGGCACCTGTGCTTCACATATCTGTGCCATCCTTGTGTTCTATGTGCCTGTCGTTCTGTCTTCAGTGGTCCACAGGTTTGGGAAAAATGTCCCCATTCACATCCATATCTTGTTGGCCAATGTCTATCTCATGCTGCCTCCTCTGATCAACCCCATTGTTTATGGCGTGAAGACCAAACAAATCCGAAACCGTGTAACAAAGCTGATAAAGGTGAATTTTATTGGTTTTACCAAGATATCTTCCATGGTCTCCAACACTTGCTGTATCTGTGAGAGAAACAAGACAGGATCCTGAGCTAATGGACAATACTTTACTATCCAGGCGTTACAGTAAAATGACCCGACACTATGCATGTGCTGAAAATGAATACAGAGCTGTAAAGTTACATTGTGTAAAATTTTAATTGGTTTGCTGCTGTTTAATAAACCACAATTGAGTCCAGGTTTTCACATTAAGATATTTTCCTCAAGCATTGTGTATCTTCATCTCAGTATTCAGATCAGTGTGACGTTCCACTGTGATGGCTAAAGATGTTCACGTCA
The DNA here is from genome assembly GCA_009667805.1 of Leptobrachium leishanense. NCBI lineage: Eukaryota > Metazoa > Chordata > Amphibia > Anura > Megophryidae > Leptobrachium > Leptobrachium leishanense. The sequence continues at coordinate 465,908,620 of CM019064.1, read as the reverse complement.
GGTAAAGAGTAACACTCAGGCTGCTTAGTAATATGCATTGTGTTTGAGTGTATCACAGAGCTCCACAGCAAAATAACTCACAGTAGTGTGCAGTGTGTATGCGTGTATCACAGAATCCACAGCAATAAAATTCACAGTAATGTGCAGTGTGCATGAGCGTATCACAGAGCTCCACAGCAATAAAACTCACAGTAATGTGCATTGTGTATGAGCGTATCACAGAGCTCCACAGCAATAAAACTCACAGTAATGTGCATTGTGTATGAGCGTATCACAGAGCTCCACAGCAATACAACTCACAGTAATGTGCAGTGTGTATGAGCATATCACAGATCTCCACAGCAATAAAACTCACAGTAATGTGCGGTGCGTATGAGTGTATCACAGAGCTCCACAGCAATAAAACTCACAGTAATGTGCGGTGTTTATGAGCGTATCACAGAGCTCCACAGCAATAAAACTCACAGTAATGTGTAGTGTGTATGAGTGTATCACAGAACTCCATAGCAATAAAACTCACAGGATTGTGTGGTGTGTATACGCATATCACAGAGCTGCACAGCAATAAAACTCACAGTAATGTGTAGTGTGTATGAGTGTATCACAGAGCTCCACAGCAATAAAACTCACAGTAATGTGCGGTGTGTATGAGCGTATCACAGAGCTCCACAGCAATAAAACTCACAGTAATGTGTAGTGTGTATGAGTGTATCACAGAACTCCATAGCAATAAAACTCACAGGATTGTGTGGTGTGTATACGCGTATCACAGAGCTGCACAGCAATAAAACTCACAGTAATGTGTAGTGTGTATGAGTGTATCACAGAGCTCCACAGCAATAAAACTCACAGTAATGTGTAGTGTGTATGAGTGTATCACAGAGCTCCACAGCAATATAACTCACAGTAATGTGCGGTGTGTATGAGTGTATCACAGAGCTTCACAGCAATAAAACTCACAGTAATGTGCGGTGTGTATGAGCGTATCACAGAGCTCCACAGCAATAAAGCTCACAGTAATGTGCATAATTTGTGTTACAGAATTGTGATATAATACAGACAGACAACAAAAAGAGGTGGATAACGTTATAACTTTGCGGAAGTCGAAACAAAACACATGACATTTATATTTATTACTATTACTTTCCACTTTAATTCCTGATTTTATTCATTTAATTAAATCTCTAGATTAGGAATCAGAAAGATAGAATCAACAAGTCCCTGGAATCAGATTAAAAGTCCCCGAAGAGTTTTGTCCCTTTTACCTTCTGGCGGAATAGACGAATCAGGCGATTGCGAATCTGCTTTGTTTTGATGCTGTAAATGATGGGATTTATTACGGGGGGAACGAGGAGGTAAACATCGGCGAACACAATGTGGAGGTTGTGGTTGCTGTTCATTCCGAACCTGTGCACCACAGAGAGGCCGATCAGCGGGATATAATACACCAGGACGGCACAGATATGAGCCGCGCACGTGCTGAAGGCCTTCACACTGGCTTCTTCTGCCAGACCCACCACCGTCTTAATTATCAACACATATGACAAAGAAATGAAAAGTGAGTCGATTCCCATAACCAAGAGGATGGCAAATAAACCGTAAACGATATTCACAGTATAATCCGCGCACGCCAGCTTCATGGCCTCCTGGTGAACACAAAAGGAGTGGGTCAGAAGGTTTGATATGGGAAAAGGGAGTCTCTTGATAATTAATGGAAGGGGCATCATGACTGCGGCACCACGGACAGCGATCCCCAGCACTGCTTTCGTTATGGTTTTACTTGTTAATATGGATGTGTATCGTAAGGGGTGGCATATTGCCACATAGCGGTCTATAGCCATGGTCACCAGGATACCAGACTCCAGAGCTGACAAGAAATGTATGAAGAACATCTGGACCAGACACATATTGAACGTGATTTCTCTGGAGTTAAACCAGAAGATCCCCAACATTTTGGGCATGGTGGTGGTGGCTATTAAGACATCGACAGCCGAGAGCATGAAGAGGAAGATATACATGGGCTCATGAAGATCCTGCTCCATCTTGACGGTGTACATGATGCTGCAGTTGCCTAAAACAGACACAATATACATTGCAATCACAGGATAACCAATCCAGAAGTTGAGGTATTCAAGCCCAGGAATTCCACTGAGGGTGAAGCTGACATTACTAGACATGTTGGCACATAATTCTGGACCAGGCATGATGCCGGCTGTGGTTTCGATTCTTTTACAAAGAGCACATTTTCTGAAAAAGATAGAAAACACATTGGAAACGTAAAGCCGTCAGGGATAGATACATGGACGGATTTGACTCAACACCAATTTATTCTATCCAAAACCATTGAATCCAGCATCAGGCTATTGAACCCAACTTCAAACTAGTGACCGAAAACCAAGCTATTCTAACCTACACTAGGCTATTCCACCCAAAACAGACCATTTCTTCCAACTCTATGCTATACCATTCCATACACTTCGTTCTTCTCAACAACTGACTATGCTACCTCACACCAAGGGCTAGATTACAAGCGAGCCATTACACTTATGGCTTGAGACACTATTCCAACAGAACTGTTGCCGCAATTTGCTTGCATTCGAATGCCGTAGCCTCATGCAGAGAGTATCAATCAGTGGCTCTAAAATATTACGACTGTCACCACTGATACATTGACTCGGATAGAATAGAGTCGATCATGACTCGCACAATCTATCCAATAGAAAGCTGTTGTCGTTGGTTTGGATGGATTATGGCCCCAAGTTATTACACCACCACTGGGCTATTTTACTCAACACCAAGGTATCCCACCCAATGCTAGGCTATCCCACCCAATACCAAGATATTCTACAGAACACCAAGATATTCTACCCAACATCATGCAATTCTGCACAATGCCAGTCCGTTCTTCCGACAACAGACAATTTCACCGAACACTGATGATTTCTGTCCAGCACCGAGCCATTCTGCCCCACACAAGAATAATCCGTTCAATACCAGTCTATTCTACGGAGCGAAAAACTATGAGACCCAACACAAGTCTATTCCACCAAGCCACAACCTATTCAACTCAAAACAAGTCTATTCTGCTGGGCAACAAGCTATTCCACCCAACACCAAGTGATTACACCGACTAGCAAGCTATTCCACCCAACACCAAGTTATTACACCGACTAGCAAGCTATTCCACCCAACACCAGTCTGTTCCACTGATCAACAAGGTATTTCACCCAACACAGGCTATTCTACTGAGTAATAAGCTATTCCACCCAATGTAAGTCTATTCCACCTAGCAACAGGCTATTCCACCCAACGCCAGTCTGTTCCACCGACCAAAAAGATACTTTATCCAAAACCAGGATATTCCACCGAGTAACAACCAATTCCACCAACACCAGTCTATTCCACTGTGCAACAGTCTATTAGACCCAATACCAGTCTGTTCTACTGACCAACTAGGTATTTCAACAAACACCAGGCTATTCAACCAAGTAACAACCAATTCCACCAACACCAGTCTATTCCACTGTGCAACAGTCTATTAGACCCAACACCAGTCTGTTCTACTGACCAACTAGGTATTTCAACAAACACCAGGCTATTCAACCAAGTAACAAGCTATTCCACCCAGCACCAGTTTTTCCAAGTAGCAGCAAGTTATTCAACCCCACACAGTCTATTCCATGTTGGATAATAACTTCCCCAATCAAGCTATTGCACAATATTTAAACTTTGGCCTTCCAGAAGTTCCTCCTGGAACCAGGCTGATATCCCGTCTTATTCTCATACTTAATCCCATAGGCTTTAACGAAAAAATATTCCTGTTTTTTCTTAAATATCTATTTAACTGTTTACGTTGTTCCTTTCATTTGCAGCAAAAAGTCTCTTTATTTATTTTTTAGGATTTTTTAGGCATTTTTCCGGATATAAAAATACCAGTCGTACAAAATAAAATACAGCCGGTACTGCAATAAACATACCAGCTGGTACCAAAATAAAATACCAGCCGGTACTACAATAAAAATACCAGCTGGGACCAAAATAAAATACCAGCCAGTACTACAATAAAATTACTAGCCGGTACCAAAATAAAATTTCAGCCGGAACAAAAATAAAAAACCAGTCGGTACTACAATAAAAATATCAGAAGGTATCAACATTTTTATTTTTATTAAATGTTTATTTAAGCGTTTATTCTTTTTGCGTGCAGCAAAAAGTCTCTTTATTTATTTATTTTTAGGCATTTTCCAGGATTTTTTTGATGAAATTTTTGGATTCCTATTTTTTTTTTAAAAAATGAGGCTGTTTTTCTTTGCCGAATGCAGCATTTTTTTCTTTCCTTCAGTCTTGCTGCATTCAGCGGGAGCTGTCTATGGTGATTAAGCTATTCAGCACCAAGGACAGCAGCTATTCTTGGTGCTGAAAGCTATTCAGTACCAAGGGGAGTAGCCCCGCGGAGCTGCTCTCCATAGAGCTGAATAGTTGTTTAAAAAAAAAAATAGGAATCCAAAAATTTCACCAAAAAAATCCTGAACAATGCCTATAAAGTACAAAACAATAAATAAAGAGTATTTTTGCTGGAAGTGAAAAGAATAAACGGTTGAATAAATATTTAATAAAACCTGACAGGGTAAGTGTTCGGTGACTTTTCGTTCTCTTTAATTCGGTTTGTTTTGCCGATCCCATTTCGGCGACCCCGCGGTGTATTCAGCCAGCACCACAGGGTCCCCGAATTGCAGGGAAAGGCCGCCGCAAACCCGCCAAAAACTCACCGCAAAACCCGGCGAATGCACGCCAAAAGTCCGCAAAAACATCTGGATTAACCAGCCGAAAATGCTGGAAAAACCTGAGCAGGAGCCGATCACACGCAGTGCAGCCGCCGGAAAAAGCCGACACAGCAGACGAATGGAGTGAATAAATTAGCAAAACAGTTTGCTTGAATGATTGAAAAGTGAAACACTGTTTGCAAAGAAACTACTGAGTGAAAATGTATGAAATTTGCATATAAAATCCAATGAATGATAATAAAAAGGAATGTTACAGAAAAAATAAGTAAAGTTTAAAAAAAAAAAGGAAATCAGACTTTTTTTTAAAAAAAAAAAATCCAGAAAAATGCTTAAAAGATCCTAAAAAATCTATAAATAAAGAGACTTTTGCTGCAGAATTTTATAATAAACGGTTTATTAGATATTGAATTAAAACGGGAATACTTTTAACATTGAAGCCTATGGGATTCGCCTGAATAAACCTGCCGAATTAAACCACCGAATGGCAGGGCATTAGGGGACCCTTTCACTGCTGGTTTGTGTTCTCTGAATAGATGAAGCATTGCTTCTCTATGGGGATTTCACTGCCCTCGAACAGGCACCGAACAGGCACCGTATGTGCAAGCAATTCGTCAGGTTTTGGCAAACTGCCTGCTCTCTGAATAGCCGAATGGCCAGGAAAGGTAACCGAATGCTGATTTTCAGGGTTCGGTTACCTTTCTCCAGCTATTTGGATCTCTTTGGATAACCCTGTGAGAATATTTTTTACATTGAATCCTGTGGGTTTCACCTGATTAAACCTGTCGAACTAAAGCACTGAAAATCAGGGCATTTCACTGACATTTCGGTGGTGTTTGGTGTTCTCCGTTTAGATTATTTTGTACGGCTTTTTTTTTTTTTATTGCTGTACTGGCTGTATTTTATTTTATTATCGGCTGTAGTTTTTTTTTATTGCTAGTATTTTGATTTTATTGTAGTACTGGCAGGTATTTTGATTTTATTTTAGTACCGGCAGGTATTTTGATTTTATTTTAGTACCGGCAGGTATTTTGATTTTATTGTAGTACCGGCAGATACAGTCAGGTGCAGAAATATTGGGACATGGACACAATTGTAACATCTTTGGCTCTATACACCACCACAATGGAGTTGGAATGAAACAAACACAATGTGCTTTAACTGCAGACTGTCAGCTTTAATTTGAGGGTATGTACATCCAACTCAGGTGAACGTGTAGGACTTACAGCAGTTTGCAGATGTGCCCCCACTTGTTAAGGGACCAAAGGTAATGGGACAGAATAATAATCATAAATCAAACTTTCCCTTCTTAATACTTGGTTACAAATCCTTTGCAGTCAATCACAGCCTGAAGTCTGGAACGCATAGACATCACCAGACGCTGGGTTTCATCCCTGGTGATGCTCTGCCAGGCCTCTACTGCACCTGTCTTCAGTTCCTGCTTGTTCTTGGGCATTTTCCCTTCAGTTTTGTCTTCAGCAAGTGAAATGCATGCTCAATGGGATTCAGGTCAGGTGATTGACTTGGCCATTGCATAACATTCCACTTCTGTCCCTTCAAAAACTCTTTGCTTGCTTTTGCAGTATGCTTTGGGTCATTGTCCATCTGCACTGTGAAGCGCCGTCCAATGAGTTCTGCAGCATTTGGCTGAATGTGAGCAGATAATATTGCCCCAACACTTCAGAATTCATCCTGCTGCTTTTGTCAGCAGTCACATCATCAATAAATACAAGAGAACCAGTTCCATTGGCCGCCATACATGCCCACGCCATGACACTACCACCACCATGCTTCACTGATGAGGAGGTATGCTTAGGATCATGAGCAGTTCCTTTCCTTCTCCATACTCTTCTCTTCCCATCACTCTTGGTCTCATCTGTCCATAGGATCTTGTTCCAGAACTGTGACGGCTTAGTTAGGTGTTGTTTGGCAAATTCTAATCTGGCCTTCCTGTTTTTGAGGCTCACCAATGGTTTACATCTTGTGGTGAACCCTCTGTATTCACTCTGGTGAAGTCTTCTCTTGATTGTTGACTTTGACACACATACACCTACCTCCTGGAGAGTGTTCTTGATCTGGCCAACTGTTGTGAAGGGTGTTTTCTTCACCAGGGAAAGAATTCTTCGGTCATCCACCACAGTTGTTTTCTGTGGTCTCCCAGGTCTTTTGGTGTTGCTGAGCTCACCGGTGCGTTCCTTCTTTTTGAGAATGTTCCAAACAGTTGTTTTGGCCACACCTAATGTTCTTGCTATCTCTCTGATGGGTTTGTTTTGTTTCTTCAGCCTAATGATGGCTTGCTTCACTGATAGTGACAGCTCTTTGGATCTCATCTTGAGCATTGACAGCAACAGATTCCAAATGCAAATGGCACACTTGAAATGAACTCTGGGCCTTTTATCTGCACATTGTAATTGGGGTAATGAGGGAATATCACACACCTGGCCATGGAACAGCTGAGAAGCCAATTGTCCCATTACTTTTGGTCCCTTAACAAGTGGGGGCACATCTGCAAACTGCTGTAAGTCCTACACCGTTCACCTGAGTTGGATGTACATACCTTCAAATTAAAGCTGACAGTCTGCAGTTAAAGCACATTGTGTTTGTTTCATTCTAACTCCATTGTGGTGGTGTATAGAGCCAAAGATGTCAGAATTGTGTAGATGTCCCAATATTTCTGGACCTTACTGTATTTTCATTTTATTGTAATACCGGCAGGCATTTTCATTTTATTGTAATACCGGCAGGTATTTTCATTTTATTGTAGTACCGGCAGGTATTTTCATTTTATTGTAGTACCGGCAGGTATTTTCATTTTATTGTAATACCGGCAGGTATTTTCATTTTATTGTAGTACCGGCAGGTGTTTTCATTTTATTGTAATACCGGCAGGTATTTTCATTTTATTGTAGTACCAGCAGATATTTTCATTTTATTGTTGTACCGGCAGATATTTTCATTTTATTGTTGTACCAGCTGGCTGTTGTGACTGTCCTTGGTGCTGAAATATATTTCAGCATGAAGGACAGGGGGATTATGTATCTTTTTTTATTTTTATCCAAATCTAAGTAATTATTTATTAATTTGTTTCACTTTCAGAAATAACTATTTAAAATGAAATAACTAATAAAAACAAAATACGAAGTGATCCAAAATACCGTCTGTCTGAATTAATTAATCGATCCGAAATACGAATCGAGGTAACATAACAAATAACCTGAAATGAAAAGAAATCGGAACAAAATGATCCGAAACGAACAATTTTTTTTCCCGTGCACATGTCTATCCATGAATTAATATGGAGATCCCTCCACCGTCAGTCCCAACATTACCTGTGTTACACCAAGTCTCTGTATTGTCACCGTATCTAGAGGGTTCCTGTCTTACTTCTTTCTCTAAATGTCTGTTTATTAAACATTTACAAACATATTAAATATTCAGTGCTCCGGGATATTATCATATTAAAGAGACTCTATTACAATGCGTGAGACAACATTCCGACACACACTGGGGTCTGTCAGGCCACTGTTTATTAACAATGCCAAATCGAGATAACTCGATTTTGGGTGTGAAGGAGTTAAATATAGTCATGTTTGGCATGCCGGATTCTTTATAGAGGTGGGGGGGCACAAATGGTGACGTTTCCTTTGTTTCTGTGTTATCCTATTCTGTGTGGGAATCGTCGTCACTCCTGTTCTTGTTTATCTCTCTGGTATTTACCATTTTATGTTGCTGCTATTTTCTCTGTGTTTACACACAGCGCTTGCTAACGTTCGATAAAGATCTCCCCACCCACCTCTGCTGCGCTGGATCTTATTTAATCGTCCGTGGGTTTTATGTTCCTTTTTCACATCATCCTGAGATTTTTTTTAAACATTCTTTATTTATCGTTTTTGAGTTTACATGTCGGCATTGTTTGTAAATATTAAAAACGTATCAAATGGCAAAAAAAAAACCAGGAAAATTGCGGGGAGGTAAGGGTTACAGACTCCCCTCATTGGTAAGTTACCGAAAAGCCCAAAACTTCAAAATATCAGCATATTAATCCGTACCAGAAATGGGGGGCACAGGCTGTAGACACTGATAAAAACCAATGCATGTGACATTATATTCACAACAAAGAAACAAAGTGTTTACAGACAGAACAATAAAAAAACAAAGAAAACATACTGATTCCATGTCTATACGTGGAAAGTTACAGCGGGTCAGTTTAGTCCCAGACTACGGTGAGAAGGTGGGGGGGTCCGTGTGAAGTATGTCTGGGGAACAGTCCAACAGTGGCGTGCTACCAGTTTGGGCTAAGAGCTGGTGTTGGGTTCGCAGTAACAGTGACAAGCAGAGCCGAGCCAAATCGCAGGCAGCGCTCATCTCACTCACTCACTCACTCACTCACTCACTCACTCACTCACTCGGAGCAAAATCACAACTTTCTATGTCTTCCAGATTGAGGAATTCTGGGTAAGGGGCTCCTGACCTGTGTTAGACTGACTTGGAACTCTCAGTTTCCTGATAATATATTTATTATGACTTGTCTCTGATAAGGACGTCATGATATACGGCACCACCACAGACAGTCTCCTCTCTTTGTGACAGTCAGCACCACAGACAGTCTCCACTCATTGTGACAGTCAGCATCACAGACAGTCTCCACTCATTGTGACAGTCAGCACCACAGACAGTCTCCACTCATTGTGACAGTCAGCACCACAGACAGTCTCCACTCGTTGTGACAGTCAGCATCACAGACAGTCTCCACTCTTTGTGACAGTCAGCACCACAGACAGTCTCCACCAGTTTACACTAGGGATGGGCCGAACACCCCCGTGTTCGGTTCGCATTCGAATTCGAACAATTTAAAAAGTTCGGATTCGATTACGAACATGATTTGAACTCAATGCAAGTCAATGGGACTCGAACGTTCGATTTTTAGAGTGCCCTCCAAGAGGGCATATATGCAAGATATTTGCCATAAAAGGTGTATGGGGGTCCGGGTAGTGCCCTGGGGGACAGGAAACAAGAACAAAAAGTTTAAAAAAAGACGTTTTTAAAGGAACAGTGATTTTTCCATGAAATAAAGGTTAAGAAATAAAAATGAAAAATTCCTTCAAATATCGTGCCTAGGAGGTCCCCATAACCTGCCCGTGAAGTGGCGGATTTGTAGGATGTATAGAAACATTTAAAAACAAAAAAATGACGTTTCAAATGACGGTAAACGGTTTGCCTTTAATCTATTCATAAACAACTGCTTGGGGCGGCAGCCTGTATGAAAAGAGGAGACGTTTTAGGACACGCAAAACAAGTTTAGTGATTTTTTGGCTAAATTATGGTGAAACTTATGCAGGCTTTGGATGAAAGTAACAACATGTGCATTAAAATTGTGCCTTTGGTGCCAGCTAGTGCCTTCACACCTGTAACCCCTCCGAGGTATTGTGGAAGAGTGCAGGGGTGGATCCTGCCATCAAATATTAAAATGATATGAATCTGGTACACGCGTCAGTGTCAGTGCACCCAAATATTGGGCCTTGGTGCCAGCAAGTGCCTTCACAATGTAACCCATCTGAGGTATTGTGGAGGAGGTTTTGGGAATGCAGAAGAGATCCCCGATCTATTCAGTTACATCAGCATCAGGGGAGTGATAGCTGCTGTTCCAGGGCTGATTCATTTTTATAAATGTCAGCCGGTCAACAGAGTCGGTGGACAGACGCACTCTTTTGTCTGTGACAAAACCTCCAGCGGCACTGAACGTCCTTTCAGAAAGCACGCTGGATGAAGGGCAACCTAGTAGCTGCATAGCATATTGGCAAAATTCTAGCCAGTGATCCAATCTCAACACCCAGTAAACCAGTGGATAATCTGCTGTAAAGGTATCCAGGTCTGCCCTTGCCCCTAGGTAGTCCTGCACCATATGGTGAAGACGCTGGCAATGGGTGCCTACATTTGACGTCCCTGGGCGTCGTGGACTATAAAAATTGCAAAAGGCATCAGTCAAGCGGCCCCGGCCTTCACCACTCTTCCTCTGATAAACCGCAGCCTCAGAAGTAGGGATGAGCTGTTCAGTTCGATCGGTTCGGAGTTTCGATTCGAACATCGCCTGTTCGCGAACTACGAACATTTCCGCATGTTCGCCGCATGTTAGTCCACAATGCACTTTTCCACTGGCCTGAAGCTTGTAATTGGCTACAGCCTTGCACCTGACCTGTGCAAGTCAGGTTCAAGACTATGCCAATCATGGCTCAGAGTCCTGATTGGGCAAATTTTGCCCAATCATGGGCTCACAGAGCTAAGTCCCGCAGCACACTATATAAGGCTTCACACAGCGCTTCAGCACGTGTTTGAGAGGAGATTGTGGTCGTGTTAGTGTGTGTTCTCACTGCCAGTCTGCCACCAGCTACTGGGGGGTCTCATTTCTACAAAATATCTGGGAATTGTTCTAATCTGTGTGTTCTCACTGACACCAACTATTTTGGGGGTTAGTAATTTCTACAAAATATCTGGGAATTCTGGTAATCTGTGTGTTCTCACTGCCACCAGCAATTTTGGGGGTGAGTCATTTATACAAAATATCTGGGAATTGTTGTAATCTTTGTGTTCTTACTGCCACCAGCAATTGTGGGGTTCTCATTTCTCCAAAATATCTGGGAATTGTGGTAATCTTTGTGTTCTCACTGCCACCAAGTATTTTGGGGGTCTCATTTCTACAAAATATCTGGGAATTGTTCTAATCTTTGTGTTCTCACTGCCACCAAGTATTTTGGGGGTCTCATTTCTACAAAATATCTGGGAATTGTGGTAATCTGTGTGTTCTCACTGCCACCAAGTATTTTGGGGGTCTCATTTCCCAGGACATACTTGAAAACGAGAGAAATCTCAATGTATCCTTCCTGGTAAAATCCTTTATAAATAAATAAATAAATAAATTTCTACAAAATACCTGGGAATTGTGGTAATCTGTGTGTGCTCACTGCCTCCAAGTATTTTGGGGGTCTCATTTCTACAAAATATCTGGGAATTGTGGTAATCTGTGCATTCTCACTGCCACCAAGTATTAAGGGGGTCTCATTTCTCCAAAATATCTGGGAATTGTAGTAATCTTTGTGTTCTCACTGCCACCAAGTATTGTGGGGGTCTCATTTCTACAAAATATCTGGGAATTGTGGTAATCTGTGTGTTCTCACTGCCACCAAGTATTTTGGGGGTCTCATTTCTACAAAATATCTGGGAATTGTAGTAATCTTTGTGTTCTCACTGCCACCAAGTATTTTGGGGGTTTCATTTCTACAAAATATCTTGGAATTGTTCTAATTTTTGTCTATTCACTGCAACCAGCAGTTTTGGGGGTCAGTCATTTCTACAAAATATCTGGGAATTGTGGATCTGTGTTCTCACTGCCACCAGTATTTTGGGGTCTCATTCTACAAAAAATCTGGAATTGTGGTAATCCATGTGTTCTCACTGCCACCAAGTATTTTGGGGTCTCATTTCTACAATATCTGGAATTGTTCTAATCTTTGTGTTCTCGCTGCCACCAAGTATTGTGGGGGTCTCATTTCTACAGAATATCTGGGAATTGTAGTAATCTGTGTGTTCTGCTGCAGCATACTGCCAAGTTGGCTCCAGTGACGAGGAGATAGGGGGTGATGACAATGATGATGAGGTCACTGACTCCACCTGGGTGCCTGATCGAATTGAGGAATCAAGTGAGGAGGAGGAGGCACAACAAACACGAGGCACAACATCCTCTATGACCAACCGTAGCACTAGCCAGTCCAAGGCATCAGATGTCAGAGCTGCTCAGGTGCAGAGCGCTGTTGTCTCAAAGCACACATCCAGGAACTCTGCTGTCTGGGAGTTCTTTAAGAAATGTGCAGCAGACCCCACCGTTGCTATTTGTAATCTATGTCAGATGAGACTCAAGCGTGGGAAAGACACCGGACACTTATGTACCACGTGCTTGAGGTGACATATGAAAACCTGCCACCCATCCCGTTGGCGCAAAACTTTGCGTAGGTCCTCCACACCTGTCTCTACCCCCGCTATATGTCCTTCCATGTCATTGACTCCAACCTCCACTGACAGGGATAATGCTACAGTAATGGATGTACCAGGTCCTTCCTCACAATGTGGCAGCATCCCATCAGCTGAAGATTTACGCAGTCAGATTACGTTGCCCTAGCTGCTGCAGCGAAAGAAAAAATATAGTCCCAACCATCCCCAAGCACAGCGTCTAAATGCCAGCTTAGCAAAATTACTCGCATTACAGCTGCTGCCTTTCCAGCTGGTGGACTCTGCTTCCTTCCGTGAATTTGCTGAATGTGCAGTACCACAGTGGCAGGTTCCAAAATGCCATTACTTTTCACGGAAGGCCATTCCAGCACTATACCAGCACGTGGAAGACAATGTTATGGAGTCATTGGGGAAGGCAGTCAGCAGCAAGATGCATGTGACTTTAGACATGTGGTCCAGCAAGCATGGACAGGGCCGTTACATTTCCTTCACGGCACACTGGGTAACTCTGATTGCAGCTGGGAGGGATCCAAGACAGGGCCTTGTGCTGGAGCTTGTTCATCCATCACGCCTCCAGAAAGCTGCTTGTATGAGGTCTGTCTGCTCCACCACCACCTCTCCCTCTTCCTCCTCCTCCTCCTCCTTCTCTATCTTTGGCGAAGTGGCAGTTAAACCGACGCGTGACAGGGGCTTCACAATGGCTCAAGCAAAAAGATGCCATACTGTGCTTGAGCTGGTTTGTTAAGGGGACAGGAGCCACACCGGGCCAGAAATTCTGTCAGCTCTGCAGGGGCAGGTGCAGAGATGGTTAACAGCATGCCAGCTTCAGCTGGGAATGGTTGTCTGTGATAAGGGCAGCAACCTTCTCTCCGCCCTACGCCTGGGTAAGTTGACGCATGTACCATGCCTAGCACATGTCCTAAATCTGGTGGTACAGCGTTTCCTAACCAGGTACCCAGGGCTGGCGGAGCTTCTCAGCCAGGCCAGAAAAGTCTGCAGCAACTTCAGACGGTCATTCCCAGCAAGTGTTCGCCTGGCAGAAATTCAAAGAGAATTCCACCTTCCCACAAACCGTCTGATCTGTGACATGCCCACCAGGTGGAACTCGACATTAGCAATGCTGCAGCGTCTGCACAAGCAGCAGAGGGCCATCAACGAGTACCTGTGTGAGTATGGCAGAAGGGCAGGTTCAGGTCAACTTGTTTTTGTTTTCCCCCGCAGTGTCTGATGATCAAGGATGCATGCACTGTACTGTCACCCTTTGAGGAGACAACGAGGATGGTGAGCAGGGACAGTGCATGCATCAGTGACACAATTCCTTTAGTGTTCCTGCTGGAGCATTTTTTAGTCCACGACGCCCAGGGACGTCAAACATAGGCACCCATTGCCAGCGTCTTCACCGTATTGTGCAGGACTACCTTGGGGCAAGGGCAGACCTGGATACCTTTACAGCAGATGATCCACTGGCTTACTGGGTGTTGAGATTGGATCACTGGCCAGAACTTAGCCAATATGCTATGCAGCTACTAGGTTGCGATTCATCCAGCGTGCTTTCTGAAAGGACATTCAGTGCCGCTGGAGGTTTTGTCACAGATAAAAGAGTGCATCTGTCCACCGACTCTGTAGACCGGCTGACATTTATAAAAATGAATCAGTCCTGGATCAGCAGCTATCAATCCCCTGATGCTGACGTAACGGAATAGATCGGGGATGTCTTCTGCATTCACAAAACCTCCACCACTGAACTCTTCCACAATACCACAAAGGCACAATATTTGGGTGCACTGATGCCTGTACCAGATTTATATCAGTTTAATTTTTTGGAACGCAGGGTCCAACTCTGCACTTTTCCACAATACCACAAAAGAGTTACGGTGTGAAGGCACTTGTTGCCATGAAAGGCACAATATTTGCATGCACTGACGCCTGTACCAGATTTATATCATTTTAATTTTTTGGAACGCAGGGTCCAACCCTGCACTCTTCCACAATACCACAAAAGGGTTATGGTGCGAAGGCACTTGCTGCCATGAAAGGCATAATATTTGGGTGCACTGACGCCTGTACCAGATTTATATCATTTTAATTTTTTGGACCGCAAGGTCCAACCCTGCACTCTTACACAATACCACAAAAGGGTTACGGTGTGAAGGCACTTGCTGCCATGAAAGGCATAATATTTGGGTGCACTGACGCCTGTACCAGATTTATATCATTTTAATTTTTTGGAACGCAGGGTCCAACCCTGCACTCTTCCAAATACCACAGAGGGGGTTACTGTTGCCCCACTAAAGGCCCAATTTTAAAGCACCTATTGTTACTTTCATCCAAAGCCTGCATAAGTTTTTATTTTTAACCCTTATTTCTTGGAAAACTCACTGTCCCTTTAAAAATGTTTTTTTTTAAAACTTTTTGTCCTTGTTTCCTGTCCCCCAGGGCACTACCCGGACCCCCATACACCTTTTATGGCAAATATCTTGCATATATGCCCCCTTGCAGGGCACTCCGAACCTTTGAGTCCTGTTGACTTGCATTGAGTTCGGTTCATGTTCGCGTTCAAACTCGAACTTTTGAAATTGTTCGAGTTCGAGTGCGAACCGAACATGGGGGTGTTCGGCTCATCGCTACTCAGAAGCACCTATGTTATCACTTGGTAACCTACCAGTGCCTGGAAAGGTGTTACACAACTGTCACTTTAGAGCGTACTTAAGTTGTTTCATCCTGTCCTCCCTCTGTGAGGGCAGGATGAGCTCTGCAACCTTACCCTTGTATCGTGGATCAAGAAGGGTTGCCAACCAGTAATGATCCCTCTCCTTGATAGCACGCATCCTGGGGTCCTTTAGCAGGCTTTGCAGGATAAGGGAGCCCATGCAGCTAGGTTGGAGGTGGCATTAGATTCCGTGTGTTCCTGGTCGCTGAGGATGACCGTATCGTGCACTACCTCCTCCCAGCTACGTACAAGTCCTTGGGTTTCTGGGGACACAAAAGCCTCCCTTGAGGAATCCCCACCTTCAATGCCCCCACAACTTAAATATTCCTCCTCCTCCTCATCCTCCTCATCCTCCTCCTGTCTGATCTGAGGACCTGCAGGAATGCTGTCTGTGTAAAGACTGGGGCCTTCAGAGCTAGCGAAGTCCTCCTCTTCTTCCCGCTGCTCTGCCTCTAGTGCCACATCTATAATTCCCCGCAGAGTGTGCTCCAGCAGGAACACTAAAGGAATTGTGTCACTGATGCATGCACTGTCCCTGCTCACCATCCTTGTTGCCTCCTCAAATGGTGACAGTACAGTGCATGCATCCTTGTTCATCAGCCACTGTGGGGGGGACAAGTTGACCTGAACCTGTCCTTGTGCCATTCTCACACAGGTACTCATTGATGGCCCTCTGCTGCTTGTGCAGACACTACAGCATTGCCAATGTCGAGTTCCACCTGGTGGGCATGGCACAGATCAGACGGTTTGTGGGAAGGTGGAATAATCTTTGAATTTCTGCCAGGCGAACACTTGCAGGATGGAAGTGCACCAGCAGTAACAGGCAAGTGGAATATACCAGACAGGGGCACAGAGCGAGAGTAGTCGTTATAACAAAAGTCTGCAATCTTTAGGCACTTGTACTGCACTACTGTATATGCTGAGAATCGGCACACACCAGTAGCAACAGGAGGCAAACAGAACAGGCAGGGAGTACACAGAGAGAACAGTCAAATGGCAGGCAAAGTCGGCAATAGATCGGGTCCTCAGAACAAGCAGGGTCAGTAACAAGTATACAAACTGATTCGGTAAGCTAGCTCCACGGCAAGGCAAGATGTACAACGAGCATTCCTGATTTAAAGGTCCCGGCGACTCAGTGTCATCACGCCGTGCCCTGCCCCCTGATCACTCACAGCTGCACCAAGTGCCGCTGGAGGTCATGGCATTCGGCCAGCTGGCGGCACCATGCATCCGGGGCCCCCACAATCGCCACCAGGGGCCCTGGATGTCACAATATTACAATCCAAACGCAAATGGGTTAAGTAACCAAATTTGTAAGAAGAATAATTAATACAGCATATCAATCCTCACACTGCCAGGCAGCACCTCCACAGTCTGACACTAGCTTTAACCGGCGTGATGTGTGTAGCTTCTGAGAAGAAGCTTTATACCAGGTCTAGTGGTTTAAACGCACCTTTACACCAGATTGAGTGGTTTAAACACACCTTTACACCAAAGAAACGATGGTAAGCGCCCAAGACTAGCGTGCCACCACCCAATACCCAGCTAGACCAGGTGATCAGTGGTTTCCCCCAAACCAAGAAAAGACAATAGAAGCAAATACGTATCTGGTCAGCGCGAAATGAACGCAATGGATGTCGGGCGGTT
Source organism: Leptobrachium leishanense (assembly GCA_009667805.1). Taxonomy (NCBI): domain Eukaryota; kingdom Metazoa; phylum Chordata; class Amphibia; order Anura; family Megophryidae; genus Leptobrachium; species Leptobrachium leishanense. The sequence goes on along the minus strand of CM019064.1, from coordinate 465,891,481 downwards.
CTTATAATAACGTCCTCGGTATGGATGAGATATATAAAAGGTAAAAAAGACAAAAACACTAGATTGGTGCAATATGTCTCACACAAGGTACATATTGGATATTGTGGTTATATATTCACTCACAGAGCAAGAGCCCCAACACTGGCTCTGAGTGGGAAAACGCCTGCGGGTTGTTTTTTTCTGAAGTATTCTCAGGTAACCCACTCCTTAATATCGAAGATTCTTCACAGGTTGTTCAGCAGAGAAATGTGGAAGCAGAAATAAAACAAATCTCTGTGTGTATCTGAAATACTACAATTTGTAATATGGATCTCTTTATAAATGACAACTCACATTTGATGGAGCCTGTTCCTGGCTCAAGGTAAACGCCTATGGATTTAGTAAGGTCAAATCCCAAAAAAACCATATGGAATGCAGGAACTCGTTCTATAAAATTTATTAAAATAAACAATATTAAAATATACACTCATACAGTGTGAGGAGGAGCAGGTCTAAAACCTCATACAGTGTGAGGAGGAGCAGGTCTAAAATCTCATACAGTGTGAGGAGGATTAGGACTAAAAGCTCATACAGTGTTAGAAGGAGCTCATACAGTGTGAGGAGGGGCAGGTCTAAAATCTCATACAGTGTGAGGAGGATTAGGACTAAAAGCTCATACAGTGTTAGAAGGAGCTCATACAGTGTGAGGAGGAGCAGGTCTAAAAGCTCATACAGTGTGAGGAGGAGCAGGTCTAAAAGCTCATACAGTGTGAGGAGTAGGGATGAGCTGTTCGGTTCGGACGGTTCGGAGTTCGAAGTGAACTTTGATTGTTCGAAAGTTCACGAACTTCGAACGTTTTGGGTGTGTTCGGTTCGAGTTCGCAAAAAGAAGAAATTTTGAAAAAAGTATAGAAAATGCTTAAAACAATACTAAAAAATCTAGAAATAAAGAGACTCTTTACTGCAGAATATTATAAGCAACGGTTTATTAGATATTGTATAAAAAACTAATGTGTACGTGCAAAGATTCTCAACTCTAAATGACCTGTGTTTTTCAAACGGCATAACAACAACAGGTGTTTTAGTCTGGTCTAATCAATTTGATACATTGTAGACTATACTGAGGGTGAGGGGGTGGGGTGGGGTCTGCTTCTGATTGAGATTTGAGAAGTGTTAATTTCCCTCTTAAAACTTCTAATATGCTGTATTTCACCGCTGTGTGCTCAGCTCATTTTTACCGCTTTCGCTCATCATGTTTAAACGCGATTTTGAAGCCACATTTTGTTAAATGACCGACATGTTAGATATCGTTCTTTCCGGCAGACTCCGCAGATTCATAATATATCATTTTTATATGTATACGTCCTGTCCTGGCTGTATATTATGAAAAAAATGCAATAAAAATTGAATTTTTAATCATCTGCAGTGTGTAAAGTGTTTTTTTTTTCACATTTTAGCACATGAGCGTTTGCGGTTATGTTTTCTATGGGGTGCGCTTGTACAAAAATTTGAAATGGGGACTTGTTACATTTTGTGGGGTGAATTACGTGATTAATAGCAAACGCTCCCCATAGAAAAAAATCATTAGTGCATCATCGTTCACATTATAATTGCAATGTGAACAATATTGCTGCATTAATAAAAATAACACACAAAAAAAATACATGTTTTTATTTTATTTTTTATTTTTTTTACTTTATACCTGGTCATATTGGGTATCAATCGAAAGGCCATGCTCAGGCCTTTCGATTAACACTCTCCATGACCCACTAGATGCCTGGAGATATTGGGGTTCAAATGAACCCCCTATCTCCACCAGGGGATTGGCCTGGGCAATATATATACACATGATGTGAGCTGGCCTGGGCAATATATATATATACGCATGATGAAAATTTGCAAAGGATATGGCACGCAAAGTGAAATTTTGATGTGTCTCAAATTGAAACTTACGTGACAACTCTTATTTTTTTTTCGTTAATTTATATTTGTTCAATACAGTTAATTTTAATTTGTTTAATAGAGTTAATTTAAAATGTTTTAATACAGTTTATTTATATTTATTTTACCTTTACTATTGGTGCTTTTCGAACTTTATTCTTAAGTAAAAAGAAATTTAGCAGTTTCATGTTGTGTCGTTTTTTTTTTGGGGGGTGCAAGTAGCTGGTCTTGCCTAGGGCGCAAAATAATCTAGCACCAGGCCTGACCGCAGGGTCCACCCCTGCACTCTTCCACAATACCACAGAGGGGTTACTGTATGATGGCACTTGCTGGCCTGGCACCAAAGGCACAATATTTGGCTGCACTGCCACTGACGCCTGTATCAGATTCATATCCTCAGATGGGTGAGACTGTGTGACGGCACTGTTGCCGACGCTAAAGGCCCAATTTTAGGCTAGGGTCAGACGAACGCATTTTTCGCAGCGAACGTCAAAAAGTGCGTCCGAACGCATTGAGGTGTTTTTCAAGGAAAGCCCTTAAACGGTCATACGATGCGCATTTTTGTGCGTGATTTTTTACGGATCCAAACCAGGAAACTTTGGGTGTCTGGACGTTATGTTGGCCGGACATAAGCAGTGTCTGACGTCTCCTAATCACTCACACATGCCGCTATGTGGATGCAGCGCACTCTGTACGTCAGTACTAGCGGTTCAGTGTTATCGAAAAAATGCGTTCATTTTCCACTTGCGTTGCGCAGCCGGACTTTCGTGCAGCCGTACTTCGTATATTGGCCGTCATTGCCCGTCATTTGCTGCTAGTGCGGCCGTGATTAAGTGCGCCTAAACGCATGTTAAAAGTGCGCTAGTCTGACCCCAGCCTTAAAGCACCTATTGTTACTTTCATCCAAAGCCTGCATAAGTTTCACAAAAATGTTGCCAAAAAAATCACTAAACTTTTTCTGCGTATCCGAAAATGTCTCCTCTTTTCATACAGAATGCCGCACCAAGCAGTTGTTTATGGATAGATTAAAGGAAAAGCATTTACCGTCATTTAAAACGTAATTTTTTTGTTTTTAAATGTTTCTAGAAATCCTAGAAATCCGCCACTTCACGGGCAGGTTATAGGGACCTCCTAGGCACGATATTTGAAGGAATTTTTCGTTTTTATTTTTAACCCTTATTTCATGGAAAACTCACTGTCCCTTTAAAAAGTTCGAGTTCGGGTTCGGATTCGAACATTTGGAAAGTTTGGGTTCGGATCCGAACTGAACTCGAGGGGTGTTCGGCTCATCCCTATTGAGGAGGAGCAGGTCTAAAAGCTCATACAGTGTGAGGAGGAGCAGGTCTAAAAGCTCACACAGTGTGAGGAGGAGCAGGTCTAAAAGCTCATACAGTGTGAGGAGGAACAGGTCTAAAACCTCATACAGTGTGAGGAGGAGCAGGACTAAAGCCTCATACAGTGTGAGGAGGAGCAGGACTAAAGTCTCATACAGTGTGAGGAGGAGCAGGACTAAAGCCTCATAGAGTGTGAGGAGGAACAGGTCTAAAACCATACAGTGTGAGGAGGAGCAGGACTAAAGCCTCATACAGTGTGAGGAGGAGCAGGTCTAAAAGCTCATACAGTGTGAGGAGGAACAGGTCTAAAACCTCATACAGTGTGAGGAGGAGCAGGACTAAAGCCTCATACAGTGTGAGGAGGAGCAGGACTAAAGCCTCATACAGTGTGAGGAGGAGCGGGTCTTCAGCCTCATACAGTGTGAGGAGGAGCAGGACTAAAGCCTAATAGAGTGTGAGGAGGAACAGGTCTAAAACCTCATACAGTGTGAGGAGGAGCAGGACTAAAGCCTCATACAGTGTGAGGAGGAGCAGGTCTAAAACCTCATACAGTGTGAGGAGGAGCAGGACTAAAGCCTCATACAGTGTGAGGAGGAGCAGGTCTAAAAGCTCATACAGTGTGAGGAGGAACAGGTCTAAAACCTCATACAGTGTGAGGAGGAGCAGGACTGAAGCCTCATACAGTGTGAGGAGGAGCAGGACTAAAGCCTCATAGAGTGTGAGGAGGAGCAGGACTAAAGCCTCATAGAGTGTGAGGAGGAACAGGTCTAAAACCTCATACAGTGTGAGGAGGAGCAGGACTAAAGCCTCATACAGTGTGAGGAGGAGCAGGTCTAAAACCTCATACAGTGTGAGGAGGAGCAGGACTAAAGCCTCATACAGTGTGAGGAGGAGCAGGTCTAAAACCTCATACAGTGTGAGGAGGAGCAGGACTAAAGCCTCATACAGTGTGAGGAGGAGGAGGTCTAAAAGCTCATACAGTGTGAGGAGGAACAGGTCTAAAACCTCATACAGTGTGAGGAGGAGCAGGACTAAAGCCTCATACAGTGTGAGGAGGAACAGGTCTAAAACCTCATACAGTGTGAGGAGGAGCAGGACTAAAGCCTCATACAGTGTGAGGAGGAGCAGGACTAAAGCCTCATACAGTGTGAGGTGGAGCAGGACTAAAGCCTCATACAGTGTGAGGAGGAGCAGGACTAAAGCCTCATACAGTGTGAGGAGGAGCAGGACTAAAGCCTCATACAGTGTGAGGAGGAGCAGGACTAAAGCCTCATACAGTGTGAGGAGGAGCAGGACTAAAGCCTCATACAGTGTGAGGAGGAGCAGGACTAAAGCCTCATACAGTGTGAGGAGGAGCAGGACTAAAGCCTCATACAGTGTGAGGAGGAGCAGGACTAAAATCTCATACAGTGTGAGGAGGAGCAGGTCTAAAATCTCATACAGTGTGAGGAGGAGCGGGTCTTCAGCCTCATATAGTGTGAGGAGGAGCAGGAGTTCAGCCTCATACAGTGCAATGCAAACAGCTCGGGTCTCTGAGATGCAAACCTCCTAGAGAACCGGCACTGAGGGGTCTAGCAATGCTTTCTCCCCCTGTTTGGGGAGGTTAATGTTCATTTGCATAAATATGATTTTGCAGAAACTCCCTGGCTCGATTCACTCACCTGAGGTCTGTGGTTTGGTGGAGGGTCCTGGCCGGGGTGTCACCTGCTGTGTCTCAGATGTTGAGCTCTGCCCGGCGCACGGTGTGAGGACATTTATACAACGTGTCCAGAAGTCCCCGCTGGGTTCTCAGGGAGACTGGGAATCACATCCGAGCGGTGAGCAGGGAACGCACAGGGAGGGGGGAGGACTCAGGGCCCTCTGTGATCTCCTCATCATAAACAGCATTTCCAAGGACAATTATAGCACATGGGTCTCTCCAGAAGCAGTGATGTCACCATGGAATGATTTGATATTTGTGCTTTGAGATTCTCTCTGATCTGCGATGGAAAACAAAGAAACCCCAAAAAAAACAGACATGTGCATTTCGTATCGTCACAACTTCGTTTTCATCCAAGATTTGTATTGTTGTTAAATTATTTGTTTCTGAAAAACGTTTAATATTACGAATCGTCCAAAATTACGATTCAAAGTCGATTCGAAAACCATCCGAAACTATATCAAACGATTCAAAATGATCCGAAACGAGAAAAATGAAATAAAAATTTCCCAAAGCGGAACAAAATGTTCCTTAACTAAAAAAAATCGGAATGAAAATTACACAAAGCAAAACAAAATGGAACAAAATGATTTTGAAGTAATAAAAACAGGGATTTTTTTTAAGATGGCAATTTATAGGATTCGCCCATAGGTTTTAATGTTAAAAAATCTCTGTTTTTATTAAATATTTCTTAAAATGTTTATTTTTTTCACTTGTGGCAATAAGGGATTTTGATCATTTATATTTTAGGTTCCTTACCTTTTTTTAAAAGAAACGAGACTTTTATCCCCATACGTTTAATGTAAACAAATATTTGCATCTTTATTAACCCCTTCGCTGCTGAGCCATCACGTCTGTGTATGGGGCTAATTTTTACCGGTTTCGTTCATCATGCCGGCGCTTTATAAATAAAGAATAATAATAATAATTATATGATCCAGACATATTATATATCGTTCTTTCCGGCAGACTCTGCAGATTCATAATATATCATTATTATATGTATATGTCATGTCCTGACAAAATATTATAACAAAAAATGCAATAAAATTAGAATTTTCAATAATCTACAGCGTGTAAAATGTTTTTTTTTCACATTTTATCATCCGAGCCTTTGCGGTTATATTTTCTATGGGGTGCGCTTGTTAAAAAAAATTAGAAATGGGGCTCATTACATTTTTTTGGGGGAAATTACGTGATTTTTAGCAAATGCTAAATGGCGGCAATATTGCTGCACTAATAAAACAACAAAAATACTTATTATTACTTATTAATTTTTTATTTATATTTTTATTTTTACGCTTTTTTCCTTTAAATTTAACATGATCATGTTTAGTATCATTGGAAAGGCCATGCTCTGTCTGTTCCAACAATACCAAACATTAACCCCTAGCCAGTGGTGTATTTTGGCCTAGGCCGACTAGGCCCAGGCCTAGGGCGGCACTTTCCAGGGGGCGGCAGCCTGCACTGGGTGGCTCTACCCCTAAAAAAAAAAATATATATTTTTTTATTTATTTTTTACTTTTGCAAAGTATTTTACCAGGAAGGATACATTGAGCAAGTATGTCCTGGGTAGGCAAGGCCTAGGCTTTCACTTTCCAGGGGGCAGCAAAAAACCTCACCACTAAATGGGTTACTCACAGAGCACCGAAATGACGCCAACTTTTTGGTGTTCTGTAGTTTCCTGCACTTCGGGGAATAAAATTTCCCCACCCTGCAGTGAATTCACCATTCACCGCAAGGTCCCCAAAGTGCATGGAGTCGACCGCTGTATGCTGCCACCACAAACCCGTGGCCTGCTGTTTTCAAAAGAACTACTGAACGAAAATGTCTGGAATTTACATATAAGATCCTATGATTGATAATAAAAAGTTCTGTTACAGAAAAAGGAGAACCGCTATTAAAAAAAAGGGGGGGAATTCTGCCCAAAAAAATTTAAAAAATGACTAGAAGGTACTAAAAAAAAATCAATAAATAAAGACTTTTTACTGCAGGTTAAAATAATAAATGATTTATTAGATATTACATAAAAAAGGGAATATTTTTAACATTGAAACCTATGGGGTTTGCCTGAATAAACCTGCTGTGCTGATTGAAACCACCGAACATCAGGGCATTTCATTGCCATTTCTCTGAGTCTCAGTACCACATGACTGGCTGAACCACGTGAAACGCATGCGCGCAGCTGCCTGCCTTTCGTTAACACAGACTCTATTCTGGACTGAACACTAGGGATGAGCCGAACACTCCCCGAGTTCGGTTCGAGCCCGAACTTCCCATTTGTTCGGGACCGAACCCGAACCCCATGCAAGTCAATGGGGCTGAAAATTCAGTTTTTTAGAGTGCCCTCCAAGAGGGCATATATGCTAGATATTTGCCATAAAAGGTGTATGGGGGTCTGGATAGTGCCCTGGGGGACAGGAAACAAGGACAAAAAGTTTTAAATTTTTTTTTTTTAAAGGGACAGTGAGTTTTCCATGAAATAAGGGTTAAAGATAAAAATGAGAAATTCCTTCAAATATCGTGCCTAGGAGGTCCCCATAACCTGCCCGTGAAGTGGCGGATTTCTAGGATGTATAGAAACATTTAAAAACAAAAAAAAATGACGTTTCATATGACGGTAAATGCTTTTCCTTTAATCTATCCATAAACAACTGCTTGGGGAGGCAGCCTGTATGAAAAGACATTTTAGGACGCGAAGAAAAAGTTTAGTGATTTTTTTGGCTAAGTTATTGTGAAACTTATGCAGGCTTTGGATGAAAGTAACAATAGGTGCTTTAAAATTGGGCTTTTAGCGTCGGCAACAGTGCCGTCACACCGTAACCCCTCTGAGGATATGAATCTGATACAGGCGTCAGTGGCAGTGCACCCAGATATTGTGCCTTTAGTGCCAGGCATGCAAGTATCACCATACAGTAACCCCTCTGTGTTATTGTGGAAGAGTGCAGGGGTGAACCTTGTGGTCCTATATTAAAAAGATATGCATCTGGTTAAGGCGTCAGTGCACCCAGATATTCTGCCTTTGGTGCAAGACTGCCAGGCAAGCAAGTATCATCATACAGTAACCCCTCTGTGGTATGGTGGAAGAATGCAGGGGTGGACCATGTGGTCCTTTATTGAAAAGTTTTTTATCTGTTAATGGGCGTCAGTGCACCCAGATATTGTGCCTTTGGTGCCAGACTGCCAGGCCAGCAAGTACTATCATACAGTAACCCCTCTGTGTTATTGTGGAAGAGTGCAGGGGTGACCCTTGCGGTCCTATATTAAAAAGATATGCATTTGGTTAAGGCGTCAGTGCACCCAGATATTCTGCCTTTGGTGCAAGACTGCCAGTCCAGCAAGTATCATCATACAGTAACCCCTTTGTGGTATTGTGGAAGAGTGCAGGGGTGGACCATGTGGTCCTATATTGAAAAGTTTTTGATCTGGTAATGGGCGTCAGTGCACCCAGATATTGTGCCTTTAATGACAGGCCAGCAAGTATCATCATACAGTAACCCCTCTGTGGTATTGTGGAAGAGTGCAGGGTTGGACCCTGCGGTTCAAAAAAATAAAATGATATAAATCTGGCACAGGCGTCAGTGCACCCAAATATTGTGCCTTTCATGGCAGCAAGTGCCTTCACACCGCAACCCTTTTGTGGTATTGTGGAAGAGTTCAGTGCTGGAGGTTTTGTGAATGCAGAAGATGACATCCCCTATCTATTCCATTACTTCAGCATCAGGGGATTGATAGCTGCTGATCCAGGACTGATTCATTTTTATAAATGTCAGCCGGTCTACAGAGTCGGGGGACAGACGCACTCTTTTGTCTGTGACAAAACCTCCAGCGGCACTGAATGTCCTTTCGGAAAGCACGCTAGATGAAGGGCAACCTAGTAGCTGCATAGCCTATTGGCTAAATTCTGGCCAGTGATCCAATCTCAACACCCAGTAAGCCAGTGGATCATCTGCTGGAAAGGTATCCAGGTCTGCCCTTGCCCCTAGGTAGTTCTGCACCATATGGTGAAGACGCTGGCAATGGGTGCCTACATTTGACGTCCTTGGGCGTCGTGGACTAAAAAAATTTAAAAAAGCATCAGTCAAGCGGCCCTGGCCTTCACCGCTATTACTCTGATCACCCGCAGCCTCAGAAGCACGTGTGTCAGCACTTGGTAATCTACCAGTGCCTGGAAAGGTGTTACACAAGTGTCGCTTTAGAGCGTCCTCAAGTTTTTTCATCCTGTGCTCCCTCTGTGTGGGCAGGATGAGCTCTGCAACTTTACCCTTGTATCGTGGATCAAGAAGGGTTGCCAACCAGTAATGATCCCTCTCCTTGATAGCATGAATCCTGGGGTCCTTTAGCAGGCTTTGCATCATTAGGGAGCCCATGCAGCATAGGCTGGAGGTGGCATTAGCTGCCGAGTCTTCCTGGTCAATGAGGATGACCGTATTGTGCATTTCCTTCTCCCAGCCACGCACAAGCCCTTCTGTTTCTGGGCACACAAAACCCTCCCTGAGGAATCCCCACCTTCAATGACCCCACTACTTAAATAGTCCTCCTCCTCCTCGTCCTCTTCCTGTCTGATCTGAGTAGGACCCGCTGAAATGCTGTCTGCGAAAAGACTGGGGCCTTGAGAGCTAGGGAAGGCCTCCTCTTCCTCCCGCTGCTCTGCCTCTAGAGTCACATCTATAATTCCCCGCAGAGTGTGCTCCAGCAGGAACACTAAAGGAATTGTGTCACTGATGCATGCACTGTCCCTGCTCACCATCCTCGTTGCCTCCTCAAATGGTGACAGTACAGTGCATGCATCCTTAATCATCAGCCACTGCGGGGGAAAAAAAAACAAGTTGACCTGAACCTGTCTTGTGCCATACTCACACAGGTACTCGTTGATTGCCCTCTGCTGCTTGTGCAGACGCTGCAGCATTGCTAATGTCAAGTTCCACCTGATGGGCATGTCACAGATCAGACAGTTTGTGGGAAGGTGGAATTCTTTTTGAATTTCTGCCAGGCGAACGCTTGCTGGGAATGACCGTCTGAAGTGGCTGCAGACTTTTCTGGCCTGAATGAGAAGCTCTGGCAGCCCTGGGTACTTGGTTAGGAAACGCTGTACCACCAGATTTAGGACGTGTGCTAGGCATGGTACATGCGTCAATTTACCCTTGCGTAGGGCAGAGAGAAGGTTGCTGCCATTATCGCAGACGATCATTCCCAGCTCAAGCTGGCGTGGTGTTAACCATCTCTGCACCTGCCCCTGCAGAGCTGACAAAATTTCTGACCCGGTGTGGCTCATGTCCCCTAAACAAACCAGCTCAAGCACAGTATGGCATCTTTTTGCTTGAGCCATTGCGCAGACCCTGTCAGGAGTCGGTTTAACTGCCACTTCGTCAGAGACAGAGAAGGAGGAGGAGGAGGAGGAGGAGGAAGTGGCGGTGGTGGAGCAGACAGACCTCATACAAGCAGCTTTCTGGAGGCGTGGTGGATGAACAAGCTCCAGCACAGAGCCCCTTCTTGGATCCCTCCTAGCTGCAATCAGAGTTACCCAGTGTGCCGTGAAGGAAATGTAACGACCCTGTCCATGCTTGCTGGACCACGTGTCTAAAGTGACATGCACCTTGCTGCTGACTGCCTTTCCCAATGACTGGATAACATTGTCTTCCACGTGCTGGTATAGTGCTGGAATGGCCTTGCGTGAAAAGTTATGGCGTTTTGGAACCTGCCACTGTGGTACAGCACATTCAGCAAATTCACGGAAGGGAACAGAGTCCACCAGCTGGAAAGGCAGCAGCTGCAATGCGAGTAATTTTGCTAAACTGGCATTTAGACGCTGTGCTTGGGGATGGTTGGGACTATATTTTTTCTTTCGCTGCAGCAGCTGCGGCAACGTAATCTGACTGCGTAAATCTTCAGCTACTGGGATGATGTCACATTGTGAGGAAGGACCTGCTGGTACATCCATTACTGTAGCATCATCCCTGTCGGTGGAGGTTATAGGCAATTGCATGGCAGGACATACAGTGTGGGTGGAGACAGATGAGGAGGAGGAGGACCTACGCAAAGTTTTGCGCCAATGGGATGTGTGGCACTTGTTCATATGTCGCCTCAAGCACGTGGTACCCAAGTGTCCGGTGTTTATCCCACGCTTCAGCCTCATCTGACATAGATTACAAATAGCAACGGTGGGGTCTGCTGCACATTTCTTAAAGAACTCCCAGACAGTTCCTGCATGTGTTCTTTGAGACAACAGCGCTCTGCACCGGAGCAGCTCTGACATGTGATGCCTTGGACTGGCTAGTGCTACGGTTGTTCACAGAGGATGTTGTGCCTCGTGTTTGCTGTGCCTCCTCCTCCTCCCCCTCCTCCTCACTTGATTCCTCAGTTCGATATGGCACCCAGGTGGAGTCAGTGACCTCATCATCAATGTCATCTTCACCCCCTATCTCCTCGTCACTGGAGCCAACTTGGCAGTATGCTGCAGCTGCTGGGGCAACATGAGTGCCAGTTATTTGTGTGTCATCACTGGCACACCATTCCGCTAGGTTTATTATACTCCCTTGCTCAACCTCAGAGATTGAATCAGAGCATTGTACTTGCTGCGCATCCTCAAGCAGCATGTCACTCTCATTGTAGTCAAACAATTCAGCTGACTCCTCCGTGTGTGATAGCGAGGCTACGGCAGGAGTAGCTGTGGACATGGAGGCTGCATTAGATGCTTTAGCAGCTGAGGTGGACTGTAAAGCACTAGAAGCCTGGCTGGCAGAAGACTCGGAGGATGAGGATGGCCTGGTTAGCCAATCCACCAAGTCCTCTGTATGTTGCTGCTGCTTAAGACGGCCAGCACCAGTTAGAAAGGACAAGCGTGCCCCTGCAGAGGATGCACCACATCCACCATGACCAGAGACACAGCCTCCCGACACAGGGGCTGCTTGCCCTCTTATCTGTGTCTGGGAGCGTCTGCCTGTCCTTTTTGTTCTTTCAGACATGGTGAATGATTTATAGATTAATATAACACATTCATAGGGGGCATGCTAAAACATATAATTTTAAAAAGGCCAACTTTATTAAAATAAAGGAAGCTCTCAATGTCATTGACTGGCAGAAATTCTTTCACGGGAAAAACACTGAGGATAAGTGGAATATCTTTAAACTAACATTAGAAAAGTACACGTCACAATATATTCCACTGGTTAATAAATATAAAAGAAACAGACTGAAACCAATGTGGCTTAGTAGGAAGGTAACTAAGGAAATGAAAAATAAAAAGAAGGCATTTAAAGCTTTTAAATTTGATAAATCTGAGGCATCCTATAAAGCATATAGGGCAGCCAATAAAGCATGTAAAAATGCGATTAGATGGGCTAAACTAGAAAATGAAAAAGAAATAGCCAAAGAGAGCAAGACCAACCCTAAAAGATTCTTTAGGTACATAAATTCTAAAAAACCCAAGAGTGAAAATGTAGGTTCACTAAAATCTGAGTCAGGGTTATTGTTAACTGAAGATCAGGATAAAGCAGAAATTTTAAATGACTATTTTTCTTCAGTATTTATCAAAGAGAAACCTATAACAGGAGACATGCAATTCATTAATAAAAACTTACTAATACCAAGTGACTGGTTGACTCAGGACAAGGTTTTACACAAATTAAACAATGTGAATGTTAATAAAGCCCCAGGGCCAGATGGAATTCACCCGCGAGTACTAAGAGAGCTATTTGTTGAAATATGTAAACCTCTGTTCTTAATCTTTCAAGATCCTTTTCTTTCAGGAATAGTACCAGAGGATTGGAGAAAAGCTGACGTCGTCCCTATATTTAAGAAAGGTTTAAAATTTGTGCCTGGGAATTATAGACCTGTGAGCTTAACATCTGTGGCTGGGAAAGTATTTGAGGGGTTACTAAGGGATAGTATTCAGGAATTTATTGGGAGGTATAATGTAACTGGCAAAAATCAGCATGGTTTCATGAAACACAGATCATGTCAGACTAACCTAATTACGTTCTATGAGGAAGTAAGTAGAAGTATAGATCAGGGGGTCGCAGTGGATGTGATTTACTTAGATTTTGCCAAAGCTTTCGACACAGTTCCACACAAAAGGTTACTATTTAAATTAAGAAAAAATGGTCTAGATGAAAATACTTGTTCTTGGATAGAAAACTGGCTAAAAGATAGGGTACAGAGAGTGGTCATAAATGGTACATTTTCAAGATGGACACCAGTGGTAAGCGGTGTCCCTCAGGGGTCTGTTATAGGACCAATACTATTCAATTTATTTATAAATGACCTTGAGATAGGCATTGAAAGTCATGTATCAGTGTTTGCAGATGACACAAAGCTAGGAAAAGTAATACAATGTGAGCAGGATGTTACTTTGCTGCAGAGGGATTTAGATAGATTGGGGGACTGGGCACTTAAATGGCAGATGAAATTTAATGTAGATAAATGCAAAGTTATGCACTTTGGAGTGAAGAACACACAAGTAATTTATACCCTAAATGGTAAGGAGTTAGGGAAATCCAAGCAGGAGAAGGATTTGGGAATAATCATAGACTTCAAACTAAGTAACAATGTGCAATGTCAAACAGCAGCCGCCAAGGCAAGCAAAGTATTGGCATGCATTAAAAGGGGAGTTCACTCACGGGATGAAAACATAATTTTGCCTCTGTATAAATCAATGGTCAGGCCGCACCTTGAATATGCCGTGCAATTTTGGGCACCGGTCTTAAAAAAAAAAAAAAGATATTATATCGCTAGAAAAAGTGCAGAGACGGGCAACTAAATTAATAAGGGGGATGGAAGGGTTAAGTTATGAGGAAAGACTAACAAGCTTAAACCTGTTTAGTTTAGAGAAAAGGCGCCTTAGAGGGGATCTGATAACCTTATATAAATATATACGGGGCCATTATCAACCATTGTCTGATAACCTATTCATTAACAGGACTATACATAGGACAAGGGGTCATCCATTTAGACTGGAAGAAAGAAAATTTAGCTTAAAGCATAGGAAGGGTTATTTACGGTGAGAACAATAAAGCTGTGGAATTCTCTGCCTGTTGAGGTGGTTGGGTCTGAGTCTGTACAGACTTTTAAAAAACGACTGGATGACTTCCTGCAGACACAGAATATTAAGGGTTATAATATTTAATATGTGGGTAAAAGCTTCTTGATCCAAGGAGAAATCTGACGCCATTCTGGGGTCAAGAAGGAATTTTTTCCCAGTATGTTGCATATTGGCAAGCATTTCAGACTGGGTTTTTTGCCTTCTTTTGGATCAACAGCAGTAGGTTATGTGGGAGAGGCGGAACCCGATGGACGCATGTCTTTTTTCAGCCTATATAACTATGTAACTATGTAACTATGTAACTATGTAACTATGTAACTATGTAACTATGTAATATACAGAACTCTGATTCAACTCTGGTATAAAGATTTAAATAACTGGTATAACTCAGTGAGACACACTGATAGCTGGCAGCCAGTGACGAGACACAGATCACCTCAATTCACAAATGTTTTAAAGAAATGAGTGAGCCCCAAAATACTGCATGGTACTGGATGTGTGACGAGACACAGATCACCTTAATTCACAAATGTTTTAAAGAAATTAGTGAGCCCCAAAAAAACTTGCTGGTTGTGTGACAAGACAAAGAAGATCACCTCAATTCACAAATGTTTTAAAGAAATTAGTGACCCCAAAAAGATTTGCTGGCACAGTGACAAGACCCAGAAGATCACCTCAATACACAAATGTTTTAAAGAAAGTTGTAAACCCCAAAAAAACTTGCTGGCACAGTGACAAGACACACATCACCTAAATTCCCTGATATTTGGTAGAAATGAGACCCCCCCAGACCCCCCCAGTAGCGTGGCAGACCAGCAGTAACAAGACACAACTATCTCCTTTGAAATCTCCTCTGAAATGCGTGCACAATCGGCGCGTGGAAACGTTATATAGTGTGCTGCGGGACTTAGCTCTGTGAGCCCATGATTGGCCAAAATTTGCCCAATCAGGACTCTGAGCGGTGATTGGCATAGTGTTGAACCAGTCTTGCACCAGACCTGTGGTCAGGTGCAAGGCTGTAGCCAATTACGAGCTTCAGGCCAGTGGGAAAATGCATTGTGGTCCATTGTGGTCGAACATGCGGCGAACACCTGGAAATGTTCGGTGTTCGCGATCTACTCGAACAGGCTAAGTTCGGGTCGAACCCCGAACCGTCCGAACCCGAACAGCTCATCCCTACTGAACACCCACCGGGAAGGGAATCAAAGCTACAGTGCACCCTCTGGCAGTGGCACCCCACTGCTGATAAGATGGCTCCACAGCATAATTGCTGTGTGCTCATATACACTCGGTTTGCTGGGAGTTTTATTGCAGTGGATTCTGATGCACTCATACACACCGCACATTGCATTGCTGTGAGTTTTATTGCTGTGAATTCTGATGCACTCATACACACCGCACATTGCATTGCTGTGAGTTTTATTGCTGTGAATTCTGATGCACTCATACACACCGCACATTGCATTGCTGGGTGTTTTATTGCAGTGGATTCTGATGCACTCATACACACCGCACATTGCATTGCTGGGTGTTTTATTGCAGTGGATTCTGATGCGCTGACACACACCAAACATTGCATTGCTGGGAGTTTTATTGCTGTGGATTCTGTGATACACACTGCATATTACTGTGAGTTTTATTGCTCTGGAGCTCTGGGATACACTCATACACACTGCACATTACTGTGAGTTTTTTTGCTGTGCAGTGAGCACTTCCCTTTTCCTACTGCTAATACCTCTCCCTACACAACCAAGCATTCTGCCAGCATTTCCAAGCATTCTGCCAGCATTTCCTGCTGCTCTATTACATTGACTACTTACCCTTAGATCCTCTGAAATAATAACCCCTAAATCCCAACCCTCAGATGTATCAAATATTCTATATTCAGCCCTTGGGTTTTTACGTCCCAGGTGCATTATCTTGCACTTATCCACATTAAAACTCAATTGCCACAGCTCCGACCATTTTTTAGTTTACCTAAATCATTTGTCACCATTATTCTGAACAAGATGGCCACCTGGCTTATAATGGCAGCCAGCTTCCAGCCTGATTCCACTTCATGAGAGCACGTTCAACAACATCTCAACACCTTGGCTCTGGTTCTGACGTTATGTGTATCTCTCCTTCCCCAGACCTTGGCTCTGATTCTGTCTTATTTGTTTTTTCTAGAAAGGATTTTACCAGGAAGGATACATTGAGATTTCTCTCGTTTTCAAGTACATCCTGTGTGGCGAGTATGATTCTGGCTTTACGTGTATCTCTCCTTCCCCAGACCTTGGCTCTGATTCTAGCTTTACGTGTATCTCTCCTTCCCCAGACCTCGGCTCTGATTCTAGCTTTACGTATATCTCTCCTTCCCCAGACCTTGGCTCTGATTCTAGCTTTACGTATATCTCTCCTTCCCCAGACCTTGGCTCTGATTCTAGCTTTACGTGTATCTCTCCTTCCCCAGACCTCGGCTCTGATTCTAGCTTTACGTGTATCTCTCCTTCCCCAGACCTTGGCTCTGATTCTGGCTTTACGTGTATCTCTCCTGAACCAGACCTCGGCTCTGATTCTAGCTTTACATGAACATCTCCTTCCCCAGACCTTGGCTCTGATTCTAGCTTTACATGTACGTCTCCTACCTCAGACCTTGACTCTGATTCTGGTTTTACATGACCCAAGACACTGGCACTAATTCTGGCTTTACATGTACATCTCCTGCCACAGACCTCAGAATTGATACTGTCTATACTTGTACCTCTCCTTCCCCAGACCTTGGCTCTGATTCTTGGTTTACATATGCATCTTCCTCCGAGGACATCGGCGCTGATTCTGGCTTTATGTGCACCTTTCCTGCCCCTTACCCTCGTTCTGATTCTGGCTTTATGTGTACTTCTCCTGCCCCAGACCTCAGCGCTGATTCTGGCTTTAAGTGAATCTCTCCTACCCTAGACCCCGGCTCTGATTCTTGCTTTACGTGTACCTCTCTTGGCTACGGATCTGATTCTGGCTACATGTACCTCTCCTGCCCCAGACCTTGGTTCTGATTCTGGCTTTATGTGTGCCTCTCCTACCCTAGACCTTGGCTCTTATTTTTTCTTTACGTTTACCCCTACCTACCCGAGTCGAGACCTCATCGGTACTTTATTCAGTTGCCTGTACCCATAAAAATCTAGAGCTCTTGTTTCCCGCCAAACGAAGTCCACATACTCTGCTTTTAAAGAGCAATAACTCACTAAAGATGGGATAAAAATAATGAATGGAAACTAGGAAAATTATTATTTTCAATGTGAAATGCTGAAAAATCACTGAAATACCCATTTAATATTATTTTCTTTGACCTGAAAACTAGACATGTGCACAACTAAAAAAATGTGTTTCCTTTCAGAGGCATTCGTTATGTTTGTTAATTCATGTTGGTGCGTTCGATATGAAAACGTAATTCGTATTTCGTAGTGATTTGTTATTTCGGGAAATTAGTGATTCGTTATTTTGTTTTGATTTGTTATTTCACATCGATTTGTTATTTTGTTTTGTTTCGTTATTACGTTTTGATTTGTTATTTCGTACTGATTTGTTGTTTTGTATTGATGCGTTATTTCATTTTGACTCGTTATTTCATTTTGATGTGTTATTTCGTATTGATTCGTTATTTCGTATTGATTTGTTATTTTGTATTGATTCGTTATTTCATATTGATTCGTTATTTTGTTTATTCTGTGAAACGGATGAATCTGAATTAAATTCGGATGTACTGAAATTAGTGTAGTAGGCCACAGTTGAGCCCACTACTGCAGTGACCACACTGATTTTACAGAGGTTGTAGCGCATGGCGCTGTGATGTCAGTATGGGAATCCCCCCAATCCAGTGTTTGGAATAAACAGCAAACTGGTAAAATCAGCTTCTGTGACTCGGACCAGCTTTGTTCCAGAATCGCTTCACACTGTGCATGCGTTCCACATCATCAAAATCCTCTGGGCACACGTCACTGTATTCAAAAGCAAAGTTGAAAAATTAATGGACCAATATAAACACGCATGCGCGCAATTTATAACAGTTTCAGCACCGCACTGTCTTGCAATACAAAAATAATATCTGCTTAGAGGGAATGCAGCCACTCACAGAATATCTGCTTAGAGGGAACACAGACAATCATAAAATATCTGATTAGAGGGATCGCAGTGCTGAAACAGTTAGAAAATCAAGAGCATGCGCCTTTATAGTGGTCCACATTCCCTCTAAACAGCTAATCTGTAAATGGCCATGTTCCCTCTAAACAGCTAATCTGTAAATGGCCATGTTCCCTCTAAACAGCTAATCTGTAAATGGCCATGTTCCCTCTAAGGAGCTAATCTGTAAATGGCCATGTTCCCTCTAAGGAGCTAATCTGTAAATGGCCATGTTCCCTCTAAGCAGCTAATCTGTAAATGGCCATGTTCCCTCTAAACAGCTAATCTGTAAGTGACCATGTTCCCTCTAAGGAGCTAATCTGTAAATGGCCATGTTCCCTCTAAGCAGCTAATCTGTAAATGGCCATGTTCCCTCTAAACAGCTAATCTGTAAGTGACCATGTTCCCTCTAAGCAGCTAATCTGTAAATGGCCATGTTCCCTCTAAACAGCTAATCTGTAAGTGACCATGTTCCCTCTAAGGAGCTAATCTGTAAATGGACATGTTCCCTCTAAGCAGCTAATCTGTAAATGGCCATGTTCCCTCTAAGGAGCTAATCTGTAAATGGCCATGTTCCCTCTAAGCAGCTAATCTGTAAATGGCCATGTTCCCTCTAAACAGCTAATCTGTAAGTGACCATGTTCCCTCTAAGCAGCTAATCTGTAAATGGCCATGTTCCCTCTAAACAGCTAATCTGTAAATGGCCATGTTCCCTCTAAACAGCTAATCTGTAAGTGGCCATGTTCCCTCTAAGCAGCTAATCTGTAAATGGCCATGTTCCCTCTAAGCAGCTAATCTGTAAGTGGCCATGTTCCCTCTAAACAGCTAATCTGTAAGTGGCCATGTTCCCTCTAAGCAGCTAATCTGTAAATGGCCATGTTCCCTCTAAGCAGCTAATCTGTAAATGGCCATGTTCCCTCTAAGCAGCTAATCTGTAAGTGGCCATGTTCCCTCTAAACAGCTAATCTGTAAATGGCCATGTTCCCTCTAAGGCTAGGGTCAGACTGAGGCAGTGCGAACGCGCGTTCTGGCGCACATAATTACGGCCGCACTAGCAGCAGATGCCGGGCAATGACAGCCAATATACGAAGTACGGTCGCACAAAAGTCCGGCCGCGCAACGCAAGTGGAAAATGAACGCATTTTTTCGAGAACGTTAAACCGCTGGTACTGACGTACAGAGTGCGCTGCGGCCGCATAGCAGCGTGTGTGCGTGATTAGGAGATGTCAGACGCTGCTAATGTCCGGCTAACATAACGTTCAAACAGCCGGATTTCCCTAGACTTCTTTTTACCCCACCGTCATGAAATACGTCCAGAATTGCGCATCGTCTGACCACTTAAGCGTATTCCGTGAAAAAATGCGTGCGCACGCATCGACGTACATTTTGACGGTGGCCGCAGAAAATGCGCTCATCTGTCCCTAGCCTAAGCAGCTAATCTGTAAGTGACCATGTTCCCTCTAAGGAGCTAATCTGTAAATGGCCATGTTCCCTCTAAACAGCTAATCTGTAAGTGGCCATGTTCTCTCTAAGAAGCTAATCTGTAAGTGGCCATGTTCCCTCTAAGCAGCTAATCTGTAAATGGACATGTTCCCTCTAAGCAGCTAATCTGTAAATGGCCATGTTCCCTCTAAGGAGCTAATCTGTAAATGGCCATGTTCCCTCTAAGCAGCTAATCTGTAAATGGCCATGTTCCCTCTAAACAGCTAATCTGTAAGTGGCCATGTTCTCTCTAAGCAGCTAATCTGTAAGTGGCCATGTTCCCTCTAAGCAAATATTCTGTGAGCAGCCATGCTGAGTTCCCTCTAAGCAGATATTATTTTTGTATTGCAAGACGGTGCGGTGCTGAAACAGTTAAAAACCACACGCATGCGCGCTTATAATGGCCCACTGTTTTTCTGAACACCGGGCGGGATAATCCCTATGTTAGAGATTAGGGAGTTCTTTGGTCCCCCGTATCTCGCGATCGGTGAAGAAAAGAGGACCATGTTTGGAATCATTGGAAAGGTCACAGCATGACCAGGTTATACGTAAAACCAAAAAAATGTTTTTATAAAATGTTGTTTTTTTTAATTTATAATGCGGCACCGTTGCTCACGTTCTCGTTATGGTGCAGCTATCTCTGTAAATCGAAAAGAAAGATGTGTAAAAAGAACAAAGAAATAAATCATTAAAAAAGCTTAATTGTTTTTAAAACATTTTAGTGTTAGATTTATAAAGAAAGTCGCCGAGCACAGGATGTGCTTTTCTCTATAGAAGAAAGAAATGGTGTAAAACATTAAACGTTTTTGTATTATTTATTTTTGTACTTTTACACGGTTAGAGGACCGTGGCACCGAAATGTCGCCGAACAATGAATTTCTCTGTACGGGCCGTTTTGGGTTCCCCGCGCTTCCCTGCACTTCAGCGAACCAAAGTTCCCCACACTGCGGTGTATTCAGCATTCACTGCAGGGTCCCAGGAGTGCAGGGTGAACCTGCCGCAATCCTGCCGAACACCCCTTCGAACACCCGCCGAAAACCTCCCAAAGCCGCCGGAAAAAACCCGACGACACGCTGATCACAGCGCAGAGCAGCCGCCGCAAAAAGCCGACAAAGCTGACAAACAGGGTAAAAAAAAAAAAAAGTATACTTGAAAGTGTCAAAATTTAAACACTGCTCCAAAAAAACTACTGAACGAAAATGCCTGGAATTTACATATAAAGATCCTGCGAATGTTAATAAAAAGGTCTGTTACAGAAAAAAACATTTAAAAAAAAAACGTAAACTTTTTTGCTGCAGATTAAAATAATAAACGGTTTATTAGATATTGAATTAAAACGGGAATATTTGTAACATTGAAACCTATGGGATTCGCCTGAATAAACCTGCCGAATGAAACCACCGAACAGCAGGGCATTTCACTGACATTTCTCTGCTGTTCAATGCGAATAGATTAACCATTGCATCTCTATGGGGGATTTCACTGCCGCCGAACAGGCACCATATTTCACTGCCGCCGAACAGCACCGTATTTCACTGCCGCCGAACAGGCACCATATTTCACTGCTGCCGAACAGCACCGTATTTCACTGCCGCCGAACAGGCACCATATTTCACTGCCGCCGAACAGGCACCGTATTTCACTGCCGCCGAACAGGCACCGTATTTCACTGCCGCCGAACAGGCACCGTATTTCACTGCCACTGAACAGGCACCCTATTTCACTGCCGTCGAACAGGCACTGTACTTGCTGGCAATTCGCCAAAAGTTGAGCAAACTGCCTGCTCTCTGAATAGCCGAATGGCCACGAAATGTCACTGTACGGGGAAACTTACTGTTCGGTGACATTTTGGGCCGGATCAGCTCTCTCTGAATAACCCCTTATGTTAATAAATACGAATTGTAATGTGTATGTATGTGTGTGTGTGTGTGTGTATATGTGTGTGTGTGTATGTGTGTGTGTATGTGTGTGTGTGTGTATGTATGTTTGTGTGTATGTCTCTGTGTGTGTGTATGTGTGTGTGTGTGTGTATATGTGTGTGTGTGTGTGTGTGTGTGTGTGTGTATGTGTGTGTGTGTATGTATGTTTGTGTATGTCTCTGTGTGTGTGTATGTGTGTGTGTGTATGTGTGTGTGTATGTGTGTGTGTGTATGCGTATGTATGTTTGTGTGTATGTCTCTGTGTGTGTGTGTATGTGTATGTATGTTTGTGTGTATGTCTGTGTGTATATGTGTGTGTGTGTGTATGTGTGTGTGTGTGTCTCTGTGTGTGTGTATGTGTGTGTGTGTATGTGTGTATGTCTGTGTGTATATGTGTGTATGTGTGTTGTATGTGTGTGTGTGTGTCTCTGTGTGTGTGTATGTGTGTGTGTGTATGTGTATGTATGTTTGTGTGTATGTCTGTGTGTATATGTGTGTGTGTGTATGTGTGTGTAAGTGTGTATGTGTGTGTGTGTGTGTGTGTATGTGTGTATGTGTATGTGTGTGTGTGTGTGTATGTGTGTGTGTGTCTGTGTGTGTTTGTGTATGTGTGTGTATGTGTATATGTGTGTGTGTGTATATGTGTGTATGTGTGTGTGTGTGTGTGTAAGACAACGCCTGGGCTAGACACCTGTATTCACATGCCTATACATTGCTGGCTGCAGCACCCACTGAATGCCATGCCAGGGGGTGAGGAGGGAATGTGGGAGATCATGACTTTTATTAAGGGGCTTCGCCCTTTTCTACAAGGTAACCAGGGTCTATAATCCCCAGCACAGTAACAAGCTGCCTGTAGTCACGTTGGTAAGAGAGGGCCACCCTGACCAAGCAGCCAGCATCCCAGCTCCTCACTTTTCTCCTCTATATTAAATTGTGTCACTGCGTAAAAGAAATAATAATGGGATGAAAATGGCAGAGATAGCGGTCACTGCGCTGAGAGCAAGAAAACGTTACCTCCCTGGGACTCGCGGCACCAAAACCACTGCTACACTGAATTCTACTGGTTAAGTTGCATTGAATGCCCCTTTTAACCCCTTCAAAACCAAACAATTTTGTAAAAAATACAGTCAGGTGCAGAAATCTTGGGACATGGACACAATTGTAACATCTTTGGCTCTATACACCACCACAATGGAGTTGGAATGAAACAAACACAATGTGCTTTAACTGCAGACTGTCAGCTTTAATTTGAGGCTATGTACATCCAACTCATGTGAACGGTGTAGGACTAAGGCCCCGTTCACACTGTGCGATTTGAAAGTCGCCCGACTTCCCGCGCAATTTTCTTATTCGCGACATTGTGCGATAATGTCACGCGACATCGCTGTTTTGTGCGATTTTTGCAAAGCACCACCAATACAAATCGCAAAATCGCAGATAGGAAATCGCAAAAAAAGGGTCATGTACCAGCGACATGCTTCTGCAACGCGCGACGTGCGACATGACGCGGCAAGATGTGAACAGCTCCATTGAAATGCATTGGTGAAGCTACACAGCGCGACGTCGCGCGGATTTTGCTGCGACGTCACGGCAAAATCTGCGGGATAAATCGCACAGTGTGAACGGGGCCCTAGGCCCCATTCACACTGTGTGATTAAGGCTAGGGTCAGACGAAAGCATTTTTCCCCACGAACGTGAAAAAGTGCGTCCGAACGCATTGATGTATTTTTTCACGGAATGCGCAAAAACGGTCATACGACGCGCATTTTTGGCCGTGATTTTGTACGGATCGTCAATAAAACTCTTTTTGCGTCTGGACGTTATTTAGGCTGGACATTAGCAGCGTCTGACATCTCCTAATCACGCAAAGACGCCGCTATGCCGCAGCTGCGCACTCTGTTCGTCAGTACTAGCGGTTCAGCGTTCTCAGAAAAATGCGTTCAAATTCCACTTGCGTTGTGCGGCCGGACTTTTGTGCGGCCGTACATCGTATATTGGCCGTCATTGCCCGTCATCTGTTGCTACTGCGGTCGTAATTATGTGCGCCAGAACGCACGTTAAAAGTGCGCTGGTCTGACCCCAGCCTTATCGCGTGGATTTTGCCGCGACGTCGCGCTGTGTAGCTTCTCCAATGCATTTCAATGGAGCTGTTCACATCTTGCCGCGCCATGTCGCACGACGTCGCATGTCGCGCGTCGCAGAAGCATGTCGCTGGTACATGACCCTTTTTTGCGATTTTCTATCTGCGATTTTGCGATTTGTATTAGTGGTGCTTTGCAAAAATCGCACAAAACAGCGAAGTCGCGCGACATTATCGCACCATGTCGCGAATATGAAAATCACACAGTGTGAATGGGGCCTTACAGCAGTTTGCAGATGTGCCTCCCACTTGTTAAGGGACAATTGGCTTCTCCGCTGTTCCATGGCCAGGTGTGTGATATTCCCTCATTACCCCAATTACAATGTGCAGATAAAAGGCCCAGAGTTCATTTCAAGTGTGCTATTTGCATTTGGAATCTGTTGCTGTCAACTCTCAAGATGAGCTCCAAAGAGCTGTCACTATCAGTTAAGCAAGCCATCATTAGGCTGAAGAAGCAAAACAAACCCATCAGAGAGATAGCAAGAACATTAGGCGTGGCCAAAACAACTGTTTGGAACATTCTCAAAAAGAAGGAACGCACCGATGAGCTCAGCAACACCAAAAGACCAGGGAGACCACGGAAAACAACTCTGGTGGATGACCGAAGAATTAGAAACATAGAAACATAGAAAGATGTCGGCAGATAAGAACCTTTCGGCCCATCTAGTCGCCCAATTACATGGATACTTTACCTGGATTTATCTTTTGTTTAGGATAGCCTTATGCCTATCCCATGCTTGCTTAAATTCAATTACTGTTTTGGCCTCTACCACTTCTACTGGAAGACTGTTCCATGTATCCACCACCCTCTCAGTAAAATAATGCTTCCTGATGTTACTTTTAAACCTTTGCCCCTCTAATCTAAGACTATGTCCTCTTGTTTTGCTACTTTGTTTCCTTTTAAATATACTCCCTTCCTCTACCTTGTGGATTCCCTTTACGTATTTAATTGTTTCTATCATATCTCCTCTGTCTCGTCTTTTTTCCAAGCTGTACATGTTAAGATCATTAAGCCTTTCCTGGTAACTTTTCTCCTTCAAGCCGTACACCATTTTAGTAGCCCTTCTCTGAACTCTCTCTAAGATGTCTATATCCTTCTAGAGATACGGTCTCCAGTACTGCACACAGTACTCCAAGTGAGGTCTCACCAGTGCTCTGTACAGTGGCATGAGCACTTCCCTTTTCCTACTGCTAATACAGGCTCTCCCTACACAACCAAGCATTCTGCCAGCATTTCCAAGCATTCTGCCAGCATTTCCTGCTGCTCTATTACATTGACTACTTACCCTTAGATCCTCTGAAATAATGACCCCTAAATCCCTTTCCTCAGATGTTGAGGTTAGGACTGTATCAAATATTCTATATTCAGCCCTTGGGTTTTTACGTCCCAGGTGCATTATCTTGCACTTATCCACATTAAAACTCAATTGCCACAACTCCGACCATTTTTTTAGTTTACCTAAATCATTTGTCATTTGGCTGATCCCTCCAGGAACGTCAACCCTGTTGCAAATCTTTGTGTCATCAGCAAAAAGACATACTTTTCCATTAATACCTTCTGCAATATCACTAATAAAAATATTAAAGAGAATGGGTCCAAGTACTGATCCCTGAGGTACCCCACTGGTAACAAGACCTTGCGCCGAATAAATTCCATTTTCCACAACCCTCTGTTGTCTGTCACTCAGCCATTGCCTAATCCATTCAACAATATTGGAATCCAAGCTCAAAGATTGCAATTAATTGATAAGCCGTCTATGCGGAACAGTATCAAAAGCCTTACTGAAATCTAAATAAGCAATGTCTACTGCACCACCTGTGTCTATTATTTTTGTTACCCAATCAAAAAAATCAATAAGATTAGTTTGGCATGATCTCCCTGAGGTAAACCCATGTTGTTTCTGATCCTGTAATCGATGTGTTTTTAGATGTTCAACAATCCTTTCCTTTAACATGGTTTCCATTAATTTCCCCAATACTGACGTAAGACTAACTGGCCTATAGTTCCCTGATTCCTCCCTACTACCCTTCTTGTAAATGGGCACAACATTTGCTAATTTCCAGTCTTCTGGGACGACTCCTGTTAACAAGGATTGGTTAAATAAATCTGTTAATGGTTTTGCTATTACATCACTGAGCTCTTTTAATAATTTAGGGTGGATCCCATCAGGCCCCATTGACTTATTTGTCTTTACTTTAGACAGCTGCTTTAGAACCTCCTCCTCTGTAAACTCATATGTAAATGTCTCTTTAGTGTTCTCTCCTAACTGAGGTCCCTTTCCTTCCTTTTCTTCTGCAAAGACTGAACAAAAATATTCATTGAGGCAGTCAGCGAGACTTTTATCCTCTTCTACATACCTTCCTTCCTTTGTTTTTAATCTAACTAATCCTTGTTTTACTTTTCTTTTCTCGTTTATGTATCTAAAAAATGTTTTGTCCCCCTTTTTTACTGATTGAGCTATTTTCTCTTCTGCGTGTGCTTTGGAAGCTCTTATAAATTGCTTTGCCTCTTTCTGCCTAATCTTATAGGTTTGCCTATCCTCTTCACGCTGAGTTTTTTTATAATTATTGAATGCTGTCTTTTTGTTCTTCACTATTTTGGCCACTTCTGTAGAGTACCACAGTGGTTTCTTCCCTTTTTTGTTTTTGCTAACAAGCCGAATGCAATTGCCTGTGGCCTTCAATAATGCTTCCTTTAAATAATCCCATTTCTCCTGGACTCCCTTTAAACTCCTCCAGTCTGATAATGACTCCTTCACACAAAATCTCATTTTAGAAAAATCTGTTTTATTAAAGTCTAAAACTTTTGTTTTTGTGTGGTGCGGCTCCATCCCTGTTCTTATATTAAACCACACTGACTGGTGATCACTAGATCCCAAATTTTCACCTACAACAACGTCCGATACCAAACCTCCATTTGTGAGTATTAAATCCAATATGGCCTCTTTACGGGTCGGCTCCTCAACTACTTGTGTTAGAGATAATCCCAGTAAGGAGTTTAGAATATTTGTACTCCTGGTGCACCCAGCTATTTTGGTTTTCCAGTTCACATCAGGAAGATTAAAGTCCCCCATGATAATAACTTCCCCCTTCATTGCCATTTTGGCTATTTCCTCAAGCAGCAGATTATCTAGCTCTTCTACTTGTCCAGGGGGTCTATAGATCACACCTACACGAGCTACTGTATGATTGCCAAATGTTAGCATAACCCAAACTGACTCTATGTTCACCTCGCTCACTTTTATTTGGTTCGTTTTTATGTTGTTTTTCACATACCGGGCCACTCCTCCTCCTTTCCTACCTTCTCTGTCTTTTCTATATAAAGAGTACCCCGGTATTGTTATGTCCCAGTTATTTTTCTCACTGAACCATGTCTCAGTAACCGCCACTAAATCTACTTTTTCAGCTGCCATCATTGCCTCCAGTTCATTGATTTTATTGACTAAACTGTGAGCATTTATAGACACGACTCTGAGCTTGTCATTTTTTACCTCGTATGTTGCTTGCATCCTCCAATTTAGTTTTGGGGGACAATCGGGCAGATTGTTTACCCTTTTGTCCCCCCCTCCTAGTTTAAATATTTCTTTGCGAAACCTTTGAACTTCTCACTGAGAACATATGTTCCCCTATGAGTAAGATGCAAACCATCTTTTTTATACAGTTCCTTTCTGCTCCAATTAGAGCTATCATGGGACACAAAGCCAAATCCTTGCTCCCGACACCATTCCCGAAGCCACAAATTGAATTCCCTATTGCGCATCTTCCTATCTTAAATGTTATGCACAGGCAAAACTTCAGAGAATGACACAGTGGACGCAATCTGCTGTATTTCACCTCCAAGAACACAAAAATCTTCCTTAATCTCTGAAACCTCATTGCTAGCCAAGTCATTTGTCCCTAGATGAACTAGAACATCCACTTCCCCTTGCTGGTTTGCTTCTTTGACAATATTGAGAATACGTCTCCTGTCTCTACGAGCAGTAGCCCCAGGAAGACATCTCACCAAACCACTACTCTCCAGCTCAACACCTCTTATGATAGAATCACCCAGCAACAATTGCCTTCTATCAAGTCCCACCTTTTCATTTTTGTCCTTGGTTGCAGTGCTGCATACCTTAGGCATAGTGGATGGTGGTTCCTCAACTATGGTGTCTGAGCCTGCATCCGTCTCACCACTACACTCTGAAAGTGCCTCAAAAGAATTAAGAAGAGCCACAGATTGTGGGACATGCTTTCTATCCACAACACTAAGTCTACCAGATCCTACAGTAGTCCATCTGCCGCTCCTAGGAGGCCTCTGTGGCAGTGGCTTTGTAAGAGTCATAGCCTGAGTTTGTCTAACAGATAATTTACAAATCTCAGACTTCAAACAGGCAATTTCCTGCTGCAATAAAGAGAACTGCCTACATATCAGGCACACTCCAAACCTCCAAAAATTGGATCTAAAAACAAACGCATGACAGCTCTTACACTGGACCAAGCGTGCCATTATAAAAGAATGGATTTAAAACCAGCAAATCTTACCTTTTTGTAGGTTTTCTACCTCCTGTCAAACCTCAGACTACCTCCAGAGTATCTTCAGAAGATCTCCTCTAAGAGTTCACTTAGAAGGCTTGCCAAGCTCAATTAGAACAAGCTAATATTCCACAAGCTTTATATAGCCACCTCACCCAGCAAGGAGTGGACAAGCTAAACCTCTTTGCAAATACCACCAAATTGATTCCAATTGTATGCTAATCAGTATGAAAATGAGTCACCAGCCTAACCTAATTTACTCACCAGACCTAACTTAAAACCTTAAGATGAATAGATAAGATCTGTTTGAAACAAAAATCAAAATCACTCACCAGAAGATCTCCTCTAAGTGCTCACTTTGAAGGCTTCACTTAGAAGGCCCTGGTGAAGAAAACACCCTTCACAACAGTTGGCCAGATCAAGAACACTCTCCAGGAGGTAGGTGTATGTGTGTCAAAGTCAACAATCAAGAGAAGACTTCACCAGAGTGAATACAGAGGGTTCACCACAAGATGTAAACCATTGGTGAGCCTCAAAAACAGGAAGGCCAGATTAGAGTTTGCCAAACAACACCCAACAAAGCCTTCACAGTTCTGGAACAAGATCCTATGGACAGATGAGACCAAGATCAACTTGTACCAGAGTGATGGGAAGAGAAGAGTATGGAGAAGGAAAGGAACTGCTCATGATCCTAAGCATACCACCTCATCAGTGAAGCATGGTGGTGGTAGTGTCATGGCGTGGGCATGTATGGCGGCCAATGGAACTGGTTCTCTTGTATTTATTGATGACTAGGTATAAAGCCTGCCCTAAGGTATATATGTTACAGGAGATATATATATATATATACATACATACATACACACCCTGTAACCCCATGTGGGTATATATATATACACACACCCTGTAACCCCATGTGGGTGGGTGGCTATATATATATATATACACCCTGTAACCCCATGTGGTATATATATATATATATATATATATATACACACACACCCTGTAACCCCATGTGTGTATATATATACACCCTGTAACCCCATGTGGGTGTATATATATATATATATATACCGTGTAACCCCATGTGGGTGTATATATATATATATATATATATACCCTGTAACCCCATGTGGGTATATATATATATATATATATACACACACACATACACACCCTGTAACAACCGTATATATGTGTGTGTGTGTGTGTGTGTATGGCCGGCATCCAGGCTCAGGCGAGCCCCCGGCTTGGCTTGGGCCTAGAGGCCCAGCCGAGCCGGGGGCTCACCTGAGCATGGAGGCCGGCCGAGCAGGCAACTCGGACGGCCTCCATGCTGAGGCGAGTCCCTGGCTCGGCTGGGCCTCTAGGCCCAAGCCAAGCCGGGGGCTCGCCTAAGCTTGGATACCGGCCGAGCAAGCAGCGTGGGTGTGGAGAGCACATACTCACATACATCGGCCTCGAGTCCTCCACCGGTTCCACACATACATTGGCCCTTAGCTCCTCCAGCGATGGCAGTCCCGCTTCCAGTGTCCTCTCTCCGTTGGTCGCCGGTATGACGTCACAAAAGCTTTTGACCCAGGGTCAAAGGCTTCTGTGACATCATACCGGCGACCAACGGAGAGAGGACACTGGAAGCGGGACTGCCATCGCTGGAGGAGCTCCGGGCCGATGTAGGTGAGTATGTGTGGAACCGGTGGAGGACTCAAGGCCGATGTAGGTGAGTATGTGCTCTCCACACCCCCCCAACACCCACCCTGCTTGCTCGGCCGGCATCCAAGCTTAGGCGAGCCCCCGGCTTGGCTTGGGCCTAGAGGCCCAGCCGAGCCGGGGACTCGCCTGAGCCTGGAGGACGCCCGAGCAGGCAACTCGGCCAGCCTCCATTCTCAAGTGAGCCCCCGGCTCGGCTGGGCCTCTAGTGCCCAGGATGCTCAGGCTTAGACGAGTCCCCGGCTTGGCTTGGGCCTACATCCTCTCCTGGATGCGCGCGCATCCAGCGTCTGTCCGGCGCTGCACATCGGGTTTCTGTTGGCTGCGCGCGCAGCCAACAGAAACCGGATGCACGGCGACGAACAAACGATTTTATAGTTATAGATGTGACGCTGACAAAAGCAGCAGGATGAATTCTGAAGTGTTTCGGGCAATATTATCTGCTCACATTCAGCCAAATGCTGCAGAACTCATTGGACGGCGCTTCACAGTGCAGATGGACAATGACCCAAAGCATACTGCAAAAGCAAGCAAAGAGTTTTTGAAGGGACAGAAGTGGAATGTTATGCAATGGCCAAGTCAATCACCTGACCTGAATCCCATTGAGCTGCATTTCACTTGCTGAAGACAAAACTGAAGGGAAAATGCCCCAAGAACAAGCAGGAACTGAGTTGGATGTACATACCCTCAAATTAAAGCTGACAGTCTGCAGTTAAAGCACATTGTGTTTGTTTCATTCCAACTCCATTGTGGTGGTGTATAGAGCCAAAGATGTTACAATTGTGTCCATGTCCCAATATTTCTGCACCTGACTGTATATTCTCATAACAACTAGTTTATTATACTAAAACTAACAGTAATGTGCGCTGTGTATGAGTGTATCACAGAGCTACACAGCAATAAAACTCACAGTAATGTGCAGTGTGTATGAGCGTATCACAGAGCTTCACAGCAATAAAACTCACAGTAATGTGCAGTGTGTATGAGCGTATCACAGAGCTTCACAGCAATAAATCTCACAGTAATGTGCCATGTGTATGAGTGTATCACAGAGCTTCACAGCAATAAAACTCACAGCAATGTGCAGTGTGTATGAGCGTATCACAGAGCTTCACAGCAATAAAACTCACAGTAATATGCAGTGTGTATGTGCGTATCACAGAGCTGCACATCAATAAAACTCACAGTAATGTGCCATGTGTATGAGCTTATCACAGAGCTTCACAGCAATAAAACTCACAGTAATGTGCCATGTGTATGAGTGTATCACAGAGCTTCACAGCAATAAAACTAACAGTAATGTGCAGTGTGTATGAGCGTATCACAGAGCTTCACAGCAATAAAACTCACAGTAATGTGCCATGTGTATGAGCGTATCACAGAGCTTCACAGCAATAAATCTCACAGTAATGTGCCATGTGTATGAGCGTATCACAGAGCTCCACAGCATTAAAACTCACAGTAATGTGCAGTGTGTATGAGCGTATCACAGAGCTGCACAGCAATAAAACTCACAGTAATGTGCAGTGTGTATGAGCGTATCACAGAGCTGCACAGCAATAAAACTCACAGTAATGTGCAGTGTGTATGAGCGTATCACAGAGCTTCTCAGCAATAAAACTCACAGTAATGTGCCATGTGTATGAGTGTATCACAGAGCTTCACAGCAATAAAACTCACAGTAATGTGCGGTGGTTGTGTCACAGAATATTGATAAAATTCAAACAAGATAATCTGAAGGAAATCGATGGAAAACATGTGAGATTTAATCTTTTTTTAATAATAATTTCTGCATTATGAGGAATATTTAATAAAGATCCGAAAATATCTACAGTATATTTTAACAATAAAGTCTCTGGAACAGGATTAATGAATCGGAAGCTACAAGTCCCTGGAATCAGATTAAAAGTCCCCGGAGAGTTTCGGCCCTTTTACCTTCTTGCAGAATAGACGAATCAGGCGATTGCGAATCTGCTTTGTTTTGATGCCGTAAATGATGGGATTTATTACGGGGGGACGAGGAGGTAAATGTTGGCGAACACAATGTGGAGGTTGTGGTTTCCACTCAATCCAAACCTGTGCACCACAGAGAGGCCGATCAGTGGGATGTAGTACACCAGGACGGCACAGATATGAGCCGCGCACGTGCTGAAGGCCTTCACACTGGCATCTTCTGCCAGACCCACCACTGTTTTGATGATCAACACGTACGACAAAGAAATGAAGAGCGAATCAATTCCCATTACCGAGAGGATAACAAACAGGCCGTAAATGATATTCACAGTATAATCCGCGCACGTCAGCTTCATGGTCTCTTGGTGAAGGCAGAAGGAGTGGGTCAGAAGGTTTGACTTGGGGTAGGGGAGTCTCTTGATAATCAGTGGGATGGGGATCATGACTGCGGCACCACGGGTTGCAATCACCAGCACGGTCTTTGTTATGGTTTTACTTGTTAATATGGATGTGTATCGTAAGGGGTGGCATATTGCCACATAGCGGTCTATAGCCATGGCCACCAGGATACCAGATTCCAGAGCTGACAGGAAATGTATGAAGAACATCTGGAGCAGGCACATGTGGAGCACCATTTCTCTAGAGTTAAACCAGAAGATCCCCAACATTCTGGGCATGGTGGTGGTTGCTATTAAGACATCGACAGCCGAGAGCATGAAGAGGAAGATATACATGGGCTCATGAAGATTCTGCTCCACCTTGATGGTGTACATGATGCTGCAGTTCCCTAAAACAGCCACTATATACATTGAGACCAGAGGAAAACCAATCCAGTAGTTGAGGTCTTCAAGGCCAGGAATTCCACTGAGTATGAAGCTGACGTTGCTAGACGTGTTGACACATGAGGCTGGTCCAGGTATGATGCCAGCCATGGTTTCACTATTTAAACAGAGGACATATTCTGAAAGACAGAAAACACATAGATTTAGACCTGGATGTTTGTGTTTTGTTGTGTGTTTTGAGTAAGTTTCACAGCTAACACAAGTGCACACCCAAATATCACCTAATGCTGAAAAACCTAAACCAACTTTAAAAAGCCCCATCATGCTTCAATATATATTCTGACATTTGCTAAAAATCAGAGATAGATAGACTCGTATTTCCATCCAACACCAGGCTGTTCAACCCAACACCAATATGTTCTACCTGGTATTAAGTTATTCTACCCACAGCTAGGTTATTCTGCCCAATGCCAGACAATTCCACCCAACACAAAGGTGTCCAAACCAACACCAGGCTATTCCGCCCAACACCACGCTAATGTAACGGTAGCTATATCGCTTACCCAAGAGTAGCGGAGTTTGGACCTTTGAGGACAGAAGTATGTGCTTGAATAATACAAAAGGTTTATAACTTACAGGCTGTAACAAGGAGACACAAGGACTAACTGAATTGTCTCTAAGCTCTGAAGGTTTCGAGACCAACAGATTACCTAGGACACGCTCAGAAACAGCAGACGTGGAATGACAGTCCGTGAAGTATTCAAGGTGCAAGAATACTGGTGCAAGAAATAACATAAAACAGAAATAAAGAATAGTATGTTATCGTGGTCTTAGCAAAACCATAAACATAAGTAGTAGCCTGGTTAAAAGGACCCCGGAAGGTAGCAAACGATACCCCTAAACGTGAAGGAAAAGAACCCAAAACAGCAAGTGATCAACCCAGCAACCAGCAGGGGGTTAAATCACCAAAACAAGTGATACAGCGTAATAAACACGATAGAGAGAGTAGTCTAAGCCAAGCCGGGTCAAATAACAGGAGAAGGGATCTCATACAAGCAGGGTCATCAACAGTAAAGTCAAATAGATTATAGAAGTAGCGATGCATGAGATAAACTCCACAACAGGGCAATGAGGCCATTCCTAGAGCCCTGTTTTAAAGCCTTTTGCTCCTGGTAACCACACCTGACCCCGCCCCCTCAGATGCCAATCTGCCAGCAGCAAGTGCTGGCACCAGACCAGCCAGCGGTCTCCCTTCTTGCCAAGACCCCCCAGGGGGCACAGTGGGGGCTGAGGATGTAACAGCTAATCCATCTAACTCCAAACTAATTCATCCAACACCAAGCTATGCCATTTAACACCAGGCTATTCAACCCAATACAAAGATGTCCTACCCAGCATCAAGCTATTCAATCCAACACCTGGCTGTCCTGACCAAAGCCAGATCATCCCACCCAACACAAAAGGTGTTTCACCAACGTCAGGCTCTTCCCTCCAACATGAGGCGAATCCATCCAATACCAAGCTTGCCATCAAACACCAGGCTATTCGACCCAATACCAAGATGTTCTACCCAGAATCAAGATATTCAGCCCAACACTAGGCTGTCCTGCCCAATGCCAGACCATGCCACCCAACACAACAAGTGTTCCACCCAAGGTCAGGCTATTCTGTCCAACACAAGGTTATTCCATACAACAAATGGATATGTTATCATACTCCAAAATATTCTGCCGAACTTTAGGCTATTCCATCTAACACCAGGCTATTCCATCAACCACCAGATTATTCCATTCAAAACCAAGCTTGCCATCCAGCTATAAGCTATTCTACCTAAGAGTATGCTGTCCTGCCCAATGCCAGTCCAGAACACCTAAGACAACGGTGTTCAACCCAACCACAGGTTATTTCACAGACACCAGGCTATTCCACTCAGAAAAAGGATGTTTTACCCTACACAATAATATTCTACCCAACACCAGGCTATTCCATCCAACACCAAGCTGTGTCATCCAACACCAGGCTATGTCCAGCAACACCAAGCTATGTCCAGCAACACCAGGCTATTCCATCCAACACCAAGCTATTCCATCCACCACCAGGCTATTCCATCCAACACCAAGCTATGTCCAGCAACACCAAGCTATGTCCAGCAACACCAGGCTATTCCATCCAACACCAAGCTATGTCCAGCAACACCAGGCTATTCCATCCAACACCAGGCAATTCCCTCCAACACCAAGCTATTCCATCCAACACCAGGCTATTTCATCCAAAACCAAGCTATGTCCAGCAACACCAAGCTATTCCATCCAACACCAAGCTATTTCATCCACCACCAGGCTATTTCATCCAAAACCAAGCTATGTCCAGCAACACCAAGCTATGTCCAGCAACACCAGGCTATTCCATCCAACACCAGGCAATTCGTCCCACATATAATCTTTTCTACACAACAGAAGGTAATTCCCTCCGCCGGATAATAACATCCAAAATCAGGCCATTGCACCAAATTTAAACTTGTAAAATTGAGATTAAGAATTTGTTTATAAAGTTATAAAGATATTAGGAATCAGCGAATGAAACGGCACAATCAGTGGGTGGACAAACAATATCATACGCACCCGCTAACCATATAATGGACGCGATATCAGCTTTATATGTTTATTTTTAACTTGATATCCAATGCAAACATGGAAGAATAAAGCAGAGAGAGATAAAAGGGTGCAGCTTTAAAGGAGGAAGTGGCTACAGCACCACATTGTATACACACGGCAACGTTGTTATTGTCCCTTTTGTGTCTTTGTTTGGAGAAGTGTACACAAAGAGTGTGGCAGCTATTGTTAAGTGTCTTTTTACTCATAATAAACTCTCGTAAAGGGTCTTTCATCACTCTGACATACATATATACAGGACCGCCAGTGAGGGGTACAGGGGGTACAGGTGTACTGCGTCCAGTGACTCCGGGGGGGCCTGGACACCTGTAGAAGGCTGCCAGGTCCATGTACACAGTGTACTTAACTCTGGCAGAGAGTTCTATACCTGCACTGGATCAATCTCCCTTCTGACTGCCAGCGCGAGTGATCAATTGATCGCCACCAGGCATAGAGTGCAGTGCCATGCTCTCCACTGGATCTCCAGAGAAAGGGCTTGTCCCAGTCAGAAGGGGTTCATTGTGAAGATCCCTCACACTGCAGCACATAATACCATGGGTTGTATACGAATGTAAAATATATGCTTTCCACCACCAGGCGGTTCCTCCTGGCACCAGGCTGTGCTCAGGTCTTCTTCCCAAAATAGATGAGTTCTTTGGGGAGGAACGTGACCTCTCCACTACAGATAAAACTTGGTGCAGGCTCTAGTGGAGTTTTATTTTTCCCCTGACAATGATATGACAAACCTCGCAATCACACAGGTGATGTCTGCTCTGTCACATGACACATAGGCTCTTTGTGTCTCAGCACATAGAGACCACTCATACGTTACGTCAATGTATAACTGAGCCCCCAAAACTTACTGTATTAATGACATGTGCCACTGTCCTTCGTGGATGTGATGGACCTGGGATCTCGGTGGGGTTCCTAGATCGCTGTCCTGGTCTTCTCCTGTGGAATAACTCCTGGTCCAGTCCGGGCTTCAGATCTAGGTCTGGAAGTGAACAGGAGAGAATAAACACAGAGCATGGACGGACTGGTGCGACATGTAAATATTCAGGGCAGGGTAGAGACCCAGCGACGTGAAGCCTAGAGATGGAGGAAGTACGCCAGCACCTGCCGGACCCAGAAACCGATAAGCCCAATCACACGAAGGAGACAATGGTGCCATTTACGAAGTGTCAGCCTTGTGACATGTAAAGATAGAGGGGAGATAACGCCGCGCGGTCACACAATGCCGAGGAAGAGGAAGTTAGGACGGTCCATGGGATCCACTTAAACATTTATAAAATTTATTATTCCCAGGAAATTAAAATCTGGCCAGCTGGCGAGCGGCCCGGCTTCTGCTCGAACGCTCTGCGCGGCGTCTGGAAAAAGACACAGCAAGGCTCTATTCACTAAACAGCGCAGTGCGGCCTCGGCCAGGCTCTCTGCTAATACTAAGAGTACAGTTTGCTCCTTTTAGCCCGAATTTTATACATTATTTCCGACAGCACATCAATAAACCTAAACAAACCGAAAAATAGTTATTGTGTTGTGCATATCGTGCTGTGCATATTGTGTTGTGCATATTGTGTTGTGCATATTGTGCTGTGCATATTGTGTTGTGTTTGTTGTTCTGTGGTCATTGTATTTTTGTGTTTGTTGTTATTGCGTTGTGTTTAATGTGTTGTGATTGTTATGTGTTTGTATTTCTTTGCTCTGTGTTTGTTGCTCTGTTGTTATTGCGTTGTGTTTAATGTGTTGTGATTGTTATGTGTTTGTATTTCTTTGCTCTGTGTTTGTTGCTCTGTTGTTATTGTGTTGTGTTTAATGTGTTGTGATTGTTATGTGTTTGTATTTCTGTGCTCTGTGTTTGTTGCTCTGTTGTTATTGCGTTGTGTTTAATGTGTTGTGATTGTTATGTGTTTGTATTTCTTTGCTCTGTGTTTGTTGCTCTGTTGTTATTGCGTTGTGTTTAATGTGTTGTGATTGTTATGTGTTTGTATTTCTTTGCTCTGTGTTTGTTGCTCTGTTGTTATTGCGTTGTGTTTAATGTGTTGTGATTGTTATGTGTTTGTATTTCTTTGCTCTGTGTTTGTTGCTCTGTTGTTATTGCGTTGTGTTTAATGTGTTGTGATTGTTATGTGTTTGTATTTCTTTGCTCTGTGTTTGTTGCTCTGTTGTTATTGCGTTGTGTTTAATGTGTTGTGATTGTTATGTGTTTGTATTTCTTTGCTCTGTGTTTGTTGCTCTGTTGTTATTGCTTTGTGTTTAATGTGTTGTGATTGTTATGTGTTTGTATTTCTTTGCTCTGTCTTTGTTGCTCTGTTGTTATTGCGTTGTGTTTAATGTGTTGTGATTGTTATGTGTTTGTATTTCTTTGCTCTGTCTTTGTTGCTCTGTTGTTATTGCTTTGTGTTTAATGTGTTGTGATTGTTATGTGTTTGTATTTCTTTGCTCTGTGTTTGTTGCTCTGTTGTTATTGTGTTGTGTTTAATGTGTTGTGATTGTTATGTGTTTGTATTTCCCTTGCTCTGTCTTTGTTGTGCTCGGTTTTTAGTTTCTGCTTCGTTGTTCTGTGGTTTTCGTTTTGTGTTTATTGTTTTGCAGCTTTTACTCTCTGGTTACTGTAGCTTTTTGTGTTGTACTTAATGTTACGTGTTTGCAAATTTGTGCAATAGTGTTTTCTGTGTTGTATTTTTTTTGTTCTGTGGATTAGGAGTTGTGTTTAATGTGTTGTTGTTTTGTGGCATTGTGTTTTGTGTGTTATTTGTTGCGTGGATTTTATGCTGTAGACAATCAGGCTGGGTTATCCAAAGAGAATCGAAAAGTCATTGCACGTTCGGTGACTTTTCCTTCTCTTCAATTCGGTGTGATCCCATTTCGGCGACCCTGCGGTGTATTCAGCAAGCACCACAGGGCCGTTGTGGTGCAGGGAAAAGCCGCCGCAAACCGGCCGAACACTCACCGCAAAACCCGGGAATGCACACTGAAACCCACAAAAACAACTGGATTAACCCCGCCGAACACGCCGGAGAAACCCGAGCAGCCGCCGATCACAGCGCAGAGCAGCCGGCGGATAAACCTTTCACCGCAGACGAATGGAGTGAAAAAAAATACAGTACTCTTGAAAGTTGGAAAATTTAAACGCCGTTTGCAAAGAAACTACAGAACGAAAATGTCTGACATTTATAAAATCCAATGAATGATAATAAAAAGGCGGTTACAGAAAAAGCCTAAAAAAATCTATAAATAAAGAGACTTTTTGCTGCAGATTAAAATAATAAACGGTTTATTAGATATTGAATTAAAACGGGAAATATATGTAACATTGAAGCCTATGGGATTCGCCTGAATAAACCTGTCGCATGAAACCACTGAACATCAGGGCAATTCGGCAGCTTTTTCCTGCTGGTTTGTGTTAGACGTCTGTGTCTGAATAGACAAAGCATTCCTTCTCTATGGGGATTTCACTGCCCTCGAACAGGCACCGAACAGGCACCGGATGTGCAGGCAATTCGCCAGGATTTGGCGAACTGCCTGCTCTCTGAATAGCTGAATGGCTGAATTTCACTGTTCCTTTCGGCCACATTTCGGATCTCTTTGAATAACCTTGAATGTGTTTTGTTTGCTGTTTTGTGGCATTGTGTTTTTGTGTGTTTTTTGTAGTATTTTTGTCTTCTTTATTTGTTCTATGAATTTTGTGCTGTATTTAATGTGTTGTGTTTATTGCTCTGTGCATATTGTGTTGTATTAGTGAGTTGTGTATTTGTTGTTCTGTGTTTTTTGTGTTGTGTTTCTTGCTCTGT
This sequence comes from Leptobrachium leishanense, assembly GCA_009667805.1. Taxonomy (NCBI): domain Eukaryota; kingdom Metazoa; phylum Chordata; class Amphibia; order Anura; family Megophryidae; genus Leptobrachium; species Leptobrachium leishanense. The sequence goes on along the minus strand of CM019064.1, from coordinate 465,852,390 downwards.
GCACTGCATATTGTGTTGTAATAGTGAGTTGTGTATTTTTTGTTTTGTGTTTTTCGGTGTTGTGTTTGTTGATCTGTGCATATTGTGTTTGTGTTGTGTTAGTGAGTTCTATATTTCTTGTTCTGTGTTATTGTGTTGTGTTTGTTCACTGTGCGTATCGTGTTGTATTAGTGAGTTGTGCATTTGTTGTTCTGTGTTATGGTGCTGCGTCTGTTGCTCTGTGTATATTAGTATTGTATTAGTGAGTTGTGTATTTGTTGTTCTGTATTTTTGTGATGTGTTTGTTGCTCTGTGCATATTGTGTTGTATTAGTGCATTGTGTATTTGTTGCTCTGTGTTATTGTGTTGTGTTTGTTGATCTGTGTATAATGTGTTGTATTAGTGAGTTGTGTATTTGTTGCTCTGTGTTATTGTGCTGTGTTTGTTGCTCTGTGCATATCGTGTTAGATTAGTGAGTTTGTTGTGTATTTCTTGCTATGTGTTATTGTGTTGGGTTTCTTGCTCTGTGCATATCGTGTTTTATTAGTGAGTTGTGTATTTGCTGCTCTGTTTTTTGTGTTGTGTTTGTTGCTCTGTGCATATTGTGTTGTATTAGTGAGTTGTGTATTTGTTGCTCTGTTTTTTGTGTTGTGTTTGTTGCTCTGTGCATATTGTGTTGTATTAGTGAGTTGTGTATTTGTTGCTCTGTGTTTTTTGTGTTGTGTTTGTTGCTCTGTGCATATTGTGTTATATTAGTGAGTTTGTTGTGTATTTGTTCTCTGTGCATATTGTGTTATGTTAGTGAGTTGTGTTTTTTGTGTTGAGTTTGTTGCTCCTGTGCATATTGTGTTATATTAGTGAGTTGTGTTATTGTGTTGTGTTTGTGCTCTGTGCATATTGTGTTATATTAGTGAGTTGTGTTTTTTGTGTTGTGTTTGTTGCTCTGTGCATATTGTGTTGTATTAGTGCATTGTGTATTTGTTGCTCTGTGTTATTGTGTTGTGTTTGTTGCTCTGTGTATATTGTGTTGTATTAGTGAGTTGTGTATTTGTTGCTCTGTGTTATTGTGCTGTGTTTGTTGCTCTGTGCATATCGTGTTAGATTAGTGAGTTTGTTGTGTATTTGTTGCTATGTGTTATTGTGTTGTGTTTGTTGCTCTGTGCATATTGTGTTGTATTAGTGAGTTGGTGTATTTGTTGCTCTGTGTTTTTTGTGTTGTGTTTGATGCTCTGTGCATATTAGAAACATAGAAACATAGAAAAATGTCGGCAGATAAGAACCTTTCGGCCCATCTAGTCGCCCAATTACATGGATACTTTACCTGGATTTATCTTTTTGTGTTAGGATAGCCTTATGCCTATCCCATGCCTGCTTAAATTCAATCACTGTTTGGCCTCTACCACTTCTACTGGAAGACTGTTCCATGTATCCACCACCCTCTCAGTAAAATAATGCTTCCTGATGTTACTTTTAAACCTTTGCCCCTCTAATCTAAGACTATGTCCTCTTGTTTTGCTACTTTGTTTCCTTTTAAATATACTCCCTTCCTCTACCTTGTGGATTCCCTTTACGTATTTAAATGTTTCTGTCATATCTCCTCTGTCTCGTCTTTTTTCCAAGCTGTACATGTTAAGATCATTAACCCTTTCCTGGTGTTATTGTGTTATATTAGTGAGTTGTGTTTTTTGTGTTGTGTTTGTTGCTCTGTGCATATTGTGTTATATTAGTGAGTTGTGTTTTTTTGTTGTGTTTGTTGCTCTTTGCATATCGTGTTGTATTTGTGAGTTGTGTTTTTTGTGTGGGTTTGTTGCTCTGTGCATTATCGTGTTGTATTAGTGAGTTTTTTTAGTTTTTTGTGTTGGGTTTGTTGCTCTGTGCATATTGTGTTATATTAGTGAGTTGTGTCTTTGTGATGTGTTTGTTGCTCTGTGCATATTGTGTTATATTATTGAGTTTGTTGTGTATTTGTTGCTCTGTGCATATCGTGTTATAATAGTGAGATGAGTATTTTATGTTGGGTTTGTTGCTATGTGCATATCGTGTTGTATTAGTGAGTTGTGTTTTTTTGTGTTGAGTTTCTTGCTTTGTGCATATCGTAATATATAAATGAGTTGTGTTTTTTGTGTTGGGTTTGTTGCTCTGTGCATATCGTGTTATATTAGTGAGTTGTGTTTTTTGTGTTGGGTTTGTTGCTCTGTGCATATCGTGGTGTATTTGTGAGTTGTGTTTTTTGTGTTGGTTTGGTGCTCTGTGTATATCGTGTTGTATTAGTGAGTTGTGTTTTTGTGTTGGGTTTGTTGCTCTGTGCATATTGTGTTATATTAGTGAGTTGTGTTTTTTGTGTTTGGTTTGTTGCTCTGTGCATATCGTGTTATATTAGTGAGTTGAGTTTTTTGTGTTGGGTTTGTTGCTCTGTGCATATCGTGTTGTATTAGTGAGTTGTGTTTTTTGTGTTGAGTTTCTTGCTTTGTGCATATCGTGTTATATTAGTGATTGTGTTTTTTGTGTTGGGTTTGTTGCTCTGTGCATATTGTGTTTTATTAGTGAGTTGGGTTTTTTGTGTTGTGTTTGTTGCTCTGTGCATATTGTGTTATATTAGTGAGTTGTGTTATTGTGTTGTGTTTGTTGTTCTGTGCATAATGTGTTATATTAGTGAGTTGTGTTTTTTGTGAGGTTTTTGTTTCTCTGTGCATATTGTGTTATATTAGTGAGTTGTTTTTTGTGAGGTTTTTGTTTCTCTGTTCATATTGTGTTATATTATTGAGTTTGTTGTATATTTGTTGCTCTGTGTTTTTTGTGTTGCGTTTGTTGCTCTGTGCATATTGTGTTATATTAGTGAGTTGTGTTTTTTGTGTTGTGTTTGTTGCTCTGTGCATATTGTGTTATATTAGTGAGTTGTGTTTTTTGTGTTGTGTTTGATGCTCTGTGAATATCGTGATGTATTTGTGAGTTGTGTTTTTTGTGTTGGGTTTGTTGCTCTGTGCATATTGTGTTGTATTAGTGAGTTGTGTTTTTTGTGTTGGGTTTGTTGCTCTGTGCATATCGTGTTATATTAGTGAGTTGTGTTTTTTGTGTTGGGTTTGTTGCTCTGTGCATATCGTGTTATATAAGTGAGTTGTGTTTTTTGTGTTGGGTTTGTTGCTCTGTGCATATTGTGTTATATTAGTGAGTTGTGTTTTTTGTGTTGGGTTTGTTGCTCTCTGTGCATATCGTGTTGTATTAGTGATTGTGTTTTTTTTGTGTTGGGTTTGTTGCTCTGTGCATATTGTGTTATATTAGTGAGTGTTTGTATTGTGTTGGGTTTGTTGCTCTGTGCATATTGTGTTATATTAGTGAGTTGTGTTTTTTGTGTTGTGGTTTTGTTGCTCTGTGCATATTGTGTTATATTAGTGAGTTGTGTTTTTTGTGTTGGGTTTTTTGCTCTGTGCATATTGTGTTATATTAGTGAGTTGTGTTTTTGTGTTGTGTTTGTTGCTCTGTGAATATCGTGTTGTATTTGTGAGTTGTGTTTTTTGTGTTGGGTTTGTTGCTCTGTGCATATCGTGTTGTATTAGTGAGTTGTGTTTTTTGTGTTGGGTTTGTTGCCTGCTCTGGTGGATTTGTTGTTATTTAGTGAGTTGTTGTTGTGTATTTGGTTGCTCTTGTGTGTTTTTGTGAGGTGTTTGTTGCTCTGTGCATATCGTGTTATATTAGTGAGTTGTGTTTTTTGTGTTGGGTTTGTTGCTCTGTGCATATTGTGTTATATTAGTGAGTTGTGTTTTTTGTGTTGGGTTTGTTGCTCTGTGAATATCGTGTTGTATTTGTGAGTTGTGTTTTTTGTGTTGGGTTTGTTGCTCTGTGCATATCGTGTGTATTAGTGAGTTGTGTTTTTTGTGTTGGGTTTGTTGCTCTGTGCATATTGTGTTATATTAGTGAGTTTTTGTGTTTTGTTGCTCTGTGCATATTGTGTTATGTTAGTGAGTTGTGTTTTTTGTGTGGGTGTTGTTGCTCTGTGCATATTGTGTTATATTAGTGAGTTGTGTTTTTTTGGTGTGTTGTGTTGCTCTGTGCATATTGTGTTATATTAGTGAGTTGTTTTTTTGTGTTGTGTTTGTTGCTCTGTGCATATTGTGTTGTATTAGTGAGTTGTGGTATTTGGTTGCTCTGTGTTTATTGTGTTGTGTTTGTTGCTCTCTGTGTATATGTATTGTATTAGTGAGTTGTGTATTTGTTGTTCTGTATTTTTGTGATGTGTTTGTTGCTCTGTGCATATTGTGTTGTATTAGTGCATTGTGTATTTGTTGCTGCTGTGTTATTGTGTGTGTTTGTTGATCTGTGTATAATGTGTTGTATTAGTGAGTTGTGTATTTGTTGCTCTGTGTTATTGTGCTGTGTTTGTTGCTCTGTGCATAATCGTGTTAGATTAGTGAGTTTGTTGTGTATTTCTTGCTATGTGTTATTGTGTTGGGTTTCTTGCTCTGTGCATATCGTGTTTATTAGTGAGTTGTGTATTGCTGCTCTGTTTTTTGTGTTGTGTTTGTTGCTCTGTGCATATTGTGTTGTATTAGTGAGTTGTGTATTTGTTGCTCTGTTTTTTGTGTTGTGTTTGTTGCTCTGTGCATATTGTGTTGTATTAGTGAGTTGTGTATTTGTTGCTCTGTGTTTTTTGTGTGGTGTTTGTTGCTCTGTGCATATTGTGTTATATTAGTGAGTTTGTTGTGTATTTGTTGCTCTGTGCATATTGTGTTATGTTAGTGAGTTGTGTTTTTTGTGTTGAGTTTGTTGCTCTGTGCATATTGTGTTATATTAGTGAGTTGTGTTATTGTGTTGTGTTTGTTGCTCTGTGCATATTGTGTTATATTAGTGAGTTGTGTTTTTTGTGTTGTGTTTGTTGCTCTGTGCATATTGTGTTGTATTAGTGCATTGTGTATTTGTTGCTCTGTGTTATTGTGTTGTGTTTGTTGCTCTGTGTATATTGTGTTGTATTAGTGAGTTGTGTATTTGTTGCTCTGTGTTATTGTGCTGTGTTTGTTGCTCTGTGCATATCGTGTTAGATTAGTAAGTTTGTTGTGTATTTGTTGCTATGTGTTATTGTGTTGTGTTTGTTGCTCTGTGCATATCGTGTTGTATTAGTGAGTTGTGTATTTGTTGCTCTGTGTTCTTTGTGTTGTGTTTGATGCTCTGTGCATATTAGAAACATAGAAACATAGAAAAATGTCGGCAGATAAGAACCTTTCGGCCATCTAGTCTGCCCAATTACATGGATACTTTACCTGGATTTATCTTTTGTTTAGGATAGCCTTATGCCTATCCATGCCTGCTTTAAATTCAATCACTGTTTTGGCCTCTACCACTTCTACTGGAAGACTGTTCCATGTATCCACCACCCTCTCAGTAAAATAATGCTTCCTGATGTTACTTTTAAACCTTTGCCCCTCTAATCTAAGACTATGTCCTCTTGTTTTGCTACTTTGTTTCCTTTTAAATATACTCCCTTCCTCTACCTTGTGGATTCCCCTTTACGTATTTAAATGTTTCTGTCATATCTCCTCTGTCTCGTCTTTTTTCCAAGCTGTACATGTTAAGATCATTAACCCTTTCCTGGTGTTATTGTGTTATATTAGTGAGTTGTGTTTTTTGTGTTGTGTTTGTTGCTCTGTGCATATTGTGTTATATTAGTGAGTTGTGTTTTTTTGTTGTGTTTGTTGCTCTTTGCATATCGTGTTGTATTTGTGAGTTGTGTTTTTTGTGTTGGGTTTGTTGCTCTGTGCATATCGTGTTGTATTAGTGAGTTTTTTTAGTTTTTTGTGTTGGGTTTGTTGCTCTGTGCATATTGTGTTATATTAGTGAGTTGTGTTCTTTGTGATGTGTTTGTTGCTCTGTGCATATTGTGTTATATTATTGAGTTTGTTGTGTATTTGTTGCTCTGTGCATATCGTGTTGTATTAGTGAGTTGTGTTTTTTGTGTTGCATTTGTTGCTCTGTGCATATCATGTTATATTAGTGAGTTGTGTTTTTTGTGTTGTGTTTGTTGCTCTGTGCATATTGTGTTATATTAGTGAGTTGTGTTTTTTGTGTTGTGTTTGTTGCTCTGTGCATATTGTGTTATATTTGTGAGTTGTGTTTTTTGTGTTGGGTTTGTTGCTCTGTGCATATCGTGTTGTATTAGTGAGTTGTGTTTTTTGTGTTGGGTTTGTTGCTCTGTGCATATCGTGTTGTATTAGTGAGTTGTGTTTTTTTGTGTTGGGTTTGTTGCTCTGTGTATCTTGTGTTATATTAGTGAGTTGTGTTTTTTGTGTTTAGTTTGTTGCTCTGTGCATATCGTGTTGTATTAGTGAGTTGTGTTTTTTTGTGTTGGGTTTGTTGCTCTGTGTATCTTGTGTTATATTAGTGAGTTGTGTTTTTTGTGTTGGGTTTGTTGCTCTGTGCATATTGTGTTATATATAGTTTGTTGTGTTTTTTGTGTTGGGTTTGTTGCCCTGTGCATATTGTGTTATATTAGTGAGTTGTGTTTTTTGTGTTGGGTTTGTTGCTCTGTGCATATCGTGTTGTATTAGTGAGTTGTGTTTTTTGTGTTGGGTTTGTTGCTCTGTGTATATTGTGTTATATTAGTGAGTTGTGTTTTTTGTGTTGGGTTTGTTGCTCTGTGCATATCGTGTTATATTAGTGAGTTGTGTTTTTTGTGTTGGGTTTGTTGCTCTGTGCATATTGTGTTATATTAGTGAGTTGTGTTTTTTGTGTTGGGTTTGTTGCTCTTTGTATATTGTGTTATATTAGTGAGTTGTGTTTTTTGTGTTGGGTGTGTTGCTCTGTGCATATTGTGTTATATTAGTGAGTTGTGTTTTTTCTGTTGGGTTTGTTGCTCTGTGCATATTGTGTTATATTAGTGAGTTGTGTTTTTTGTGTTGGGTTTGTTGCTCTGTGCATATTGTGTTATATTAGTGAGTTGTGTTTTTTGTGTTGGGTTTGTTGCTCTGTGCATATTGTGTTATATTAGTGAGTTGTGTTCTTTGTGATGTGTTTGTTGCTCTGTGCATATCGTGTTGTATTAGTGAGTTTTTTTAGTTTTTTGTGTTGGGTTTGTTGCTCTGTGCATATTGTGTTATATTAGTGAGTTGTGTTCTTTGTGATGTGTTTGTTGCTCTGTGCATATCGTGTTGTATTAGTGAGTTTTTTTAGTTTTTTGTGTTGGGTTTGTTGCTCTGTGCATATTGTGCTATATTAGTGAGTTGTGTTTTTTTGTGAGGTTTTTTGTTCTCTCTGTGCATATTGTGTTATATTATTGAGTTTGTTGTGTATTTGTTGCTCTGTGCATATCGTGTTGTATTAGTGAGTTGTGTTTTTTGTGTTGCATTTGTTGCTCTGTGCATATCATGTTATATTAGTGAGTTGTGTTTTTGTGTGTGGTTTGTTGCTCTGTGCATATTGTGTTATATTAGTGAGTTGTGTTTTTTGTGTTTGTTTGTTGCTCTGTGCATATTGTGTTATATTGTGAGTTGTGTTTTTTGTGTTGGGTTTGTTGCTCTGTGCATATCGTGTTGTATTAGTGAGTTGTGTTTTTTGTGTTGGGTTTGTTGCTCTGTGCATATCGTGTTGTATTAGTGAGTTGTGTTTTTTGTGTTGGGTTTGTTGCTCTGTGCATATTGTGTTATATTAGTGAGTTGTGTTTTTTGTGTTGGGTTTGTTGCTCTGTGCATATTGTGTTATATTAGTGAGTTGTGTTTTTTGTGTTGGGTTTGTTGCTCTGTGCATATCGTGTTGTATTAGTGAGTTGTGTTTTTTGTGTTGGGTTTGTTGCTCTGTGCATATCGTGTTGTATTAGTGAGTTGTGTTTTTTGTGTTGGGTTTGTTGCTCTGTGCATATCGTGTTGTATTAGTGAGTTGTGTTTTTTGTGTTGGGTTTGTTGCTCTGTGCATATTGTGTATATTAGTGAGTTGTGTTTTTTTGTGTTGGGTTTGTTGCTCTGTGCATATCGTGTTATATTAGTGAGTTGTGTTTTTGTGTTGGGTTTGTTGCTCTGTGCATATCGTGTTGTATTAGTGAGTTGTGTTTTTTTGTGTTGGGTTTGTTGCTCTGTGCATATTGTGTTATATTAGTGAGTTGTGTTTTTGTGTTGGGTTTTTTGCTCTGTGCATATTGTGTTATATTAGTGAGTTGTGTTTTTTGTGTTTGTTTGTTGCTCTGTGCATATTGTGTTATATTAGTGAGTTGTGTTTTTGTGGTTGGGTTTGTTGCTCTGTGATATTGTGTATATTAGTGAGTTGTGTTTTTTGTGTTGGGTTTGTTGCTCTGTGCATATCGTGTTATATTAGTGAGTTGTGTTTTTTGTGTTGGGTTTGTTGCTCTGTGCATATTGTGTTATATTAGTGAGTGTGTTTTTTTGTGTTGGGTTTGTTGCTCTGTGCATATCGTGTTATATTAGTGAGTTGTGTTTTTGTGTTGGGTTTGTTGCTCTGTGTATATCGTGTGTATTAGTGAGTTGTGTTTTTTGTGTTGGGTTTGTTTCTCTGTGTATATTGTGTTATATTAGTGAGTTGTGTTTTTTGTGTTGGGTTTGTTGCTCTGTGCATATTGTGTATATTAGTGAGTTTGTTGTGTATTTGTTGCTGTGCTCGGTGTATTTGTGTTGGGTTTGTTGCTCTGTGCATATGTGTTATATTAGTGAGTTTGTTGTTTTGTGTTGGGTTTGTTGCTCTGTGCATATCGTGTTATATTAGTGAGTTGTGTTTTTTTGTGTTGGGTTTGTTGCTCTGTGCATATCGTGTTATATTAGTGAGTTGTGTTTTTTGTGTGGGTTTGTTGCTCTGTGCATATCGTGTTATATTAGTGAGTTGTGTTTTTTTGTGTTGGGTTTGTTGCTCTGTGCATATAGTGTTATATTAGTGAGTTGTGTTTTTTGTGTTGGGTTTGTTGCTCTGTGCATATTGTGTTATATTAGTGAGTTGTGTTTTTTGTTGGGTTTGTTGCTCTGTGTATTTGTGTTTATATTAGTGAGTTGTGTTTTTTGTGTTGGGTTTGTTGCTCTGTGCATATTGTGTTATATTAGTTGAGTTGTGTTTTTTGTGTTGGGTTTGTTGCTCTGTGCATATTGTGTTATATTAGTGAGTTGTGTTTTTTTGTGTTGGGTTTGTTGCTCTGTGCATATTGTGTTATATTAGTGAGTTGTGTTTTTTGTGTTGGGTTTGTTGCTCTGTGTATATCGTGTTGTATTAGTGAGTTGTGTTTTTGTGTTGGGTTTGTTGCTCTGTGCATATTGTGTTATATTAGTGAGTTGGTGTTTTTTTTGTTTTTTGGGTTTGTTGCTTGTGTATACATTGGTTTTGTATTAGTGAGTTGTGTTTTTTTGTGTTGGGTTTGTTGCTCTGTGCATATTGTGTTATATTAGTGAGTTGTGTTTTTTGTGTTGGGTTTGTTGCTCTGTGTATATCGTGTTATATTAGTGAGTTGTGTTTTTGTGTTGGGTTTGTTGTCTCTGTGCATATCGTGTGTATATTAGTGAGTTGTGTTTTTTGTGTTGGGTTTGTTGCTCTGTGCATATCGTGTTATATTAGTGAGTTGTGTTTTTTGTGTTGGGTTTGTTGCTCTGTGCATATTGTGTTGTATTAGTGAGTTGTGTTTTTTTGTGTTGGGTTTGTTGCTCTGTGCATATCGTGTTGTATTAGTGAGTTGTGTTTTTGTGTTGGGTTTGTTGCTCTGTGCATATTGTGTTATATTAGTGAGTGTGTTTTTTTGTGTTGGGTTTGTTGCTCTGTGCATATGTGTTGTATTAGTGAGTTGTGTTTTTTGTGTTGGGTTTGTTGCTCTGTGCATATTGTGTTATATTAGTGAGTTGTTTTTTGTGTTGGGTTGTTGCTCTGTGCATATTGTTTATATTAGTGAGTTGTGTTTTTTGTGTTGGGTTTGTTGCTCTGTGTATTATTGTGTTGTATTAGTGAGTTGTGTTTTTGTGTTGGGTTTGTTGCTCTGTGCATATTGTGTTATATAGTGAGTTGTGTTTTTTTGTTCGGTTTGTTGCTCTGTGCATATTGTGTTATATTAGTGAGTTGTGTTTTTTGTGTTGGGTTTGTTGCTCTGTGCATATTGTGTTATATTAGTGAGTTGTGTTTTTTGTGTTGGGTTTGTTGCTCTGTGCATATCGTGTTGTATTAGTGAGTTGTGTTTTTTGTGTTGGGTTTGTTGCTCTGTGCATATTGTGTTATATTAGTGAGTTGTGTTTTTTGTGTTGGGTTTGTTGCTTTGTGCATATCGTGTTATATTAGTGAGTTGTGTTTTTTGTGTTGAGTTTGTTGCTCTGTGCATATTGTGTTATATTAGTGAGTTGTGTTTTTTGTGTTGGGTTTGTTGCTCTGTGCATATTGTGTTATATTAGTTTGTTGTGTTTTTTGTGTTGGGTTTGTTGCCCTGTGCATATTGTGTTATATTAGTGAGTTGTGTTTTTTGTGTTGGGTTTGTTGCTTTGTGCATATCGTGTTGTATTAGTGAGTTGTGTTTTTTGTGTTGGGTTTGTTGCTCTGTGCATATTGTGTTATATTAGTGAGTTGTGTTTTTTGTGTTGGGTTTGTTGCTCTGTGCATATCGTGTTGTATTAGTGAGTTGTGTTTTTTGTGTTGGGTTTGTTGCTCTGTGCATATCGTGTTATATTAGTGAGTTGTGTTTTTTGTGTTGGGTTTGTTGCTCTGTGCATATCGTGTTATATTAGTGAGTTGTGTTTTTGTGTTGGGTTTGTTGCTCTGTGCATATCGTGTTGTATTAGTGAGTTGTGTTTTTTTGTTGGGTTTGTTGCTCTGTGCATATCGTGTTGTATTAGTGAGTTGTGTTTTTTGTGTTGGGTTTGTTGCTCTGTGCATATCGTGTTATATTAGTGAGTTGTGTTTTTGTGTTGGGTTTGTTGCTCCGTGCTATATTGTGTTATATTAGTGAGTTGTGTTTTTTGTGTTTGGGTTTGTTGCTCTGTGTATATCGTGTTGTATTAGTGAGTTGTGTTTTTTGGGTTGGGTTTGTTGCTCTGTGCATATCGTGTTGTATTAGTGAGCTGTGTTTTTTGTGTTTGGTTTGTTGCTCTGTGCATATCATGTTATATTAGTGAGTTGTGTTTTTTGTGTTGGGTTTTTTGCTCTGTGCATATTGTGTTATATTAGTGAGTTGTGTTTTTTGTGTTGGGTTTGTTGCTCTGTGCATATTGTGTTATATTAGTGAGTTGTGTTTTTTGTGTTGGGTTTGTTGCTCTGTGCATATTGTGTTATATTAGTGAGTTGTGTTTTTTGTGTTGGGTTTGTTGCTCTGTGCATATCGTGTTGTATTAGTGAGTTGTGTTTTTTGTGTTGGGTTTGTTGCTCTGTGCATATTGTGTTATATTAGTGAGTTGTGTTTTTTGTGTTGGGTTTGTTGCTCTGTGCCTATTGTGTTATATTAGTGAGTTGTGTTTTTTGTGTTGGGTTTGTTGCTCTGTGTATATCGTGTTGTATTAGTGAGTTGTGTTTTTTGTGTTTGGGTTTGTTGCTCTGTGTATATCGTGTTGTATTAGTGAGTTGTGTTTTTTGTGTTGGGTTTGTTGCTCTGTGCATATTGTGTTATATTAGTGAGTTTGTTGTGTATTTGTTGCTCTGTGTTTTTTGTGTTGGGTTTGTTGCTCTGTGCATATTGTGTTATATTAGTGAGCTGTGTTTTTGTGTTGGGTTTGTTGCTCTGTGCATATCGTGTTATATTAGTGAGTTGTGTTTTTTGTGTTGTGTTTGTTGCTCTGTGAATATCGTGATGTATTTGTGAGTTGTGTTTTTTGTGTTGGGTTTGTTGCTCTGTGCATATCGTGTTGTATTAGTGAGTTGTGTTTTTTGTGTTGGGTTTGTTGCTCTGTGCATATTGTGTTATATTAGTGAGTTGTGTTTTTTGTGTTGGGTTTGTTGCTCTGTGCATATCGTGTTGTATTAGTGATGTGTTTTTTTGTGTTGGGTTTGTTGCTCTGTGCATATTGTGTTATATTAGTGAGTTGTGTTTTTGTGTTGGGTTTGTTGCTCTGTGCATATTGTGTTATATTAGTGAGTTGTGTTTGTTGTGTTGTGGTTTGTTGCTCTGTGCATATTGTGTTATATTAGTGAGTTGTGTTTTTTGTGTTGGGTTTTTTGCTCTGTGCATATTGTGTTATATTAGTGAGATGTGTTTTTTGTGTTTGGGTTTGTTGCTCTGTGTATATCGTGTTGTATTAGTGAGTTGTGTTTTGTGTGTTGTGTTTGTTGCTCTGTGCATATTGTGTTATATTAGTGAGTTGTGTTTTTTTTGTTTGGGTTTGTTGCTCTGTGTATATTGTTTTGTATTAGTGAGTTGTGTTTTTTGTGTTGGGTTTGTTGCTCTGTGTATATTGTGTTGTATTAGTGAGTTGTGTTTTTTGTGTTGGGTTTGTTGCTCTGTGTATATCGTGTTGTATTAGTGAGTTGTGTTTTTAGTGTTGGGTTTGTTGCTCTGTGCATATCGTGTTATATTAGTGAGTTGTGTTTTTTGTGTTGGGTTTGTTGCTCTGTGCATATCGTGTTATATTAGTGAGTTGTGTTTTTTGTGTTGGGTTTGTTGCTCTGTGCATATCGTGTTGTATTAGTGAGTTGTGTTTTTTGTGTTGGGTTTGTTGCTCTGTGCATATCGTGTTGTATTAGTGAGTTGTGTTTTTTGTGTTGGGTTTGTTGCTCTGTGCATATCGTGTTATATTAGTGAGTTGTGTTTTTTGTGTTGGGTTTGTTGCTCTGTGTATTCGTGTTGTATTAGTGAGTTGTGTTTTTTGTGTTGGGTTTGTTGCTCTGTGCATATCGTGTTATATTAGTGAGTTGTGTTTTTGTGTTGGGTTTGTTGCTCTGTGCATATCGTGTTTATTAGTGAGTTGTGTTTTTTGTGGTTGGTTTTGTTGCTCTGTGCATATCGTGTTGTATTAGTGAGTTGTGTTTTTTGTGTTGGGTTTGTTGCTCTGTGCATATCGTGTTGTATTAGTGAGTTGTGTTTTTTGTGTTGGGTTTGTTGCTCTGTGCATATCGTGTTATATTAGTGAGTTGTGTTTTTTGTGTTGGGTTTGTTGCTCCGTGCCTATTGTGTTATATTAGTGAGTTGTGTTTTTTGTGTTTGGGTTTGTTGCTCTGTGTATATCGTGTTGTATTAGTGAGTTGTGTTTTTTGGGTTGGGTTTGTTGCTCTGTGCATATTGTGTTGTATTAGTGAGCTGTGTTTTTTTGTGTTTGGTTTGTTGCTCTGTGCATATCATGTTTATATAGTGAGTGTGTTTTTTTGTGTTGGGTTTTTTGCTCTGTGCATATTGTGTTATATTAGTGAGTTGTTTTTTGTGTTGGGTTTGTTGCTCTGTGCCTATTGTGTTATATAGTGAGTTGTGTTTTTGTGTTGGGTTTTTTGCTCTGTGCATATTGTGTTTATTAGTGAGTTGTGTTTTTTTGTGTTGGGTTTGTTGCTCTGTGCATATCGTGTTGTATTAGTGAGTTATGTTTTTTGTGTTGGGTTTGTTGCTCTGTGCCTATTGTGTTATATTAGTGAGTTGTGTTTTTTGTGTTGGGTTTGTTGCTCTGTGCCTATTGTGTTATATTAGTGAGTTGTGTTTTTTGTGTTTGGGTTTGTTGCTCTGTGTATATCGTGTTGTATTAGTGCGTTGTGTTTTTTGTGTTTGGGTTTGTTTCTCTCTGTATATCGTGTTGTATTAGTGAGTTGTGTTCTTTGTGTTGGGTTTGTTGCTCTGTGCATATTGTGTTATATTAGTGAGTTTGTTGTGTATTTGTTGCTCGGTGTCTTTTGCGTTGGGTTTGTTGCTCTGTGCATATTGTGTTATATTAGTGAGCTGTGTTTTTGTGTTGGGTTTGTTGCTTTGTGCATATCGTGTTATATTAGTGAGTTGTGTTTTTTGTGTTGTGTTTGTTGCTCTGTGAATATCGTGATGTATTTGTGAGTTGTGTTTTTTGTTTTGGGTTTGTTGCTCTGTGCATATCGTGTTGTATTAGTGAGTTGTGTTTTTTGTGTTGGGTTTGTTGCTCTGTGCATATAGTGTTATATTAGTGAGTTGTGTTTTTTGTGTTGGGTTTGTTGCTCTGTGCATATCGTGTTGTATTAGTGAGTTGTGTTTTTTGTGTTGGGTTTGTTGCTCTGTGTATATTGTGTTATATTAGTGAGTTGTGTTTTTTGTGTTGGGTTTGTTGCTCTGTGCATATTGTGTTATATTAGTGAGTTGTGTTTTGTGTGTTGTGTTTGTTGCTCTGTGCATATTGTGTTATATTAGTGAGTTGTGTTTTTTGTGTTGGGTTTTTTGCTCTGTGCATATTGTGTTATATTAGTGAGATGTGTTTTTTGTGTTTGGGTTTGTTGCTCTGTGTATATCGTGTTGTATTAGTGAGTTGGTGTTTGTGGTGTGTGTTTGTTGCTCTGTGCATATTGTGTTATATTAGTGAGTTGTGTTTTTTTGTTTGGGTTTGTTGCTCTGTGTATATTGTTTTGTATTAGTGAGTTGTGTTTTTTGTGTTGGGTTTGTTGCTCTGTGTATATTGTGTTGTATTAGTGAGTTGTGTTTTTTGTGTTGGGTTTGTTGCTCTGTGTATATCGTGTTGTATTAGTGAGTTGTGTTTTTAGTGTTGGGTTTGTTGCTCTGTGCATATCGTGTTGTATTAGTGAGTTGTGTATTTGTTGATACTTTGTTTCTCATTTTTAGTGATGAATAAACTCAGATGGAAATAGATGGATCCAGGGAAAGCATGTGGAAAACTGCACAGCACAGAGACCTGCCAAGTGAAGGGGCGCAGAGGATGCAGGAGGTGCAAGGGGAGCAGGAGGCACAGGGGTGCAAGGGGAGCAGGGGGTTCAAGGGTGCAGGGGACGCAAGTGGTGCAGGGAGTGCAGGGGATGCAGGGGAGCATGGGGCGCAGGGCACACAGGGGAAGCAGGGGGAGCATGGGGCGCAGGGGACGCAGGGCATGCAGGGGGAGCATGGGGCACAGGGGGCACAGGGGGCACAAAGGATATCAAACAGGACCAGGAATATTAACCCAACAGCACACACATCACTTTGTCACGTACAACATGTGTGCAGACGCTGACACAGTGGAATATCCTGTGTGCGCGAGTGTGAGAGGAGTCTCAAGGTGTTTTAAGAAATACAGATTCCCAAAAAATGGAACTAGAATGTAAACACAGAGGGTTCTATTACATTCTCCGCGCAAATTCGTACGGGCAGCGCAATTGTTTTGCGCGCAACGTTAAACGTTAACGTGTGTAAATTAACGCTGGTATTACGATCCGACCGCATTTTTTCATCCATCAAAAAATGTTGCGCGTAAAAAAGACGTGCATAAACACGTGCGCATTAACGCTGCGCGCAGAAATCAGTGTGCGGACTGTTTTTTCACACGATTCAGCCAATCAGAATTAAGAACCACAATTATCTCACGTTAAGTTTTGCACCTGTCAAAGTCAATCTGCGCATATATGCTGCATCAATAATAAATGCACACACAACTTCTCCATTTTATTGTTTGGGTATGTGTAGAATGTGTATCTATACCGTGCTGTATTTTTTATTTTCGTGCTGGTGTATTTGGTTTCGGCCAGGACGTTCAGATTTGCCGTTACCACCAGCTTTTAAAAGACGTTAAAATCATGCGAGCAAACGTCGTTCGTAAAAATTTGCGCATAGATTGTAATACATCCGCATTTGCACTTACACTGTTAAGTATGGGATGCGCGCACGAACATTTGCTCGCGCAGGGTCACTCGCAAACGTCGTAGTACGACGTTCAGAGCGAAGGGTTTTTCCCTCGCATTAATGCGTTTTTGCGCACGTGCACATTTTTGCGCGGAGAATTTAATAGAGCCCAGAGTCTATGAGGGGCATAAAACACCCGCATACCATAAGGAGGAGCAGGACTTCCTCCCTCATACAGAGTGGGGAGGAGTAGGGCTTCAACCTCATACAGTGTGGGGAGGACCAGGACTAAAGCTTCATACAGTGTGAGGAGGAGCAGGTCTAAACGCTAATACAGTGTGAGGAGGAGTGAGACTTCAACTTCATACAGTGTGAGGAGGAGTGAGACTTCAACTTCATACGGTGTGAGGAGGAGAAGCAGGACTTCAACTTCATACAGTGTGAGGAGGAGCGGGACTTCAGCCTCATACAGTGTGAGGAGCAGCAGGAGTTCAGCCTCATACAGTGTGAGGAGCAGCAGGAGTTCAGCCTCATACAGTGTGAGGAGCAGCAGGAGTTCAGCCTCATACAATGCAAATAGCTCCGGTCTCCGACATGAAATCCTCCTAGAGAAGCAATATCTATTGACTGATTAATTAATGTATGGATACATCACATGTAGCACAGGGGTCAGCAGTCTCAACCCGCCAGATGTTTTTCGACTACATATCTCATGAGGCTCAGACAATGTAGTGAGTAGCTGAGCACTATAGGAGATGTAGTTTCAAAGTATCCGACGTGCTGAGGCTGTTGATCCCTGCTGTAATTTATCACAATACACGTTACATCTCTCCTATCTATGTGTGAGCATCTGCTGGTGTTAACACGAAGTTACAGAGTGACCGGCCCTGTGCCGGGACCTCTCCATGAATGTGTGTCTCTTGCTAACCCCCCCCCCCCCCGTATCGAGTCACTCACCTAAGGTCTGTGGTTTGGTGGAGTATCCTTGCCACAGTGTCACCTGCTGCGTGTTGGATGTTGAGCTCTGCCCGGCGCACGGTGTGAGGACATTTATACAACGTGTCCAGAAGTCCCCGCTGGGTTCACAGGGAGACTGGGAATCACATCCGAGCGGTGAGCAGGGAACGCACAGGGAGGGGGGAGGACCTGGGCCCTCTGTGATCTCCTCATCATAAACAGCATTTCCAAGGACAATTATAGCACATGGGTCTCTCCAAAAGCAGTGATGTCATCGCGGAATGATTTGATATTTATGCTTTGTGATTCTCACTGAGCTGCTCTGTGCGATGGAAAACAAAGAAACGGAAAAAGAAACAGACAGGCAGGCTTTCTATCATGCATCATTGATGGTCATGAAGAGTCAATCATAGTGAATCTCCAAAAGTCCAAATGTCCTGGGTCAGCAGCATGATTAAACCTAAACATCTACATATATACTTACATACTGTATCCAAAGCTCCCTCCATCTTTGTGCCCTCACCATCCTTGGCACACTTGCCCATACTATAAATGACCTCTGTGCATGTTGGAGAAGTGTGGATGCTGGCCTCCTGCCAAGGGACCATGGACCAATGTGACAAAGCCAACTCTAAAAGACAATGGGCATTAGTGGGCAGCTAAGGGTTAAGGTGTTAAATGTCTTGGTAAACCGATTGTATTTTAGGAGTTTAGTTTGTGACAGTATTTTGATGTCAATCTATTGTCAGTACTGTCTGTTTGATTGTTTGCCCTATTGTCACACTGTCTATTCCTGTCTGTGTGATTGTTTATATCTATTGTCAATACTGTCTGTGTGATTGTTTGCCCTATTGTCACACTGTCTATTCCTGTCTGTGTGATTGTTTATATCTATTGTCAGTATTGTCTATCCTTGTCTGTGTCATTGTTTACCCTATTGTCAGTACTGTCTAACCCTGTCTGTGTGATTGTTTGCCATATTGTCAGTACTGTCTAACCCTGTCTGTGTGATTGTTTGCCCTATTGTCACGTCTATTCTTGTCTGTGTGATTGTTTGCCATATTGTCAGTACTGTCTAACCCTGTCTGTGTGATTGTTTGCCCTATTGTCACACTGTCTATTCCTGTCTGTTTGATTGTTTGCCCTATTGTCACACTGTCTATTCCTGTCTGTGTGATTGTTTGCCCTATTGTCACACTGTCTATTCCTGTCTGTGTGATTGTTTGCCCTATTGTCACACTGTCTATTCCTGTCTGTTTGATTGTTTGCCCTATTGTCACACTGTCTATTCCTGTCTGTGTGATTGTTTGCTCTATTGTCACACTGTCTATTCCTGTCTGTGTGATTGTTTGCCCTATTGTCAGTACTGTCTAACCCTGTCTGTGTGATTGTTTGCCCTATTGTTACACTGTCTATCCTTGTCTGTGTGATTGTTTGCTCTATCGTCAGTACTGTGTCACGTTCACTGTCCCGCTCACCCTTCACAACCGTGGTGGGAATCCTTTAGGACAGACTTCTAAGCCCTCCGATCCTTGGATGGTCGGGACCGCTAACCGTATCACTCTCAGCCAGGAAGAACAGACAGATCAACAACAATGAGTACAACTTTGTAACAGTAGGTTTCGAGACCAAGAGTCTACTGAGCCACAAAGGGTTAACTTTACCAACAAGTGGGAAACAGTCTGAAAAAGGTTTTAGCAGTATATTCATGCACCAGGGTTAACAGAAGCGAGGTCATATAAACGTTCCGATTTGGCAACAGAGATGGTTTTCATACAGGCTGGTTCGGTAACAAACAAGGTTCTCATACACTCCGAGTTGGCAACAGGACAGATCAATAGATTATCTGTCAGCGTTATGCAGGATCGACATACACTGTGAGTAAGCGTTATGCAGGATTGATATACACTCTGAGTCAGCGTGGTGTAAGAGCAGAATACACTCTGAGTCTGCTGTGGGATAACATACATACAGGCTCGGTCAGAAAGAGAATGGTCAGGAAGGCTGTCCGAGTCAGCAACAATCAGGGTCCTCATACAATCCGGGCCAGTGATAGAGCAATAAGAATCAGTGAATCGTAACACGAATACACCAGGCGAAGCGGGAACTAACTCCACGTCAGGGCAATGAGCCAACTCGCGCTCCCTGAATTTAAGGCCGGCAGCTCCGGTCATCATGCCACACCCCACCCCTCCAGGCGCATGAACGGCTGGAACTCCTGGCCCCTTGCCAGCCTGCAATGCCGCCGGGTGCCCAGACCCCCTCTGAGGTCCTGCAGGTGCCGAGGATATGTCATACTGTCTATCCCTGTCTATGTGATTGTTTGCTCTATTGTCAGTACAGTCTATTCCTATCTGAGGGATTGTTTGCTCTATTGTCAGTACAGTCTGTCCCTGTCTGTGTGACTGTTTGTTATATTGTCAGTACAGCCTGTCCCTGTCTGTGTGACTGTTTGCTCTATTGTCAGTACAGCCTGTCCCTGTCTGTGTGACTGTTTGCTCTATTGTCAGTACTGTCTATCCCTGTCTGTGCTATTGTTTGCTCTTCTTGTTAGTACAGTCTATCCCTGTCTGTGTGATTGTCTGCCCTATTGTCAGTACAGTCTGTCCCTGTCTGTGTGATTGTCTGCCCTATTGTCAGTACAGTCTGTCCCTGTATGTGTGATTGTTTGCTCTATTGTCAGTACAGCCTGTCCCTGTCTGTGTGATTGTCTGCCCTATTGTCAGTACAGTCTGTCCCTGTCTGTGTGATTGTTTGCTCTATTGTCATTACGGTCTGTCCCTGTCTGTGTGATTGTTTGCTCTATTGTCAGTACAGTCTGTCCCTGTCTTTGTGATTGTTTGCTCTATTGTCAGTACAGTCTGTCCCTGTCTGTGTGATTGTCTGCCCTATTGTCAGTACAGTCTGTCCCTGTCTGTGTGATTGTCTGCCCTATTATCAGTACAGTCTGTCCCTGTCTGTGTGACTGTTTGCTCTATTGTCAGTACTGTCTGTCCCTGTCTGTGTGATTGTCTGCCCTATTGTCAGTACAGTCTGTCCCTGTCTGTGTGACTGTTTGCTCTTCTGTCAGTACAGTCTGTCCCTGTCTGTGTGACTGTTTGCTCTATTGTCAGTACTGTCTGTCCCTGTCTGTGTGATTGTCTGCCCTATTGTTAGTACAGTCTGTCCCTGTCTGTGCGACTGTTTGCTCTATTGTCAGTACTGTCTGTCCCTGTCTGTGTGAATGTTTGCCCTTAGATTGATCTGATGTTGAGTTGTTGTTGATAATGTGTTAAACCCGTCTGTTTTAAACTAATCAAGGTTTCTGAGTCTCCTGAAGGAATAGCCGATTTGGAAAGTGAGATAAATGGGAGAATTTTTCCGGTTTGGCGATTCCTAGTTTGCCAACCCTGCGGTGTATTCAGCAAGCACCGCAGGGTCCCCGTAGTGCAGGGAATACTCGCCGCAAACCCGACGAACACTTACGAACACTCACCGAATACTCACCGAAACCCGCAGAAAACAGCTGGATTAGCCACGCCGAACAGGCCGGAGAAACTAGCCACCTATCACAGCGCAGAGCAGCCACCGGAAAAACCCAACAGTCAGACGAACGTGGTAAAAAAACCCCCCAAAAAACAGTTTGCTTGAAAGTTTGAAGTTTGAAAAGTGAAACGTTGTTTACAAAAAAACTACACAATAAAAATGTCTGGAATTTACATATAAAATCCAATGAATGATAATAACCTAGACTGTGCAGTTGAATACTTTCAGTCTGAGCTCCTGCAAGTCTGGAATTCCCATGCCCGCTGCGTAAAGTGCGAGTAAAAGGGACTCATCTCCCCTGGGTTACAGCTGATCTTACACTAATGTACCAGCTTAGAGATTCACGGTGGTCAAATTTCAAGAGTACTGGTTCCATGAACGATCACTACGAATACCGAAAATGCCGGAATGCATGCACAAAACAAACAAAAATGGCCAAAGCCCATTACTTCAATGAAAATCTAAACAATAACATCTCAAACCCTAGAAACTTTTGGAGAACCATAAGTAACATACAAGCACCCCCAGTCCACTCCCAGCCAGCTGCTGTCAAAGTAAACAACCAAACCCTGCAACACCCCCTAGATGTAGCAAATGCCTTTAATGATTATTTTTTTGGATGCGCCACCACTTTGATTGCCAAGCTAGGAAATGACATGCAATTAGAGAGGCCTCATGCAGGTCAGGCCCCCCCAACTGTGCAAAGTCCCTGTATCAGACAGGAATTCAGTTTTAGACCAGTGCCTGTCAGTGTCATTACTAAACTTCTCCGTAAGCAAAAAATGAAATACCAGTCTGGACCTGATCAAATCCCAGCAATGCTGCTGAAAATCAGTGCACCGGCAATTGCAAATCCTGTTGCAACCCTAATCAATGAATCACTGGCGACTGGATACATACCCAAATTCTGGAAGACTGTGAGAGTGATACCTATCCATAAAAGTGGTGACAGTACTTTGGTATCCAACTACCGTCCGATAGCGTTGCTCCCTGTAATGTCAAAAATCTTGGAAAAATGTGTCTACACACAATTACGTGATTATTATCAATATTGGAACTACTTAACCCCGGATCAATCCGGCGTTCGTCCAAATCACTCAACTACAACCGCCCTTTTAAAAGTCTGCAATGATATCCAAGCTGGGATGGAACAAGGAAACCTAACTGGAGCATCTTCCTTGATTTTGCCAAGGCCTTTGACACGGTAGACCATGGCATCTTGTTAGAAAAACTTAAAAACTCTGGCATTATTGATCGCACGCTAACCTGGTTTCAATCATATGTATCCGACCGATCACAATATGTGTCAATTTCTGACAGCTCCTCCCTCCCCCTCCCTGTCACTTGCGGTGTACCCCAAGGCTCAATACTAGGCCCCCTGCTATTCACAATATTCATAAATGATCTGCCCAACGTCTGCAAAGCCTCAACTGTACATATGTACGCAGACGACACTGTAATCTATACCAGCAAACCAAATCTCCCGCAGCTGGCGGCCGTGCTGCGAGAACAATTCACAGAGGTAGAAAAGTGGATCAAACACAACAAACTTTTTTTAAATAATGACAAAACTGTAACGATGCTCTTTGGAACCGCACCTAAACTACACAAATTGCAAAATCCCCATCTATGTGTTGGGACAAAATCAAATGGCATACTGACCACAGTCACTTCTCTCAAATATCTAGATATGTGGTTGGACCAAATCTATCCTTTGGCCCCAATCGAAAAATCCTCATCTAAACTTTACCCCAAACTAGGTGCCCTGTACAGAAACAAATCCTGCCTGAGCCCTGCGGTAAGAAAGCAGATTGTACAACAAATGATTATGCCAGCTATTGATTACGGAGATGTAGTGTATGCAGCGGCCCCACAAACACACCTTCATAAACTTACTACATTGTATAACTCATTCTGCCGCTTTGTGCTACAATGTAACTACATGACCCACCATTGTGACATGTTAAAAGAGCTAAACTGGCCATCGCTGGAATCTAGACGCACCCTTCACCTTTCCAACCTAGTGTTTAAGAGCATTTCTGGGAAGCTGCCACCCTACCTGAATAGACTGCTTCCCCCAGCAGCTCCCTCATCCTATAACCTCCGATCCAGGACCAGCACCTTACTTGCAATACCACAATACAAAAAGACAGTGGCTCGGTCCTCATTTTCCTACAGAGCACCGCAAATATGGAATAACCTCCCAGACGCCATCAAATCTTCCCCCAGTCTTAAGTCACTCAAGAACTCCTTACTAACATACCTCAATACAGAATGCACCTGTAAACATGTAACAGTGACTATATACAGAATGCACCTGTAAACATGTAACACAGTGACTATATACAGAATGCACCTGTAAACATGTAACACAGTGACTATATACAGAATGCGCCTGTAAACATGTAACATAATGACTATATACAGAATGCGCCTGTAAACATGTAATATAGTGACTATATACAGAATGCGCCTGTAAACATGTAACATAGTGACTATATACAGAATGCACCTGTAAACATGTAACACAGTGACTATATACAGAATGCACCTGTAAACATGTAACACAGTGACTAAATACAGAATGCGCCTGTAAACATGTAACACAGTGACTATATACAGCATGCGCCTGTAAACATGTAACAGTGACTATATACAGAATGTGCCTGTAAACATGTAACATAGTGACTATATACAGAATGCGCCTGTAAACATGTAACAGTGACTATATACAGCATGCGCCTGTAAACATGTAACATAGTGACTATATACAGAATGCCGCTGTAAACATGTAACATAGTGACTATATACAGAATGCGCCTGTAAACATGTAACAGTGACTATATACAGCATGCGCCTGTAAACATGTAACATAGTGACTATATACAGAATGCACCTGTAAACATGTAACATAGTGACTATATACAGAATGCGCCTGTAAACATGTAACATAGTGACTATATACAGAATGCGCCTGTAAACATGTAATATAGTGACTATATACAGAATGCGCCTGTAAACATGTAACATAGTGACTATATACAGAATGCACCTGTAAACATGTAACACAGTGACTATATACAGAATGCACCTGTAAACATGTAACACAGTGACTAAATACAGAATGCGCCTGTAAACATGTAACACAGTGACTATATACAGCATGCGCCTGTAAACATGTAACAGTGACTATATACAGAATGTGCCTGTAAACATGTAACACAGTGACTATATACAGAATGCGCCTGTAAACATGTAACACAGTGACTATATACAGAATGCACCTGTAAACATGTAACATAGTGACTATATACAGAATGCGTCTGTAAACATGTAACACAGTGACTATATACAGCATGCGCCTGTAAACATGTAACAGTGACTATATACAGAATGTGCCTGTAAACATGTAACACAGTGACTATATACAGAATGCGCCTGTAAACATGTAACACAGTGACTATATACAGAATGCACCTGTAAACATGTAACACAGTGACTATATACAGAATGCACCTGTAAACATGTAACACAGACTAAATACAGAATGCGCCTGTAAACATGAAACACAGTGACTATATACAGCATGCGCTGTAAACATGTAACAGTGACTATATACAGAATGTGCCTGTAAACATGTAACACAGTGACTATATACAGAATGCGCCTGTAAACATGTAACACAGTGACTATATACAGAATGCACCTGTAAACATGTAAACACAGTG
Source organism: Leptobrachium leishanense (assembly GCA_009667805.1). Lineage (NCBI taxonomy): Eukaryota > Metazoa > Chordata > Amphibia > Anura > Megophryidae > Leptobrachium > Leptobrachium leishanense. The sequence continues at coordinate 465,828,549 of CM019064.1, read as the reverse complement.
ACTATATACAGAATGCACCGTAAACATGTAACAATAATGACTATATACAGAATGCACCTGTAAACATGTAACAGTGACTATATACAGAATACGCCTGTAAACATGTAACACAGTGACTATATACAGAATGCACCTGTAAACATGTAAGACAGTGAGTATATACAGAATGCACTTGTAAACATGTAACATAGTGACTATATACAGAATGCGCCTGTAAACATGTAACACAGTGACTTATATACAGAATGCACACTGTAAACATGTAACACAGTGACTATATACAGAATGCACCTGTAAACATGTAACACAGTGACTATATACAGAATGCACCTGTAAACATGTAACACAGGACTATATACAGAATGCGCCTGTAAACCTGTAACACAGTGACTATATACAGAATGCACCTGTAAACATGTAACACAGTACTATATACAGAATGCGCCTGTAAACATGTAACACAGTGACTATATACAGAATGCACCTGTAAACATGTAACACAGTGACTATATACAGAATGCGCTGTAAACATGTAACATAGCGACTATATACCAGAATGCACCTGTAAACATGTAACATAGTGACTATATACAGAATGCGCCTGTAAACATGTAACATAGTGACTATATTTCCTACATTATTATTTCTGTTAATCTGTATATTTTTTAATATTTTGCATTTATTACTTTGTATTTCTGTAACTGTAACACTTCAATGTTCTTGAATCCAGGACATACTTGAAAACGAGAGAAATCTCAATGTATCCTTCCTGGTAAGGCTGGGGTCAGACGAGCGTGATTTCTACGGACTGTACGTCCGTGCAGTACGGACATCGTCAGTACGGATGACGCAGTAGTGGTCACACAGTCCGTTTTTTCACTGAAGTTATTTTTGACGGATGTAGAGGAAAAATAAATTACAATGAAAAAAACATTCTGTCCGTCAAAAATGCTGGACGTATAAATGCAGTCCGTCTGACCATGCTCCATCACTCACACACAAAGCTATGCAGACCTTGCAGACGTGGCGCACTCCGCACGTCCGTTCTAGCAGTATTACGTTCTTGCTTAACCTGCGTCCGTTTGCCGCGGCCGTTGTGCATCCGCAGTTCAGTGCGGACGTACTTCATGTGTCAGGCTCCAATGGACTTTCTTTCATGCTATCACGGACGTACTTTTAGGCGCAATCACGGACGTGAACACTACGCTCGTCTGACACCAGCCTAAATCCTTTATAAATAAATAAATAAATAAATAAAAAGGGCTGTTACAGAAAAAAGAAAAAACGATTTAAAAAAAAATGGAAAGATTTTTGGACAAAAAAAATCCCAAAAAATGCCTAAAAGATCCAAAACTTTTTATAAATAAAGAGACTTTTTGATACAGAATAAAATAATAGACAGTTTATTAGGAATATTTTTAACATTGAAGCCTATGGGATTCGCCTGAATAAACCTGTCGAATGAAACCACTGAACAGCAGAGCAATTCGGCAACTTTTCACTGCAGTTCGGCACTGTGCGGATTCATATGCTGCATTGAAACCTATAGGTTAAAAAGCATTGTTTGTAGGGATGTGTGTTTCGGTTTCGGAATTTTGGAATTTTCACGAAATTTCCCGATTCGTGCATTCGGATTCGGCCAATTTTCAGAATCCGAAAACGGCAGATCCGAACAAATTTCCGAACCGAAAACTTTTCAGAATTTTCGAATGGACTAAAAATGTGTAAAATAGAAAATCATTTTCGTTCCATTCGTGATTTCGGTTCCATTTCAGTAATTTCGGAGAATGTATTTTTCGGTTATATCGCTGATTCTGTAATTTTGTATCATTCCCATCTCAATGTATCCTTTCTGGGAAACCAGAGAAATCTCAATGTATCCTTCTTGTAAAACCAGAGAAATCTCAATGTATCCATCCTGGAAAACCAGAGAAATCTCAATGTATCCTTCTTGTAAAACCAGAGAAATCTCAATGTATCCATCCTGGAAAACCAGAGAAATCTCAATGTATCCTTTCTGGAAAACCAGAGAAATCTCAATGTATCCTTCCTGGGAAATAAGAGAAATCTCAATGTATCCTTCTTGTAAAACCAGAGAAATCTCAATGTATCCATCCTGGAAAACCAGAGAAATCTCAATGTATCCTTTCTGGGAAACCAGAGAAATCTCAATGTATCCTTCTTGTAAAACCAGAGAAATCTCAATGTATCCATCCTGGAAAACCAGAGAAATCTCAATGTATCCTTCTTGTAAAACCAGAGAAATCTCTATGTATCCTTCCTGGAAAACCAGAGAAATCTCTATGTATCCTTCCTGGAAAACCAGAGAAATCTCAATGTATCCTTCCTGGAAAAGCAGAGAAATCTCAATGTATCCTTCCTGGAAAAGCAGAGAAATCTCAATGTATCCTTCTTGTAAAACCAGAGAAATCTCAATGTATCCTTCTTGTAAAACCAGAGAAATCTCAATGTATCCTTCCTGTAAAACCAGAGAAATCTCAATGTATCCTTCTTGTAAAACCAAGAGAATCTCAATGTATTCCTTCCTGGAAAACCAGAGAAATCTCAATGTATCCTTCCCGGAAAACCAGAGAGATCTCAATGTATCCTTCCTGGAAAACCAGAGAAATTTCAATGTATACTCCCGGAAAACCAGAGAAATCTCAATGTATCCTTCCTGGTAAACCAGAAAATCTTAATGTATCCTTCTTGTAAAACCAGAGAATTCTCAATGTATCCTCCCGCGAAACTAGAGAAATCTCATTGCATCCTTCCCGGGAAACCAGAGAATCTAAATGTATCCTTCCTGGAAAACCAGAGAAATATCAATGTATCCTTCCTGGAAAACCAGAGGAATCTCAATGTATCCTTCCTGGAAAAGCAGAGAAATCTCAATGTATCCTTCTTGTAAAACCAGAGAAATCTCAATGTATCCTTCTTGTAAAACCAGAGAAATCTCAATGTATCCTTCCTGTAAAACCAGAGAAATCTCAATGTATCCTTCTTGTAAAACCAGAGAATCTCAATGTATCCTTCCTGGAAAACCAGAGAAATCTCAATGTATCCTTCCCGGGAAACCAGAGAGATCTCAATGTATCCTTCCTGGAAAACCAGAGAAATTTCAATGTATACTTCCCGGAAAACCAGAGAAATCTCAATGTATCCTTCCTGGTAAACCAGAGAAATCTTAATGTATCCTTCTTGTAAAACCAGAGAATTCTCAATGTATCCTTCCCGCGAAACTAGAGAAATCTCATTGCATCCTTCCCGGGAAACCAGAGAATCTAAATGTATCCTTCCTGGAAAACCAGAGAAATATCAATGTATCCTTCCTGGAAAACCAGAGAAATATCAATGTATCCTTCCTGGAAAACCAGAGAAATATCAATGTATCCTTCCTGGAAAACCAGAGGAATCTCAATGTATCCTTCCTGGAAAAGCAGAGAAATCTCAATGTATCCTTCTTGTAAAACCAGAGAAATCTCAATGTATCCTTCCTGTAAAACCAGAGAAATCTCAATGTATCCTTCTTGTAAAACCAGAGAATCTCAATGTATCCTTCCTGGAAAACCAGAGAAATCTCATTGTATCCTTCCCGGGAAACCAGAGAGATCTCAATGTATCCTTCCTGGAAAACCAGAGAAATTTCAATGTATCCTTTCTGGGAAACCAGAGAAATCTCAATGTATCCTTCTTGTAAAACCAGAGAAATCTCAATGTATCCTTTCTGGAAAACCAGAGAAATCTCAATGTATCCTTCCTGGGAAACCAGAGAAATCTCAATGTATCCTTCTTTTAAAACCAGAGAAATCTCAATGTATCCATCCTGGAAAACCAGAGAAATTTCAATGTATCCTTTCTGGGAAACCAGAGAAATCTCAATGTATCCTTCTTGTAAAACCAGAGAAATCTCAATGTATCCTTTCTGGAAAACCAGAGAAATCTCAATGTATCCTTCCTGGGAAACCAGAGAAATCTCAATGTATCCTTCTTGTAAAACCAGAGAAATCTCAATGTATCCATCCTGGAAAACCAGAGAAATCTCAATGTATCCTTTCTGGGAAACCAGAGAAATCTCAATGTATCCTTCTTGTAAAACCAGAGAAATCTCAATGTATCCATCCTGGAAAACCAGAGAAATCTCAATGTATCCTTCTTGTAAAACCAGAGAAATCTCTATGTATCCTTCCTGGAAAACCAGAGAAATCTCAATGTATCCTTCCCGGGAAACCAGAGAAATCTCAATGTATCCTTCCTGGAAAAGCAGAGAAATCTCTATGTATCCTTCCTGGAAAACCAGAGAAATCTCAATGTATCCTTCCTGGAAAACCAGAGAAATCTCAATATATCCTTCCTGGAAAAGCAGAGAAATCTCAATGTATCCTTCCTGGAAAAGCAGAGAAATCTCAATGTATCCTTCTTGTAAAACCAGAGAAATCTCAATGTATCCTTCTTGTAAAACCAGAGAATCTCAATGTATCCTTCTTGTAAAACCAGAGAATCTTAATGTATCCTTCCTGGAAAACCAGAGAAATCTCAATGTATCCTTCTTGTAAAACCAGAGAATCTCAATGTATCCTTCCCGCGAAACTAGAGAAATCTCATTGCATCCTTCTTGTAAAACCAGAGAAATCTCAATGTATCCTTCCTGTAAAACCAGAGAAATCTCATTGTATCCTTCCCGGGAAACCAGAGAGATCTCAATGTATCCTTCCTGGAAAACCAGAGAAATATCAATGTATCCTTCCTGGAAAACCAGAGAAATCTCAATGTATCCTTCTTGTAAAACCAGAGAATTCTCAATGTATCCTTCCCGCGAAACTAGAGAAATCTCATTGTATCCTTCCCGGGAAACCAGAGAATCTAAATGTATCCTTCCTGGAAAACCAGAGAAATCTCAATGTATTCTTCCTGGAAAACCAGAGAAATCTCAATGTATCCTTCTTGTAAAACATGAGAAATCTCAATGGCAGAATTATCGGATCCGAAAAACCATTAGTTTACGTCAAAACGAATAGACACTTTGAAACGAGGAGAACAGACGTTCCGAAAACCACGAAAATTTCCGAAATCACGAAAAAAAGTCGATACGAAAAACAAACCGAAAACGAACCAAACCGAAACGGAAATCAGCCGAAACGAGCCGAAACGAAAATTTACAAAATCCGAACGAACCGAACCGAATCGAACCAAAAAAAAAATCGGTGCACAAGTCTAATTGTTTGTTTAAAAAAAGTTAGGAAATGTAAAATTTCACCCAAAAAATTTCAAAATAATCCTAAAAGAATAACGGCCCTATTACATTCTTCACGCAAACGTTTGCACCGGCACAAAAATACATTAACGCAAAACCCTTTGCGCTGAACGTTACGCGCTGACATTACAATGTCAGCGCAACCGATGTGCGTATATGTCTACCGCATGTGAACCTGCGCGAACGCTGTGCGAGCGTACTTTACTGCGCGCGTCCTATACTTAACATTTTGAGCGCATACGCGTTTGTGCGCTGGTACGTGGATGGTATTACAATCTATGCGCAGTTTGTAACGCACAGCCTTTACGCGCATAATTTTAGCAACTCCTAAAAGCTGGTGTTAATGACAAATTCTATCAACCTGCCGAACCCAAATACACCAGCCCAAAAAAAAACACGCAGCAAAGTATAGTTACACATTCTACACATACCCAAACAATAACATGGAGAAGTTGTGCGTGTTTTTATTATTGCTGCAGCATATATGGGCAGATTGACTTTGACAGGCACAAAAACTTACCGTGAGATAATTGTGGTTCTTAATTCTGATTGGCTGAATCGCGTGAAAAAACAGTCCGCACACTGATTTCTGCGTGCAACGTTGCTGCGTGCGTGTTATTGCGTGGCCATTTACGCTCGTTATCGCTCGACGGATCAAAAAATGCGTGAGGATTGTAATTCCAGTGTTTATTTACGCGCGTTAACATGTAACGCTGGGCGCACAAATTCACGCGTTGCCAAGCGTTTTAACGCGAAGATTGTAATAGGGCCCTAAGTAAGTAAAGAAACTTTCATTCTAATGGTAGTAATCTACGTCCCATTCTTAAATAAGCAATAAAAACCGAAATATCTAAAAAAAAATGAAAAACCAAACTGAACCGAATCACCCGAAATGATCCGAATCACCAAAATGAACCGAATAGCTGAAATGATCCGAATCAACGAATCGAATTGAAAAATTTCAGATGGTCGATATTTTGTTTTCAGAAATGCTCCCAAAATAGGAAAATGGTGAATTTCGTCCGAATTTCAATTCGGAGCGAAACAAATTGCACATCTCTACTCAGTAATGGTGAGTTGGATGACCAGAAGCCTGTCAGGAATAAGTGTGCAGGGTTTGCAGGTACGAATCCAGTAACAGAGGGGAGTCAGGCAGATATTCAGGGGCACAACAAGAAAAGTTTATTTGACAAGGAATAAAAGGAGTTAAACCAAAAAGCACGATGGATAAAAACTAATTAGAGGAGTGGGCTGGGCGAGACAGGAATAGCTCTGGTCAGAAGTAAACTAGACACAGGACAGAGGGTGAGACAAGAAGGGAACTGGAGTACGTATCAGAGGCGCCGGTCAAGACAGGAATAGAGCTGGACAATGGATACACTGAACACAAAAATAAAGAGAGAGGGGCAGGACAGGAAGAGAGCTGACTATAACAAAAAACAGAGAGAAACTAAAGGACACAAGGAGACTTGCAGAAAACAGGTAGAACAGGAAGGAGGCTGAGGACCAGGAGAAACTGGGACTCTGAAGGTAGGAGCAAGGTGGGCAGCAGAGCAGGGACCCAATGTAACAGGAACAGGATGGGCAGTGGAGTAATCAAGGCGGGGTTTCCAGAAGGTATAATCCAATAAGAGTAGTCAATGTTCGTAGTAAGGGTTGAGGCAGGCGGCTGGCAGAAGGTGAGGTCAGTGTCCTTAGCAAAGTTCATACACAGGGGAACAGCACAGGAAGGCTGGGAGGCACAGAGGGTTGGCTGGAGGAATGGTAGGTATAGAGGATCACGGTGGGTAGTGAGGGTCAACGTGGTTCTCCAGGCAGAATATTAGGTGCACTTGCAGACATGTCAGACATAAGTGAAGGACTTCAATGCAGAAGCAATGTGGGATGGGTGTGTCCATGTTATATAGGAAGTCCAGGAGCCAGCCCACACCTGAGGTGGGAGAGGAGGAAACCTGATGTGGACTCATGGGAACCTGGACACCAAACATAGCAGGGGTAAAATCTGGAACCATGTTGAGCACATTGTATGAAAGGGGTTGCTGGAGATTCATGGTGGAGCAGCACCGGCTTTTACCTCCTTGCAGCTTAGTCGGCGAAGGCCGTGACAATGCCCTTCCTGTGCCCGACCTCCTCCTTCCTGTCAAAAATGTGCCCTCACGCGTTTATGTAATCATGACACACACATATTATACAATGTGTCTGAGATCTCTCACTGCGGCAGAAGGTCAGCTCAAGCATTGAGACAACTGCCCCACAGGGAGCTTCCTGGAAGTGTGACTTCGCCTTATTGGGCGGTGACATCAGCGCTTATTGTTAGTTTCCTTTAGCGTCTTGTGCATTTATTTTCCACGTATTACATTTATTTTAATTAAGCATGTTTATTTTCTTTACACGGGTTTGCGACGTGGTTTTCTAAGCTTCTGCATATCTTATCACCTTGTTGTTAAGGCCTGAAAGGCGTGAGATTAAATACCATTATTATCATTCTTTTTACATTTTCGGCATAACCTAAACTGCGTCATTTCAATGATTTACATACAAGTAACTGATAAATAATTACAATGAGAAATCAGAAGGTAACACAGCTGTGGCAGGTTGCCATGAAACGCACGGTAAGACGCATCTGGAATCATATTCTCAGGGTTTTATGGTGAAAATTCTCCGATCTAAACCTCCGACCTTCCTGGTGCTGAAGACATTGGGTATTTTCTGACGTATCTGCTTGGTCTTGATGCTGTAAATCACAGGATTTATCACTGGAGGAACCAGAAGATACACGTCAGCCATCAGCACTGGAAGGAGAGGAGACGCGTGCTTCCCAAACCGGTGGACCACTGACAGACCAATGAGTGGGACGTAGAACAGCAAGACGGCACACACATGGCAAACACATGTGCTCAGGGCTTTCACTCGTGCGTCGTTTCCTTTTATGCTCAGCACAGTCTGGAGAATTGTTCCATAAGAAATGATGATGAACATGGAGTCCAACCCTTTGGTAAGCAGCACGGCAATCAGGCCATACAGGCTGTTGACCGTCGTATCTGCACATGCTAGTCGGATAACGTCTTGGTGGAGGCAGTACGAGTGCGACAGACGATGGCTCTTACAGTAGGGAAATCTCCTGGTGAGAAACGGGATTGGGAAGACAATACAGATGCCTCTGGTGGCAATCACCAAACCAACTTTGGCTGTTACAGAATTGGTTAAGATGGTGGCATAGCGCAATGGGTCACATATTGCAATAAAACGATCTACTGCCATGGCCACCAGAACCCCAGATTCCATTGCTGCAAAAGTGTGAAGGAAGTACATTTGGGTGAGACAGGACTCAAGGTAGATCTGGGTGGAATTTAACCAAAAAATGCTGAGCATTGTGGGAAGAGTGGTGAGGGACACTGACAAGTCAGTGAAGGCCAACATGGACAACAAGATATACATAGGTTGCTGGAGGCTTGGCTCCCGGTTGACAAGAAGTACGATAGTGCTATTCCCTATCAGAGCAGTGACGTAGAGGACAAAGAGGGGGAAAGCGAGTGCACGCTGGTCATCGCCAAGCCCAGGAAAGCCACCCATGGTAAATATGATGGACGCATTGCCAGGACCTGCCATCATCACTTCTGGAAAGCTGTCCTGGAGTCCATGTCAGACCTACGGGACAACAAAATGACAGATCAGTGAGACATCATTCAGCTGTATGTCTCCCAATGGATAAAGGGAGATCAGCCCCACGGACATTCACGGAAAACCAGAATATTACACCAAACCTTTAACCCCGTGTTTCCTGTACTCGATCTCTTGGAATCAATGCCAATAAACTTAGGATTCAGTGAGTGCTCAGAGAGGGGGTTACATTTAAAGTTACAAGTTTTTATAAAGCGCTGACAAGTTCCATAGCGCTGTACAATGGGAGGCAGAATAACAAATATACCTACAGGTTCAACGCGCAGTACAGTAGGTGAGAGAACCATGCTCAAGAGCTTACAATCTAAGAGGATAGGGGTGACACACTAGGTGAGGGTTAATAGAGAATATGAAGTAGTGGAATGCATGTGGGCTGTGAGGGAAGATGTAGTGGGAAATGAACAGAGGGGGATCAGGGAGTGAGCTGATAAGCTTCTAAAAAGTAATGTGTTTTCAGAGATTTCTTGAAGGACTGGAGAGACAGGGAGAGTATGATGTTGAGGGGGAGGGAGTTCCAAAGAAAGGGGGCTGCTTGCGAGAAGTTTTGAAGGCAAGAGTTGGGGTGCGAGTGCGTGAAGCTGATAGCATCAGATCATTGGCCGAGCTAAGTGGTTGGGATGGGATGTACCTGCTAATAAGGTAGGAGATGTAGGCAGCGGCACGGTTATGGAGAGCTTTATATGTGACCAATATAATGAATTGGATTCAATAGGAGACAGAAGCCAGTGTAGAGATTGAGAGAGAGGTGAGGTGTGAGAGGTGCAGGAAGTGAGGTTTGAGAGGTGCAGGAGGTGAGTTGTGAGAGGTGTGGGAGGTGAGGTGTGGGAGGTGAGGTGGTTGAGTCTGGCACAGGCATTCATTACAGACTGCAGAGGGAGATTCTGGGATCTCTTAAGGCCAGAGAGGAGGAGGTTACAGTAGTCAAGGCGGGAGATAATAAGAGCTTGGACAAGCATTTTAGTAGAGTCCGGATTAAGACAGGGATGGGCGCAGGGGTCAAGTCCTGGGGAAAAAAGTGAGGGAACTCACCCACGAATTCCACAACCCCTATTACCTGAAGAAAAAATATATATATCACGAGTATAGCAGTACGTGGTGATAACATTTTTATTGGGTTAACATTACATTTAAAAGACAAGCTTTCAAGAGTGTAACCTGGAAACTATACTGATCAGTGAAAGGTATCACTAGGTACAGGTATACTCGTTATTGTGGCAACTGGACTAACGCGTTTTATATATAATATTTCTCCTGGACTTGAAGAACACAGGCCTCCATCGTTCCACTAAGTCATTTTTCCCAGCAAGCAAGCATTCTTACGTCGCTTCCCCACCATCAGACCCAGCAGCAACTCACTCTGGTTTCTCCTGGACTTGAAGAACACAGGCCTCCATCGTTCCACTAAGTCATTTTTCCCAGCAAGCAAGCATTCTTACGTCGCTTCCCCACCCATCAGACCCAGGCAGCAACTCACTCTGGTTTCTCCTGGACTTGAAGAACACAGGCCTCCATCGTTCCACTAAGTCATTTTTCCCAGCAAGCAAGCATTCTTACGTCGCTTCCCCACCCATCAGACCAGGCAGCAACTCACTCTGGTTTCTCCTGGACTTGAAGAAACAGGCCTCCATCGTTCCACTAACATTTTTCCCAGCAAGCAAGGTCTTACGTCGCTTCCCCACCCATCAGACCAGGCAGCAACTCACTCTGGTTTCTCCTGATTGAAGAACACAGGCCTCCATCGTCCACTAAGTCATTTTTCCCCAAGCAAGCATTCTTACGTCGCTTCCCCACCCATCAGACCCAGGCAGCAACTCACTCTGGTTTCTCCTGGACTTGAAGAACACAGGCCTCCATGTTCCACTAAGTCATTTTTCCCAGAAGCAAGCTTCTTACGTCGCTTCCCCACCATCAGACCCAGGCAAGCAACTCACCTTGGTTTCTCCTGGACTTGAAGAACACAGGCCTCCATCGTTCCACTAAGTCATTTCCAGCAAGCAAGCATTCTTACGTCGCTTCCCCACCCATCAGACCCAGGCAGCACTCACTCTGGTTTCTCCTGGACTTGAAGAACACAGGCCTCCATCGTTCCACTAAGTCATTTTTCCCAGCAAGCAAGCATTCTTACGTCGCTTCCCCACCCATCAGACCCAGGCAGCAACTCACTCTGGTTTCTCCTGGACTTGAAGAACACAGGCCTCCATCGTTCCACTAAGTAATTTTTCCCAGCAAGCAAGCATTCTTACGTCGCTTCCCCACCCATCAGACCCAGTGTCACGGATCCCTCTGATTACCAAAAGTGTGGTCCCTTTACGCAGACCGCTCTCTACCCTTCCGATCCTTGAATGGTCGGCAAAACTAGAAAGACAATTAACCAGACAACAGATAAACAAGGGGTAACACCAGACAGAGGTATGGAATAGAGTATTGTCACGAATCCTTCTGACTACCAAGATATTGATCTCTTTATGTAGCTCCCTTTCTACTCTTCCGATCCTTGAATGGTCGGCAAAGCTATATAGACAATGAAGCAGGTAACAGATAAAGAAAGGGAAACACCAGACAGGGGTACAGAACAGATCACAAGTCCTCCCTAGGACTTTAGTACTAGCAGAGGTAATCTGATGTGTGCTTAGGGTGCCACATAGACTGACCTCGGTACCAACGTTAAGGGCAGAACCTAGAGCAGAGTAAATGCCAATACCCGGGGTTATACACAGGAGGGTTCGTTTGCCAATGCCAAGAGTCATACACAGGAGGGTTCGTTTGCCAATGCCAAGGGTCATACACAGGAGGGTTCGTTTGCCAATGCCAAGGGTCATACACAGGAGGGTTCGTTTGCCAATGCCAAGGGTCATACACAGGAGGGTTCGTTTGCCAATGCCAAGGGTCATACACAGGAGGGTTCGTTTGCCAATGCCAAGGGTCATACACAGGAGGGTTCGTTTGCCAATGCCAAGGGTATACACAGGAGGGTTCGTTTGCCAAAGCCAAGAGATCATACACAGTAATAGCCAAATATACACAAGAGCTCTGCGGAGGTGAATACCACGTCAGGGCACCGGTATAATGGTGAGACTGGGTTTTAAACCCGGCGGGTCCGCGTCATAACGCCAGGCCCCGCCCCTCGGCGTCCCACGTGAGCGCACCGGAAGCGTTTACATTCGGCGCCTGGCCAGCGAGCAGCGAGGAAGCTGCTGCCAGGCGCCCCATCCCCTGACCCACCGTGACAGAACCCCCCCTCCAGGGGCGGCCACTGGACGACCCCCAGGGGCACGGGGGTGCGCCAAATAGAAGGCCTTCACTAGCCTAGGAGCATGGACTTCCGCAGCCGGTACCCAAGAACGATCCTCCGGACCGTAACCCACCCAATCGACCAAGTACTGCAAAGACCCCCTAGACATCCTGGCACCAGAATGGCCTTAACTTCGAACTCCTCCTCGCCCTCCACAGAGACAGGAGGCGGTGGAGCATGGACCTTGGTGTACCGGTTACATAACAACGGCTTCAAAAGGCTTACATGGAATACATTGTGTATCTTAAAATGGGGGGGTAACGCCAAAGCATAGGAGACAGGGTTGAGTCGCCGTAGAATCTTATAGGGGCCGATATACCTAGGAGCCAACTTCATGGAAGGCACTAAGAGCTTGATGTTACGTGAAGACAGCCAAACCCTGTCCCCAACTTGATACACGGGTGCCTGCCTCCTGTGTCTGTCGGCCTTAGTTTTCTGGATGGCACTACTCTCCTCCAGTGCCCGTCTCACTCTCCCCCAAGTCTCTTTCAATGATGCCAGTTGCTCATCTAAAGCAGGAATCGTGGTATCAGGAAACGTGGCGGGGAGCACGGAGGATCAAAACCATAAACAGCGAAGAAAGGAGAATGTCCTGTGGATTCACTCACTGCGCTGTTCAAAGCATATTCTGCCCATGGTAGCAGGTCTGACCAGTTATCTTGTTGTTCTGAGATAAAGCACCTGAGATATTTCTCTATATTTTGGTTTGCTCGTTCTGCTGCTCCGTTGGTCTGGGGGTGATAAGCCGAAGAGAAAGAGAGGTCAATCCCCACGTTCTTACAAAACCCTCTCCAGAATCCGGAGATGAATTGGGTCCCCCTATCAGAGACAATCTCCAGAGGGACACCGTGTATGCGGACCACGTTGGCAATGAAAATGGGCACCAGTTCAGCTGCCGAAGGTAGTTTCCGAAGAGGAACATAGTGGCCCATCTTGGAAAATCGATCTATGATCGTAAGTATCACTGTATTCCCTCTTGACTCAGGTAACTCTACTATAAAATCCATGGCTACATGTGACCAGGGTCGTTCGGGATCGGCAAAGGCTGGAGTAAGCCAATGGGTGCTGTTTTGGGACTTTTCTGCCTTGTGCACACTTCGCACACGGCAATGTAATCTTTGACATCTCGGCGCAACGTGGGCCACCAGAGGAGTTTACTGATACTAGACACAGTCTTGGTGATACCCATATGCCCGGAAGTTTTATTATCATGATAGATGTTAAGTACTTCCTCTCTTTCGTTCTCAGGTACAAAGAGTCTCGCAGGAGGTTTTCCCCCAGGAGCTGCACCCTGGACGGTCTGCAACCTTTTCATTAGAGGAGACGAGACACTAATCGTAGTAGCGGCTATGATCCTTTCCTGGGGTACAATGGGATGCTGATCTTGGATATTATGTTCATAAGACTCATACTGTCTCGACAATGCGTCTGCTTTAATGTTTCTGGACCCAGGTCTATAGGTAAGCACGTAATTAAAACTTGAAAGAAACAATGACCATCTCGCTTGTCTGGAATTTAAACGTTTGGCATCTCCAATGTACGTGAGATTCTTATGGTCGGTTATGATAACGATGGGGTCCTTAGACCCCTCTAATAAGTATCTCCATTCGGCCAAGGCCGCGATGACTGCTAACAATTCTCTATTTCCAATGTCATAGTTCTTCTCTGCCGGGGACAACTTCCGAGAATAGAAGCCGCATGGATGCAAGGGTTTGTCAGGAGCCTCCCTTTGGACAAGACTGCACCAAGACCTAGTTCGGAGGCGTCAACTTCTACTTGGAAAGGCAGAGCCGGATCTGGATGTCGGAGAACAGGGGCAGTAGTGAACGCTTGCTTTAGTGCCTCAAAGGCTTGAGTGGCTTGAGGTGTCCATTTCTGATTTCCCACCCCTTTCTTTGTCATAGCCGTGAGGGGGGCCACCAAGGCCGAAAAATCTTTAATGAACCTTCGGTAATAGTTCGTAAACCCCAGAAACCTCTGAATGGCTTTAAGTCCTTGGGGTAGAGGCCAGTCAAGAATAGCTGAGAGCTTCTTAGGATCCATTTGAAAACCCCCAGGGGTTATTATATAACCAAGGAATTGCACAGTTACTATGTCGAATAGACATTTTTCTAGCTTACAGTACAATCCAGCCTTCAATAGTTTTTTCAACACTTGTTTCACGTGGACATGATGAGTGTCCACATCAGGAGAGTTATCAGGATATCATCCAGATATACTATGACGAATTCTTGCAGAAATTCCCTTAGAGTGTCGTTTATAAGGTCCTGAAAGACGGCTGGCGCATTACACAACCCAAAAGGCATCACCAGGTATTCATAATGCCCGCTACGTGTATTAAAAGCCGTTTTCCATTCGTCTCCCTTTTTAACCCTGACCAGGTTGTACGCTCCGCGTAAATCAAGCTTCGTATAGACACGGGCCCCTTTTAATCGGTCGAACAATTCTGTTATGAGAGGTATGGGATATGCATTTCTTATAGTGATCCTATTCAAACCCCTATAATCGATGCAAGGTCGCAGATCTCCTCTTTCTTGGAAACAAAAAAGAAACCTGCTCCTGCTGGAGAGGAGGACCGTCTAATGAATCCTCGTTCCAGATTCTCCCTTATGTATTCCTCCATAATGTCGTTCTCTCTTTGTGATAAAGGGTATACGTGACCCCTAGGCATCGTACCGGGGAGTAAATCAATGGCACAGTCATATGGACGATGTGGTGGTAGGACCTCAGTCCTGGCTTTAGAGAACACCTCCTTTAATGCCAGGTAACATTCAGGGACCTCTGTGGACAAAGGAGGGGCTGTGGCAATATTGAGGCTACCAATCACATTGACTCTGCCTAGGCACTTAGACTGACAACTCTGACCCCAACATTTTATGTCTCTCTGGACCCAATCGACAACTGGTTGTGCTCTGTTAGCCATGGAAACCCAAGAACGACAGGACATGAGGGTGATTCAATAATTTGAAATCTTATTGTTCCTGGTGCAAAACTCCTGTTTTCATACATACATCGACTGTGTCGTGAGTGATATGTGGCATGACAGGGGTTTACCATCTATGGCCTCCACCCTAGAGGTCTTTCCTTGAGAACCAGAGGTAGGAGGTTTTTGGCAGCAAAATTCTTATCCATAAAATTGCCTGAGGCCCCAGAGTCTAAGAACGCCTCAGTCTTGAGGTGAACCCCCTCCCAGGCTAGGGAGATCGGTAACAGAATCCTGGATTTTTTTTTCTCATTATCCACAAAGGAGGCATACAGAGAAACCGATAACCTGGGTGTTCCTGTTCTGAATCCTACTTTGCTATGTTCAGCCCTGCTAACCCTGGGTCTCTGAGGACATTGAAGGCGGAAGTGATCTGCCCCTGCACAATAAAAGCAGAGCCCCTTTCTCTTCTGTGCGCTCTTTCTGCTTCTGAAATACCTGTCTTCCCTATTTGCATGGGTTCAACGACTGGTAAATCTGTTTTACATTCTCCGAACCACCTGACGTACTGGTGTGTCTGGGTAACGAGGGTAAAGGAGGCAAGACCCTTCTGGGTCTATCTCTGGGGTGTCTCCTTTCCCTGATTTGATCGTCCATGGCTATACAGAAATCTATCAGGTGGTCCAGACTTTCTGGTAATTTTAAGGGAGCCAGCTCAAACATAAAAGCCTCGTTCAAGCCTTCGGTAAAGGCTAAGGTTAAAACGTCGTTCGGCCAAAGTACCTCAGAAGTCAAAGTCTTAAACTCTATGGCATAGTCGGCGACCCTCTTATTACCTTGTTTGATGTGAAACAAGGACCTACCCGCATTGGTAGCCCTTCTAGAGGGATCAAAGGTACGTTTTAACTCAAAGGTAAAACCCTCATAGTCATAAATGATGGGTTTCTTATTTTCCCACAACGGCGTAGCCCACAATAAAGCTTTTTCTGTTAAATGATTAATCAGATATCCTACTTTGGCTTTATCAGACATACAAGAACCTGGATTGTTCTCAAACAAGATCTCGAGTTGAGTCAAAAAACCCCGACATAGGCTTGGTGTACCATCATAGCGTAGGGGTGCCTTCATACTAAGCCTATGTCCTTCAGGGGACGGAACTGACCCTAGGTAATACTGGATCTGAGGGTTTGTGGTACCTGTATTGGACCGATTTAACAGGGTTTGCAGAGCGAGAGAAATCTGGTCCATCCTATGGTCCTGTTCCTCTTGTCTGGCTGCGATACGTGCCAGCTGGTTAGAGAGGTCTGCGGGATCCATTGGCCCTGACGTAATGTCACGGATCCCTCTGATTACCAAAAGTGTGGTCCCTTTACGCAGACCGCTCTCTACCCTTCCGATCCTTGAATGGTCGCAAAACTAGAAAGACAATTAACCAGACAACATAATAAACAAGGGGTAACACCAGACAGAGGTATGGAATAGAGTATTGTCACAAATCCTTCTGACTACCAAGATATTGATCTCTTTATGTAGCTCACTTTCTACTCTTCCGATCCTTGAATGGTCGGCAAAGCTATATAGACAATTAAGCAGGTAACAGATAAAGAAAGGGAAATACCAGACAGGGGTACAGACCAGATCACAAGTCCTCCCTAGGACTTTAGTACTAGCAGAGGTAATCTGATGTGTGCTTAGGGTGCCACATAGACTGACCTCGGTACCAACGTTAAGGGCAGAACCTAGAGCAGAGTAAATGCCAATACCCGGGGTTATACACAGAAGGGTTCGTTTGCCAATGCCAAGAGTCATACACAGGAGGGTTCGTTTGCCAATGCCAAGGGTCATACACAGGAGGGTACGTTTGCCAATGCCAAGGGTCATACACAGGAGGGTTCGTTTGCCAATGCCAAGGGTCATACACAGGAGGGTTCGTTTGCCAATGCCAAGGGTTATACACAGGAGGGTTCGTTTGCCAAAGCCAAGAGTCATACACAGGTAATAGCCAAATATACACAAGAGCTCTGCGGGAGGTGAATACCACGTCAGGGCACCGGTATAATGGTGAGACTGGGTTTTAAACCCGGCGGGTCCGCGTCATAATGCCAGGCCCCGCCCCTCGGCGTCCCACGTGAGCGCACCCGGAAGCGTTTACATTCGGCGCCTGGCCAGCGAGCAGCGAGGAAGCTGCTGCCAGGCGCCCCATCCCCTGACCCACCGTGACACCCAGGCAGCAACTCACTCTGGTTTCTCCTGGACTTGAAGAACACAGGCCTCCATCGTTCCACTAAGTCATTTTTCCCAGCAAGCAAGCATTCTTACGTCGCTTCCCCACCCATCAGACCCAGGCAGCAACTCACTCTGGTTTCTCCTGGACTTGAAGAACACAGGCCTCCATCGTTCCACTAAGTCATTTTTCCAGCAAGCAAGCATTCTTACGTCGCTTCCCCACCCATCAGACCCAGGCAGCAACTCACTCTGGTTTCTCCTGGACTTGAAGAACACAGGCCTCCATCGTTCCACTAAGTCATTTTTCCATCATGCAAAGCATAGCTTACGCAAGCAAGCATTCTTACGTCGCTTCCCCACCCATCAGACCCAGGCAGCAACTCACTCTGGTTTCTCCTGGACTTGAAGAACACAGGCCTCCATCGTTCCACTAAGTCATTTTTCCCAGCAAGCAAGCATTCTTACGTCGCTTCCCCACCCATCAGACCCAGGCAGCAACTCACTCTGGTTTCTCCTGGACTTGAGGAACACAGGCCTCCATCGTTCCACTAAGTCATTTTTCCCAGCAAGCAAGCATTCTTACGTCGCTTCCCCACCATCAGACCCAGGCAGCAACTCACTCTGGTTTCTCCTGGACTTGAAGAACACAGGCCTCCATCGTTCCACTAAGTCATTTTTCCCAGCAAGCAAGCATCTTACGTCGCTTCCCCACCCATCAGACCCAGGCAGCAACTCACTCTGGTTCTCCTGGACTTGAAGAACACAGGCCTCCATCGTTCCACTAAGTCATTTTCCCAGCAAGCAAGCATTCTTACGTCGCTTCCCCACCCATCAGACCCAGGCAGCAACTCACTCTGGTTTCTCCTGGACTTGAAGAACACAGGCCTCCATCGTTCCACTAAGTCATTTCCAGCAACACAAGCATTCTTACGTCGCTTCCCCACCCATCAGACCCAGGCAGCAACTCACTCTGGTTTCTCCTGGACTTGAAGAACACAGGCCTCCATCGTTCCACTAAGTCATTTTTCCCAGCAAGGTGATTTCTCAGACATTTCTATCACCCATACTTAGCCTCCTATGCTTAATATGACTGCACTGTAACTTGTCAGGTGTGTGTGTTAATATATATATATATATATATAAATTTTTTCGTATATACTTATAGGATATATGTATTAAGTGTGTGTGTGTGTAATATATTATAGTTTTGTATATACTTATAGGATACATGTATTAAGTGTGTGTGTGTTTCTCCATATGTATTCAGTCCTGTGCTGGTAGACCTAATTGCTACTCTGAGAAAAATATGCATACATATATACAATGTATTCAGTATGTGTAGCTAGGCACATTTGACACTGCTCAATTAACCTTAGAACCATTTGCTCTTATCTATTTCCCCCCCCCCGTTCTGAACCACTGAGTTTACGAATTTTATTGCACCCCAAACCCCTTCTGATCTTATGTGTCTTTTTTTTTTTTTTTTTATTATTTATTTCTCTCTCAGCAAGCATTCTTACGTCGCTTCCCCACCCATCAGACCCAGGCAGCAACTCACTCTGGTTTCTCCTGGACTTTGTTCCCACCCTACCCACCCACAGTTTTCATTTGATTTATACCCTCCTATCACATTCCTTACACAGCTGCAATACATTCCCTCATTAAATCCCTGCTTTCTCTACTCTCGCCCACCCAACTACTCTCACCCCACTTTCTCTATAATGTATATACCACTACTACTTCTCTTTTCTCTCACCTCCCTTCTCTCCAAAGCTACCCTCGCCCTCTATACACCTTTCCAATTGCCCCAGGATGGAAATCAAGTCCCTATACACCCCAGCCTACTTGGTTCTTCTAACCTGTCAGCTGAGTGCTGGTGGAGAGTACTAAAGTCCAGCCCTCCTACCCCCACACAAAGATTTAATACTGTGCAATTACAGTATCACCAAAAGAAAACTCTGTCCAAATTTCTATTCATTCTGCTACTTTCCCTGGCAAACGATGTGGAATCTAACCCTGGTCCTATAGGTGACACAACCTTTAGTCTCCCCACTAAAAAAGGCCTCTCATTCGTGCACTGTAACATCCGAAGTTTACTCCCTAAATTGGATGAGCTTCAGGCTTGGTGCTGCTATTACAAACCCAAAATCATTGTGCTCACAGAGTCGTGGTTAACCCCAAAAGTACCAGACTCTGCCATATCAATACAGGGGTATTCATGTTATAGAAAAGACAGAGCAAAGAGAGGAGGGGGAATTGTTATTTATGTTGAGGAGTCCATAAAGTTCACCCCCTTACAGACTTCTAGCTCTCCTGTCACCTTTGATTTCCTCTCTGGTATAATTGAGATCCCATTCAGTAAATCAATCATTGTTGCTGGGTTGTATCGTCCACCGAGCTCTCCAGTGCACTCCCTCTCTGACATATCTCAAATCCTTAATAACCTACTTGCCCAAAACCAAAAAGTGAACTGCTGGTCCTCGCGATTTTAATACAGATTGGCTAAATCCTAAAAACAATAAACACTGCACACTATTTAAAACTTTGCAGCTAACTCAATTAATCTCCTCCCCCACTCGCATTAATATGAAAAGCCCTAACCATACCTTGCTGGACTGGATTCTCTCCTCATCTCCTGATAGAATACAGGAGGCAGGCGTTCTTGCTAATAGCTTTAGTGACCATTGTCTAGTGTATTGCGTGCGCAAAATAAAGGCCTTGAAATCTCCCCCAAAGGTAATAACCACCAGGTCTTTCAAGAAATTTATTCTTGAATCCTTCCTAAGTGATCTCATACAGCTCCCCTGGTACAGGCTAAACCTAATCCCAGACCTAGACTGTGCAGTTGAATACTTTCAGTCTGAGCTCCTGCAAGTCTGGAATTCCCATGCCCCGCTGCGCAAAGTGCGAGTAAAAGGGGCCCATCTCCCCTGGGTTACAGCTGACCTCACGCATATGTACCAGTTTAGAGACTCCCTGTGGTCAAAGTTCAAGAGTACTGGATCCATGAACGATCACTGTGAATACCGAAAATGCCGGAATGAATGCACAAAAAGAAAAAAAATGGCTAAAGCCCAATACTTCAATGAAAATTTAAACAATAACATATCAAACCCCAGAAATTTTTGGAAAATCATAAGTAACATACAAGCACCCCCCAGCCACTCCCAACCAGCTGCTTTAAAAGTAAACAACCAAACTGTACAACACCCCCTAGATGTAGCAAATGCTTTTAATAATTATTTTGTGGATGCGCCACCACCTCATTGCTAAGCTAGGAAATGAAACGCAATCAGAAAGGCCGCACGAAGTCAGGACCCACCAACAGTGCAAAAACCCGTAACCAGACCTATTCAGTTTTAGGCCTGTGCCTGTCAGTGCCATCACTAAACTTCTCCGTAACCAAAAAATGAAATACCAGTCTGGACCTGATCAAATCCCAGCAATGCTGCTGAAAATCAGTGCACCAGCAATTGCTAAACCTGTCGCAACCCTGATTAATGAATCACTGGCAACTGGATACATACCCATACTCTGGAAGACTGCAAGGGTGGTACCTATCCATAAAAGTGGAGACAATACTTTGGTATCCAACTACCGCCCAATATCACTGCTCCCTGTAATGTCAAAAATTCTGGAAAAATGTGTCTACACTCAATTACGTGATTATTATCAGTATCAGAACTATTTAACCCCAGATCAATCAGGCTTTCGTCCCAACCATTCAACTACAACTGCCCTTTTAAAAGTTTGTAATGATATCCAAGCGGGCATGGAACAAGGAAATCTAACTGGAGCCATCTTCCTTGACTTTGCCAAGGCTTTTGACACAGTAGACCATGGCATCCTATTACAAAAACTTAAAAACTCTGGTATTGGTGATAGTACGTTAACCTGGTTCCAATCATATGTGTCTGACAGGTCTCAATTTGTGTCCATTTTCTGACAGCACTTCCCTTCCCCTCCCAGTCACGTGCGGTGTACCCCAAGGCTCGATACTTGGCCCCTGCTATTCACAATATTCATAAACGATCTGCCCAATGTCTGCAAAGCTTCAACTGTACACATGTACGCAGACGACACGGTAATCTATACCAGCAAACCAAATCTCCCGCAGCTGGAGGCCGTGCTGCAAGAAGAATTCACAGGGGTAGAAAAGTGGATAGCAAATAACAAACTTTTTCTAAATACTGACAAAACGGTTACAATGCTCTTGGAACCGCACCTAAACTACACAAATTGCAAACACCCCATCTATGTGTTGGGACAAAATCAAACGGCACACTGACCACAGTCACCTCTCTCAAATACCTAGGTATGTGGTTAGACCCAAATCTATCTTTTGGCCCCCACATCGAAAAACTCTCATCTAAACTTTACCCCAAACTAGGTGCCCTGTACAGAAACAAATCCTGCCTGAGCCCCGCGGTAAGAAAGCAGATTGTACAACAAATGCTTATGCCAGCCATTGAATACGGAGATGTAGTGTATGCAGCCGCCCGCAAACACACCTCCAGAAACTTACTACATTGTATAACTCATTCTGTCGCTTTGTGCTACAATGTAACTACATGACCCACCATTGTGACATGTTAAAAGAACTAAACTGGCCATCGCTGGACTCTAGACGCACCCTTCACCTTTCCAACCTGGTGTTTAAGAGCTTTTCTGGGAAGCTACCACCCTACCTGAATATGCTGCTTCCCCCGGCAGTTTCCCTCATCCTATAACCTCAGATCCAGGACCAGCACCTTACTTGCAATACCACAATACAAAAAGAAAGTGGCTCGATCCGCATTTTCCTACAGAGCACCGCAAATATGGAATAACCTCCCAGACGCCGTCAAATCTTCCCCAGTCTAAAGTCCCTTAAGAGCTCCCTATTAGCATACCTCAATACAAATGCACCTGTAAACATGTAACATAATGACTACATTTCCTCCATATTTATTTTTCTGTTAATCTGTATATTTGGTTTTGTGTTAATATCTTGCATTTTACTATTTTGTATTTCTGTAACCACTCAATGTTCTCGAACCCAGGACATACTTGAAAACGAGAGAAATCTCAATGTATCCTTCCTGGTAAAATCCTTTATAAATAAAATATATATATCACATACATATATATATCTATCCAGGCACAGAACCCCCAGAATTATATACACAGGCACAGATCCCCCAGAATTACTTACACAGTCACTGGACCCCCAGAATAACATACACAACACAACAGGAATAGTACCAGAGGATTGGAGGAAAGCTGATGTCGTCCCTATATTTAAGAAAGGTTTAAAATTTGTGCCTGGGAATTATAGACCTATATAGACCTTTGAGCTTAACATCTGTGGCTGGGAAAGTATTTGAGGGGTTACTAAGGGATAATATTCAGGAATTTATTGGGAGGTATAATGTTATTGGCAAAAATCAGTAGACATGTGCACAGCACAAAATTTCGTTTTGAACTAAAAGATTAGTACTAAAATGCAATTTATTTAGTTGCTAAAGAAATTCGTTTTCAGTTCTTTAGTATGAAAACTAATTTCGTTCATCCGAAAACCAGTGGATATAATTACTATTGTAGTGGTTCCTCAGAGGGCTGAGATCGCTGCTTGTTACAGTATCTCTCTCTCAGCACAATGGTGGGCCATATTACATAGTTGGTGCTACTTAACCAGAGCTGTTGTAAACTTCCCAGAGCTATTATAGCCTATGGAGGTTTTCAGTTTACAACAGCTCTGGTTAAGTTAGCACCAACATTGTAATACTGCCCCGTGTCAGGCAAAGCTTTACAGTAACTGACTGCTGCTCATCACACGCTCAGAGTTTCTGTAAAACTAGTAAATAATATTTTTATAATAAGAGTTAGTAGAACAATATTATTTCCTTGTTTACTGAAACTCTGAGCGCTGTTACAGTCAGTTACTGTAACAACTGAGCCTGATACATTGTATTTAGAGATAATGTAACAAGCAGCCGATCTCAGCGCTCACAGCCACTGGATTTAAAGAAAAGGCTCCTCTCTGTATAATGTTTAGAACATCCTCCTGCATTAATTAATACCCCTCTTGTATAATGTAGATAACATCCTCCTGCATTAATGTCCCTCTCTGTATAGAACATTCTCCTCAATTTATACCTTTCTCTGTATAATGTATATAACATCCTCCTGCATTAATACCCCTCTCTGTATAAATGTATAGAACATACTCCTGCATTAATTAATGCCACTCTCTGTATAGAACATCCTACTGCATTGGCATGTGGAGGGTGCAGAACTTCGGATGTTGCGATCTTCATTGCTGGTGTCCTTCACTCAATGTAATATCACAAAAAGGACTGAAACTAAAATGTAGTGCATTTTATTTTAGTTTCTTTCGTTTTTTGTACTGAGCAGTTTCGTTTCTCTTGAGTCATACTAAAACTAAATTATCCCAAAATTCGGACTAAATCGTTTTAGTACTAAAACAAATGCACATGTCTAAAAATCAGCATGGTTTCATGAAACACAGATCATGTCAGACTAACCTAATTACCTTCTATGAGGAAGTAAGTAGAAGTATAGATCAGGGGGTCGCAGTGTGATAGTGTCAGTATAGATCAGGGGGTCGCAGTGTAATAGTGTCAGTATAGATCAGGGGGTCGCAGTGTAATAGTGTCAGTATAGATCAGGGGGTCGCAGTGTAATAGTGTCAGTATAGATCAAGGGGTCGCAGTGGATGTGATTTACTTAGATTTTGTCAAAGCTTTCGACACAGTTCCACACAAAAGGTTACTATTTAAATTAAGAAAAATTGGTCTAGATGAAAATACTTGTTCTTGGATAGAAAACTGGCTAAAAGATAGGGTACAGAGAGTGGTCATAAATGGTACATTTTCAAGATGGACACCAGTGGTAAGCAGTGTCCCTCAGGGGTCTGTTATAGGACCAATACTATTCAATTTATTTATAAATGACCTTGAGATAGGCATTGAAAGTCATGTATCGTTTTGCAGATGACACAAAACTAGAAAAGTAATACAATGTGAGCAGGATGTTACTTCGCTGCAGAGGGATTTAGATAAATTGGGGGACTGGGCACTTAAATGGCAGATGAAATTTAATCTAGATAAATGTAAAGTTATGCACTTTGGAGTGAAGAACACACAAGTAATTTATACCCTAAATGGTACGGAGTTAGGGAAATCCAAGCAGGAGAAGGATTTGGGAATAATCATAGACTTCAAACTAAGTAACAATGTGCAATGTCAAACAGCAGCTGCCAAGGCCAGCAAGGTATCGGCATGCATTAAAAGGGGAGTTCACTCACGGGATGAAAACATAATTTTGCCTCTGTATAAATCAATGGTCAGGCCGCACCTTGAATATGCCGTGCAATTTTGGGCACCTGTCTTAAAAAAAGATATTATATCGCTAGAAAAAGTGCAGAGACGGGCAACTAAATTAATAAGGGGAATGGAAGGGTTAAGTTATAAAGAAAGACTAACAAGCTTAAACCTGTTTAGTTTAGAGAAAAGGCGCCTTAGAGGGGATCTGATAACCTTATATAAATATATACGGGGCCATTATCAACCATTGTCTGATAACCTATTCATTAACAGGACTATACATAGGACAAGGGGTCATCCATTTAGACTGGAAGAAAGAAAATTTAGCTTAAAGCATAAGAAGGGGGTTATTTTACGGTGAGAACAATAAAGCTGTGGAATTCTCTGCCTGTTGAGGTGGTTGGGTCAGAGTCTGTACAGACTTTTAAAAAACGACTGGATGACTTCCTGCAGACACAGAATATTAAGGGTTATTATATTTAATATGTGGGTAAAAGCTTCTTGATCCAAGGAGAAATCTGACGCCATTCTGGGGTCAAGAAGGAATTTTTTCCCAGTATGTTGCATATTGGCGAGCATTTCAGACTGGGTTTTTTGCCTTCTTTTGGATCAACAGCAGTAGATTATGTGGGAGAGGCTGAACCCGATGGACGCATGTCTTTTTTCAGTCTATATAACTATGTAACTATGTAACACTGAACCCCCAGAATAATATACACAGCACTGAGCCCCCAGAATAATATACACAACACTGAACCCCCCAGAATAATATACACAGCAATGAACCCCCCAGAATAATATACACAACACTGAACCCCCCAGAATAATATACATGGCACTGAGCCCCAGATTAATATACACAGCACTGAGCCCCCAGAATAATATACCCAGCACTGAGCCCCCAGAATAATATACACAACACTGAACCCCCAGAATAATATACACAGCACTGAGCCCCCAGAATAATATACACAACACTGAACCCCCAGAATAATATACACAGCACTGAACCCCCAGAATAATATACCCAGCACTGAGCTCCCAGAATAATATACACAGCACTGAGCCCCCAGAATAATATACCCAGCACTGAGCCCCCAGAATAATATACACAACACTGAGCTCCAGAATAATATACACAGCACTGAGCCCCCAGAATAATATACACAGCACTGAGCCCCAAGATAATATACCCAGCACCGAGCCCCAGAATAATATACACAGCACTTGTTATATGGATATATTTGCCCCCAGCTCATATGGGTATATATTGCCCCAGCTCATATGGATATAATTGCCCCCAGTTCATATGGATATTATTAACCCCAGTTCATATGGATATTATTGACCCCAGCTCATATGGGTATATATTGCCCCAGGTCACATGGATATGCCCCAGCTCATGGATATGCCCCCCAGCTCTCATGGATATTGCCCCAGCTCTCATGGATAATGCCCCAGCTCTCATGGATATACCCCAGCTCTCAAGGATAACTCCCCAGGTCTCATGGATTATGCCCCACACCTCTCATGGATAATGCCCCAGGTCTCATGGATATGCCCCAGGTCTCATGGATAATGCCCCCAGGTCTCATGGATATTGCCCCCAGCTCTCATGGATATATGCCCCAGCTCTCATGGATAGTGCCCCCAGCTCTCATGGATAATGCCCCAGGTCTCATGGATAATGTACCAGGTCTCATGGATATTTCCCCCAGTTCTCATGGATAATGCCCCAGGTCTCATGGATAGTGCCCCCAGCTCTCATGGATAATGCCCCAGGTCTCATGGATAATGTACCAGGTCTCATGGATATTGCCCCCAGGTCTCATGGATAATGCCCCAGGTCTCATGGATATTGCTCCCCAGGTCTCATGGATAATGCCCCAGGTCTCATGCCCCATGTCTCATGGATAATGCCCCGCCCCAGCTATCATGGAAATTATTGCCCCCAGCAGCCAACTCACCTCTCTGTGAGCCCGAAATGATTGAGCAGGCCGCCGCCACCGCACATTGTCGGCAGCCGCATGCTTCCTGCTAGAATGGCCGCTGACAGGAAGTGCAGCCGCTCGCCTGCGATCTCACGGCTGGCTGTTAGATCCCAGGCGAGCGGCTGCACTTCTTGTCAATGGCCATTCTAGCAGGGAGAACGCAGCCGCCGGCAATGTGCGGCGGCGGCGGCAGCGGCCTGCTCAATCATTTCGGGCTCGGGCCACAGTGGGAACCTGTGTTCCCGCAGCATTCCCGCTGTGGGAGAAGTGCGGGAAGTGGTAGAGGCCAAAACAGTAATTGAATTTAAGCAAGCATGGGATAGGCATAAGGCTATCCTAAACAAAAGATAAATCCAGGTAAAGTATCCATGTAATTGGGCAGACTAGATGGGCCGAAAGGTTCTTATCTGCCGACATTTTTCTATGTTTCTATGTTTCCCGCAGGACTGGAGCCATGGACGGACTCGTGCAATGTTTTTTAGGTGGAAGTAGCAGGATTTGGTTAATGACTGAATCTGAGGCGTAAAGGAGATATCGGAGTCTAGGAGGACCCCGAGGCACCGGGCCTGAGAGTTAGAGGTAATAGTGGCACCATTCACCTGAAGGGAAATGGGTGTCGGAGTGTTAGTTTTAAAGGGAGAGAAGATGAGAAGTTCAGTCTTAGAGAGGTTAAGCTTGAGGAAACGGGAAGTCATCCAGTTGGAGACAGCCTAGAGGCAGGCAGTAACACGGTCCAGCACGGGAGCAGAGAGATCGGGGGAGAAAAGGTAGACTTGGGTGTTTGTCGGCATAGAGATGATATTGGAATCCATAGGAAGAGATGAGGTGGCCAAGAGAGGCGGTATAGATCAAGAAGAGTAGGGAACCCAGAACAGAGCCTCGAGGTACCCCAACTGAGAGAGGGGTTGGGGGGGAGGCACCAGCGAAGGAGATACTGAAGGAGCGAAGAGAGGTAGGAAGAGAACCAGGAGAGAGTGGAGTCTCTGATGCCAAGTTGACGCAGCGTGAGCAGCAGGAGAGGTTGATCAACAGTGTCATATGCAGCGGAAAGATCGACAAGAATAAGGAGGGAGAAGTGACCTTTAGTTTTAGCAGAAACTAGATCATTATTCACCTTGGTCAGAGCAGTTTCAGTAGACACTGGGAGTGAAAGCCGGACTGGTGCGGATTGAGTAGAGAGTTAGCAGTGAGATAACCGGTGAGCTGGATATAGACTAGGTGTTCTAATATTTTGGAGGCAAAGGGGAGCAGAGAGATGAGACGTTAGTTTGAGAGGGAGGTGGGGTCAAGAAATGGTTTCTTTAGGATGGGGGTGATCAGAGCACGTTTGAAAGCAGAAGGGAAGACTCCAGAGGAGAGGGAGAGGTTGAAAATGTGAGTCAGAAAGGGGAAAACAACTGGTAAGAATGACCAAATAAGGTGCAAGGGGATGGGGTCAAGCAGACAGGTGGTTGGAGAAGAAAACATGTGAAGTGCCGAGACATCCTCCTTGGAGACCAGAGAAAAGGAAGACATAGAAGAGGGGACAGGGAGTGAATGAGGTTGCGTGGTTAGTGGAGGAGGGCAGTGAAGAGATTTCTAGTCTTAGTTTAGCAATCTTATCAGTGAAATAGCAAAGCAGACAGCGGTGAGGTTCGTGGAAGGTTGGGTGGACGTGGGGCGCATTAACAGATTGAACGTGAGAAACAGACGTCTAGAATCATGGGAAAAGGTAGAGACAAAAGATGAGAAATAAGACTGTTTATCGAGAGATAGAGCGAGACTGTAGGAGCGGAGCATGAATTTGTAATGGTTGGAGTCAGCTGGAGTACGTGACTTCCTAGAGCCGCGTTCAGCTGCCCTAGAGCAGCGCCAAAGGTCTCTAGTGTATTTGGTGTGCCACGGTGGACGATTTGGCCTGCGTTTAGCATGGAGAGAAGTAGGAGCGAGCTCCTCAAGTGATGAGGAAAAGCCGGAGTTGTAGATATCAGTGGCTTTGTCAGTGCAGTCGGATGTAGAGATTGGAAGAAAAGGGGATGGAGAGTGGAGGAGAGTAGTTTAGGATTCAGGGCACCAAGGTGCCTCTGGGGTAGAAGAGGAGTGGGGGTGGAAGCAGGAGGCTGGGTAAGTGGCAAGAGAAGGTTCCAGGAAAGGAGGTGATGATTAGGGATGAGCCGAACACCCCTGTGTTCGGTTCGCATTCGAACTTGAACAATTTCAAAAGTTCGAGTTCGAACTCGAACCAAAATCAATGCAAGTCAATGGGACTGAAAAGTTAGATTTTTAGAGTGCCCTCCAAGAGGGCATATATGCAAGATATTTACCATAAAAGGTGTATGGGGGTCCGGGTAGTGCCCTGGGGGACAGGAAACAAGGACAAAAAGTTAAAAAAAAAAACTTTTTAAAGGAACAGTGAGTTTTCCATGAAATAAGGGTTAAAAATAAAAACGAAAAATTCCTTCAAATATCGTGCCTAGGAGGTCCCCATAACCTGCCCGTGAAGTGGCGGATTTGTAGGATGTATAGAAACATCACCATCAGAGACCCACACACTACACCTAGCCATATGTATAAAGCAAGGTATATATGACAATGGATAGTCAGAGACTCTAGGGACTCAGCTTGTACGCTTTATGATAGAAACATAGAAACATAGAAACATAGAAAAATGTCGGCAGATAAGAACCTTTCGGCCCATCTAGTCTGCCCAATTACATGGATACTTTACCTGGATTTATCTTTTGTTTAGGATAGCCTTATGCCTATCCCATGCCTGCTTAAATTCAATCACTGTTTTGGCCTCTACCACTTCCACTGGAAGACTGTTCCATGTATCCACCACCCTCTCAGTAAAATAATGCTTCCTGATGTTACTTTTAAACCTTTGCCCCTCTAATCTAAGACTATGTCCTCTTGTTTTGCTACTTTGTTTCCTTTTAAATATACTCCCTTCCTCTACCTTGTGGATTCCCTTTACGTATTTAAATGTTTCTATCATATCTCCTCTGTCTCGTCTTTTTTCCAAGCTGTACATGTTAAGATCATTAACCCTTTCCTGGTAACTTTTCTCCTTCAAGCCGTACACCATTTTAGTAGCCCTTCTCTGAACTCTCTCTAAGATGTCTATATCCTTCTGGAGATACGGTCTCCAGTACTGCACACAGTACTCCAAGTGAGGTCTCACCAGTGCTCTGTACAGTGGCATGAGCACTTCCCTTTTCCTACTGCTAATACCTCTCCCTTCACAACCAAGCATTCTGCCAGACATTTCTAACACAGTAATAATTGTATGCTCACATAGGCCCTTCGGGAGAGGTACATGACATACAAATACTGGAATATTACGTTTAAATCTAAGGAGTGTGATAAAGATTTATTAAGCCCTTGATGACAAATGATGTAACATCTACATCATTAATGATTGGCTTTACAGAGCCCTGGTCCTTAAGGGGTTAAACAGCATAACAGAGGATCATATAGTAGAAATGAATACTTCTTAGAATTCAGAACAAGCACAGTGTTTGTTCATACATGTGCATGAGCCACACCCAGTCTGCAGGCAATGTATCAAATATGTATCAAATTCATGAGACCAGACTAATTAGAAGCACATGTTATTTCCACACACTAATTAAACACCTGTTGTTTACGCCGTTTGAGAGCACAGATCATTTAGAGGTGAGAATCTTTGCACCTAGATATCTAATATCTAATAAACCGTTGCTTATAATATTCTGCAGTAAAGAGTCTCTTTATTTCTAGATTTTGTATATTTTAATAATAATAGTATTTTTTTTTAACTCGAACCGAACACGCCAAAAAGTTCGAAGTTCGCGAACTTTCGAACTGCCAATGTTCGAGTCGAACTCCGAACTGATCGAACCAAACAGCTCATCCCTAGTGATGATCAGAAAGGGGGAGAGGTGTGTTCGAAAAATTGGAAACCGGAGAGGTTAGAGAAAATAAGATCCAGGGTGTTGCCCGCTTGTTGGGTAGGAGATTCTGACCACTGTGTGAGGCCCAGGGAGGAGGTGATAGGGAGGAATTTGGAGGCGAGTGGGTTGGTCAGGGTGTCAGTGGGAATGTTAAAATCTCCAAAGATGAGAGATGGAATATCAGAGGAGAGAAAGTGAGGGAGCCAGGCTGAGAAATGCTCCAGAAAGGGTCCAGGAGAGCCAAGGGGATGGTAGATTATTGCAACACGTAGGGGCATGGGGCGGAAGAGGCGGACGGCAGGGACTTCAAACGAGGAGAATAGGAGGGATGGTATGGGAAGAATAGGCTGGAATGTGCTGGTTGAAGAGAGTAACAATCCCACGCCCCCACCCTTGTGAAAAGGGTCACACAGTGAGTGTTCAGAGAGGAGTGAGTGGGGGGTCACACAGTGAGTGTTCAGAGAGGGGGTGAGTGGGATGTCACACAGTGAGCGCTCAGAGAGGGGGTGAGTGGGGGTCACACAGTGCATGATCAGAGAGGGGGTGAGTGGGGGGTCACACAGTGAATGCTCAGAGAGGGGTGAGTGGGGGGTCACACAGTGAGTGCTCAGAGAGGGGGTGAGTGTGGGCATCACACATTGAGCGCTCAAAGAGGGGGTGAGTGGGGGGTCACACAGTGAGCGCTCAGAGAGGGGGTGAGTGGGGGTCACACAGTGCATGATCAGAGAGGGGGTGAGTGGGGGTCACACAGTGATTGCTCAGAGAGGGGGTGAGTGGGGGGTCACACAGTGAGTACTCAGAGAGGGGGTAAGTGGGGGTGTCACACATTGAGCGCTCAGAGAGGGGGTGAGTGGGGGTCACACAATGAGCGCTCAGAGAGGGGGTGAGTGGGGGGTCACACAGTGAGCGCTCAGAGAGGGGGTGAGTGGGGGGTCACACAGTGAGTGCTCAGAGAGGGGGTGAGTGGGGGGTCATACAGTGAGCGCTCAGAGATGGAGTGAGTGGGGGGTCACACAGTGAGCACTCAGAGAGGGGGGAGGTGGGGTCACACAGTGTGTGATCAGAGAGGGGGTGAGTGGGGGGTCACACAGTGAGCGCTCAGAGAGGGGGTGAGTGGGGGGTCACACAGTTAGCGCTCAGAGATGGGGTGAGTGGGGGGTAACACAGTGAGTGCTCAGAGAGGGGGTGAGTGGGGGTCACACAGTGAGTGCTCAGAGAGGGGGTGAATGGGGGTCACACAGTGAGTGCTCAGAGAGGGGGTGAGTGGGGGGTCACACAGTGAGTGATCAGAGAGGGGTGAGTGGGGGTCACACAGTGAGTGATCAGAGAGGGGGTGAGTGGGGGTGTCACACATTGAGCGCTCAGAGAGGGGGTGAGTGGGGGGTCACACATTGAGTGCTCAGAGAGGGGGTGAGTGGGGGGTCACACAGTGAGTGTTCAGAGAGGGGGTGAGTGGGGAGTCACACAATGATCAGAGGGGGGAGTCAGTTAGTGATTTTACCTTTGACGTCGAGGCTCCAATTCCTCCCGGATGTTAGTGCTGGAAGCTCCGGATGTCAGTGACACCTGCTGTGTGAGAAGGAAAACCATGAAACCGCAATAACCTGTAACACTAAAATACGACACACTGTGTATGTGTGTGACTATAAAACCAAGCAGGAAAAGATTAACCTCACAACATTCACGCCACAACCTGCGTCACAACATGCGTCACAGCATGCGCCACAACATGCGCCACAACATGCGCCACCACATGCATCACAACATGCATCACAGCAGGAAAGTTAATGTGTGTCTGTCATTACTACTAGACATTTGCACAGCACAAAATTTCGTTTTGAACTAATGGATTAGTCCTAAAATGCATTTTATTTAGTTACTAAAGAAATTCGTTTTCAGTTCTTTAGTATGAAAACTAATTTCATTCATCCGAAAACCAGTGGATACAATTACTATTGTAGTGGCTCCTCAGAGGGCTGAGATCGCTGCTTGTTACAGTATCTCTCACTCTCAGCACAATGTGTCAGGCAAAGCTGTTACAGTAACTGACTGCTGCTCATCACAGCGCTCAGAGTTTCAGTAAAACTAGTAAATAATATTTTTATATATAAGAGGTTAGAACAATATTATTTCCTTGTTTTACTGAAACTCTGAGCGCGGTTACAGTCAGTTACTGTAACAACTGTGCCTGATACATTGTACTGAGAGATAATATAACAAGCAGCCGATCTCAGTGCTCACAGCCACTGGATTTAAAGGGCTAAAAAAAAAAAAAAAAAGGCTCCTCTCTGTATAATGTTTAGAACATCCTCCTGCATTAATTAATACCCCTCTCTGTATAGAACATCCTACTGCATTGGCATGTGGAGGGTGCAGAACTTCGGATGTTGCGCTCTTCATTGCTGGTCTCCTTCACTCAATGTAATATCACAAAAAGGACTGAAACTAAAATGTAGTGCATTTTTTTTAATATAGTTTCCTTCGTTTTATGCACTGAGCAGTTTCGTATCTCTTGAGTCATACGAAAACTAAATTATCCCAAAATTCGGACTAAATCGTTTTAGTACTAAAACGAATGCACATGTCTAATTACTACACATTATACACAACAACATTAAAATAACATGTTACTCCACTTCCAAAGCTCATCATGTCACTGATTCACCATATTACTCGATAATAGGGATGTGCAATTCGTTTCGTACTGAATCGATTTTCATACGAAATTTACCATTTTCGTTTTTCCAAGGGCATCCCGAATCCGAAGTGCCAATCACATGAAATTTCCAGATCGATTCGAAAGTTTGAGTCATTCGATTCGATATTTCAGATTGTATGGGTGAGAGGTTCAACATTGACCCCCTAGATTGATATTTTGATATTTCTTTATCTGGTTCTTGATAAAAAGCATTAAAAGTGATTGAACCACTGCATAAACATTGGTTATTCCCAACTAAAAATAATTTTGGTGTAAAATGATCTGGGCATAAATGTGTAATTAATAAATATTCTATTGGCGCACACTATTGCATATACTATCAGTACCGCCTCTCCCTCTTCCTGTCCTCCAATTCCCTACTTGACCCCCTGCAATCTGGCTTCCGTCCCCTACACTCAACTGAAACTGCCCTCACCAAAGTCACCAACGACCTCCTAACTGCTAAAAAACACGGCCACTATTCTATTCTCATCCTGCTTGACCTCTCGGCTGCTTTTGACACTGTTGACCACCCCCTCCTTCTACAGACCCTCAACTCTCTGGGTCTCGGTGACACTGCACTTGCTTGGGTTGACTCCTATTTATCCAACAGGTCCTTCTGTGTGTCCTTTGCTGGTAACTCCTCCTCCTCATTGCCTCTATCTGTTGGTGTATCTCAAGGCTCTGTCCTTGGTCCTCTGCTCTTTTCCATCTACACCTCCTCCCTGGGCAAAATCATCAACAGCTTTGGCTTTAATTACCACCTCTACGCTGATGACACTCAGATCTACTTCTCTACCCCTGATCTCTCTCCCCCTGTCCTTTCAAAAGCCAGTGACTGTTTATCTGGCATCTCCTCCTGGATGGCCTCCCACCACCTAAAGATCAACATGTCAAAGACTGAACTCCTACTTATTCCTCCCTCCAATGCCTCCCCACCTCCTGACTTCTCTATCACGGTGGAGGGTATCACCATCTCCCCATCAAACCAAGTTCGCTGCCTTGGAGTTACACTTGACTCTGCTCTCTCCTTCATCCCCCACATCAAGTCTCTTTCCTCCTCCTGCCGATACCAACTGCGTAATATTTCCAGAATTCGGCCATTTCTTACCGCTGTCACCACAAAACAACTCATACACGCCCTGGTAATCTCCCGACTCGACTATTGCAATAATCTCTTATCTGGCCTCCCTCTGTCCCGCCTCTCCCCCCTACAATCCATCCTGAACGCCTCCGCCAGGCTAATTCACCTCACCCGCCGCTCTGTCTCTGCCGCTCCCCTCTGCGAGTCCCTTCACTGGCTCCCCATCCACTGCAGAATTAAGTTCAAAATCCTTATCCTTACCTACAAAACCCTCACTAACTCAGCTCCCCACTACCTGTCCTCACTAATCACCAAATACACCCCAGCCCGCTCCCTAAGGTCAAACAGTGACCTGCGCCTAGCTTCTCCCCGCATCACCTCTTCCCATGATAGACTGCAGGATTTCTCACGCGCAGCCCCCACTCTCTGGAACGCTCTCCCTCGTACTGTCAGACTTTCCCCTAACTTCTCTTCCTTCAAACGCTCCCTGAAAACATTCCTATTTAGGGAAGCCTACCCCCCCAACTCACTGACGCAACCATCAATCACTCTCACCTTACAGTCCTCTCCTCCTGTTTCCAACCCCAACCCTCCCAGATTGTGAGTTCCTACGGGAATAGGGCCCTCATCTCCTCCTGTACTGTTTGTCAAATGTTGTTCAATGTATTGTAACCCTGTCTATACTCTGCTTATTGTACAGCGCTGCGGAATATGCTGGCGCTTTATAAATAAAGAATAATAATAATAATAATGACATTAAATCCTGACATTAAATTGGAACGTTGAATCATGACATAAAATGATGACGTTAAATCATGACATTAAATAGTGGTATTAAACCGTGACATTAAATCCTGACATTAAACCGTATCGTTAAGGCTGGGGTCAGACAAACGCAGTGCGAATGCAGTGCGAACGCGCGTGCAGTCATACTTTATCACGGCCGTAGTAGCAGCAAATGACGGCCAATGACGGGCAATATACGAAGTACAGCCGCACAAAATGCGGCCACGCAACGCAAGCGGCAAACGAACGCATTTTTTCGAGAACGTGAAACTGCTAGTACTGACGTACAGAGTGCGCTGCGTCCGCTAGCGGCGTGTGTGCGTGATTAGGAGACGTCAGACGCTGCTAATGTCCAGACGCAAAAAGTGTTTTATTGATGATCCATACAAAATCACTGACGAAAATGCGCATCGTATGACCGCTATCGCGTATTCCGTGAAAAAATACTGTACGTCCATTCGTTCGAACGCACTTTTTCACGGACGACGCGAAAAATGCATTTGTCTGACCGTAGCCTAAATCGTGACATAAAATCGTGACATTAAATCCTGGCAGTAAACAGTGACATAAAATCGTGACATTAAATCCTGACATTAAATCGTGACATTAAATCCTGACATTAAATCCTGACATTAAATCGTGACATTAAATCCTGACATTAAATCGTGACATTAAATCCTGACATTAAATCGTGACATTAAATCCTGACATTAAATCCTGACATTAAATCGTGATGTTAAACCGTGACATTAAATCCTGACATTAAATCGTGACATAAAAACATAACGTTGATTCGTGACATGTTACCCTGAATCTGTAGTTAAATATTTGCTCCGTCACTGCGCAGCCTGACACCCGGCGAGGATCCCAGCGTTGCCATGGTTACTTTGTCCTCATAGTGTTAAACGTTAATCTTACACTTTTACATTAAATATATATTTTTAATTCTCCTTTTGTGAATAAATAATGACATGATAGAAGAAGCCTCTGTATCTTGCCTGACGCAGCGGATGAGCCGTCCTGCCGCAACGCAGCCCTCGTCCTGCTCTCCACGCTCTCACCGGGTTTATAAAGATCCTGTAGATCCCTGGAGCCGGTACAGACAGGGGGGGGTTTGGTGTTTCGGCCCCTGTGGATCTAACGCTGCGATGAGTTTAACTTTCACTTTTTTATATAGTTTAGAAGCTGTGAAAGCCTTATTCTCCAGTGTTTGTCCCCTGGCAGCGTCACCGCACGTCGCTGTGCTGCGCTCAGGCACGACGCTCGCCAGGAGACAGTCCCGGCAAAGCTAATATAAATGTCTGAAAAAACGTCCTTTATGGATAAAATTTATTTATTTATTTATTTGCAAAGTATTTTACGAGGAAGGATACATTGAGATTTCTCTCGTTTTCAGTGTGTCCGGGGTAAAATCATTTTTATTATTAAATACATGAATTCTCCTCCAAGATCTCCTGGCAGATCCCTCACCGCGATACCTCCCAGCACTCCTGATTAGGGATGAGCCGAACACTCCCCGAGTTCGGTTCGAGCCCGAACCCGAACTTCCTATTTGTTAGGGACCGAACCCGAACCCGAACCTGAACCCCCATGCAAGTCAATGGGGCTGAAAATTCGGTTTTTTAGAGTGCCCTCCAAGAGGGCATATATGCTAGATATTTGCCATAAAAGGTGTATGGGGATCCGGGTAGTGCCCTGGGGGACATGAAACAAGGACAAAAAGTAAAAAGAAAAACGTTTTTAAAGGGACAGTGAGTTTTCCATGAAATAAGGGTTAAAAATAAAAACCAAAAATTCCTTCAAATATCGTGCCTAGGAGGTCCCCATAACCTGCCCGTGAAGTGGCGGATTTCTAGCATGTATAGAAACACTTAAAAACAAATAAATGACGTTTCATATGACGGTAAATGCTCTTCCTTTAATCTATCCATAAACAACTGCTTGGGGCGGCAACCTGTATGAAAAGACATTTTAGGACGCGCAAAAAAAGTTTAGTGTTTTTTTGGGCTAAATTATTGTGAAACTTATGCAGGCTTTGGATGAAAGTAACAATAGGTGCTTTAAATTGGGCTTTTAGCGTCAGCAACAGTGCCGTCACACCGTAACCCCTCTGAGGATATGAATCTGATACAGGCGTCAGTGGCAGTGCACCCAGATATTGTGCCTTTAGTGCCAGGCATGCAAGTACTATCATACAGTAACCCCTCTGTGGTATTGTGGAAGAATGCAGGGGTGGACCATGTGGTCCTATATTGAAAAGTGTTTTTTTTTATCTGTTAATGGGCGTCAGTGCACCCAGATATTGTACCTTTAATGCCAGGCCAGCAAGTATCCTCATACAGTAACCCCTCTGTGGTATTGTGGAAGAGTGCAGGGGTGGACCATGTGGTCCTATATTGAAAAGATATGCATCTGGTTAAGGCGTCAGTGCACCCAGATATTGTGCCTTTGGTGCCAGGCCAGCAAGTATCATCATACAGTAACCCCTCTGTAGTATTGTGGAAGAGTGCAGGGGTGGACCATGTGGTCCTATATTGAAAAGTTTTTTATCTGTTAATGGGCGTCAGTGCACCCAGATATTGTGCCTTTAATGACAGGCCAGCAAGTATCATCATACAGTAACCCCTCTGTAGTATTGTGGAAGAGTGCAGGGGTGGACCATGTGGTCCTATATTGAAAAGTTTTTTATCTGTTAATGGGCGTCAGTGCACCCAGATATTGTGCCTTTAATGCCAGGCCATCAAGTATCATCATACAGTAACCCCTCTGTGGTATTGTGGAAGAGTGCAGGGGTGGACCATGTGGTCCTATATTGAAAAGTTTTTGATCTGGTAATGGGCGTCTGTGCACCCAGATATTGTGCCTTTAATGCCAGGCCAGCAAGTATCATCATACAGTAACCCCTCTGTGGTATTGTGGAAGAGTGTAGGGGTGGACAATGTGGTCCTATATTGAATAGTTTTTTTTTTTTTTTTTTTTTGTAATGGGTGTCAGTGCACCCAAATATTGTGCCTTTCATGGCAGCAAGTGCCTTCACACCGTAACCCTTTTGTGGTATTGTGGAAGAGTTCAGTGCTGGAGGTTTTGTGAATGCAGAAGAGGACATCCCCTATCTATTCCATTACTTCAGCATCAGGGGATTGATAGCTGCTGATCGAGGACTGATTCATTTTTATAAATGTCAGCCGGTCTACAGAGTCGGTGGACAGACGCACTCTTTTGTCTGTGACAAAACCTCCAGCGGCTCTGAACGTCCTTTCGGAAAGCACGCTCGATGAAGGGCAACCTAGTAGCTGCATAGCATATTGGCTAAGTTCTGGCCAGTGATGCAATCTCAACACCCAGTAAGCCAGTGGATCATCTGCTGGAAACGTATCCAGGTCTGCCCTTGCCCCTAGGTAGTCCTGTACCATATGGTGAAGACGCTGGCAATGGGTGCCTACATTTGACGTCCCTGGGCGTCGAGGACTAAAAAAATGAAAAAATGCATCAGTCAAGCAGCCCTGGCCTTCACCGCTATTACTCTGATCACCTGCAGCCTCAGAAGCACGTGTGTCAGCACTTGGTAATCTAACAGTGCCTGGAAAGGTGTTACACAAGTTTCGCTTTAGAGTGTCCTCAAGTTTTGTCATCCTGTGCTCCCTCTGTGCGGGCAGGATGAGCTCTGCAACTTTCCCCTTGTATCGTGGATCAAGAAGGGTTGCCAACCAGTAATGATCCCTCTCCTTGATAGCACGAATCCTGGGGTCCTTTAGCAGGCTTTGCATCATTAAGAAGCCCATGTAGCGTAGGTTGGAGGTGGCATTAGCTGCCGAGTCTTCCTGGTCAATGAGGATGACCGTATCGTGCACTTCCTCCTCCCAGCCACGCACAAGCCCTTCTGTTTCTGGGCACACAAAACCCTGCCTTGAGGAATCCCCACCTTCAATGCCCCCACTACTTAAATAGTCCTCCTCATCCTCCTCCTGTCTGATCTGAGTAGGACCCGCTGGAATGCTGTCTGCGGAAAGACTGGGGCCTTGAGAGCTAGGGAAGGCCTCCTCTTCCTCCCGCTGCTCTGCCTCTAGAGCCACATCTATAATTCCCCGCAGACTGTGCTCCAGCAGTAACACTAAAGGAATTGTGTCACTGATGCATGCACTGTCCCTGCTCACCATCCTCGTTGCCTCCTCAAATGGTGACAGTACAGTGCATGCATCCTTGATCATCAGCCACTGCGGGGGGGGGAACCAAGTTGACCTGAACCTGTCCTTTTGCCATACTCACACAGGTACTCGTTGATGTTTCTCTGCTGCTTGTGCAGACGCTGCAGCATTGCTAATGTCGAATTACACCTGGTGGGCACGTCACAGATCAGATGTTTTGTGGGAAGGTGGAATTCTCTTTGAATTTCTGCCAGGCGAACGCTTGCTGGGAATGACCGTCTGAAGTGGCTGCAGACTTTTCTGGCCTGGATGAGAAGCTCTGGCAGCCCTGGGTACTTGGTTGGGAAACGCTGTACCACCAGATTTAGGACGTGTGCTAGGCATGGTACATGCGCCAATTTACCCTTGCGTAGGGTGGAGAGAAGGTTGCTGCCATTATCGCAGACGATCATTCCCAGCTCAAGCTGGCGTGGTGTTAACCATCTCTGCACCTGCCCCTGCAGAGCTGACAAAATTTCTGACCCGGTGTGGCTCCTGTCCCCTAAACAAACCAGCTCGAGCACAGTATGGCATATTTTTGTGTGAGCCATTGCGTAGACGCTGTCAGGCGTCGGTTTAACTGCCACTTCGCCAGAGACAGAGAAGGAGGAGGAGGTGGAGGAGGAAGAGGTGGTGGTGGTGGAGCAGACAGACCTCATACAAGCTGCTTTCTGGAGGTGTGGTGGATGAACAAGCTCCAGCACAGAGCCCCGTCTTGGATCCCTCCCAGCTGCAATCAGAGTTACCCAGTGTGCCGTGAAGGAAATGTAACGACCCTGTCCATGCTTGCTGGACCACATGTCTAAAGTGACATGCACCTTGCTGCTGACTGCCTTTCCCAATGACTGGATAACATTGTCTTCCACGTGCTGGTATAGTGCTGGAATGGCCTTGCGTGAAAAGTAATGGCGTTTTGGAACCTGCCACTGTGGTACAGCGTATTCAGCAAATTCACGGAAGGGAGCAGAGTCCACCAGGTGGAAAGGCAGCAGCTGCAATGCGAGTAATTTTGCTAAGCTGGCATTTAGACACTGTGCTTGGGGATGGTAGGGACTATATTTTTTCTTTCGCTGCAGCAGCTGTGGCAACGTAATCTGACTGAGTAAATCTTCAGCTACTGGGATGATGTCACATTGTGAGGAAGGACCTGCTGGTACATCCATTACTGTAGCATCATCCCTGTCGGTGGAGGTTGTAGGCAATGACATGGCAGGACATACAGTGTGGGTAGAGACAGATGAGGAGGAGGAGGACCTACGC
Source organism: Leptobrachium leishanense (assembly GCA_009667805.1). Taxonomy (NCBI): domain Eukaryota; kingdom Metazoa; phylum Chordata; class Amphibia; order Anura; family Megophryidae; genus Leptobrachium; species Leptobrachium leishanense. Next base: position 465,787,928 of record CM019064.1, on the reverse strand, counting down.
AAAGTTTTGCGCCAACGGGATGTGTGGCACTTGTTCATATGTCGCCTCAAGCACGTGGTACCCAAGTGTCCGGTGTTTATCCCACGCTTCAGCCTCATCTGACATAGATTACAAATAGCAACGGTGGGGTCTGCTGCACAGTTCTTAAAGAACTCCCAGACAACAGAGTTCCTGCATGTGTTCTTTGAGACAACCGCGCTCTGCACCAGAGCAGCTCTGACATGTGATGCCTTGGACGGCTAGTGCTACGGTTGGTCACAGAGGATGTTGTGCCTCGTGTTTGCTGTGCCTCCTCCTCCTCTAGGGATGTGTGTTTCGGGTTTCGGAATTTCAGAATTTTCACGAAATTTCCCGATTCGTGTTTTCGGATGCGGCCGATTTTCCAAAAATTTTTAGATCTGAAAATGGCAGATCCGAAAAGTTTTCCGAGCCGAAACGAAATATTTTCGGAATTTCCGAATGTACTTGAAATGTGTCAAATTGAAATTTATTGCTTTGAAACGAGGAGAACAGACGTTATGAAAAAACAAAAATTTCCGAAAATACGAAAAGTCGATACAAAAAACGAGCTAAGTGACACGAAAATACGAAAAATGGTCGAAATTCCGAAAAAAAAATGTACACGAAAAACGAGTCGAGCCGAACCGAATCGAAACAGAAATCAGTCGAAACGAGCCGAATTGAAAAGTTTAAAAATCTGAAAAATCAAATCGAATCGAACCGAAAAAAATCGGTGCACAAGCCTATCCTCCTCCCCCTCCTGGCTAGTGCTACGGTTGGTCACAGAGGATGTTGTGCCTCGTGTTTGCTGTGACTCCTCCTCCTCCCCCTCCTCCTCACTTGATTTCTCAGTTCGATCTGGCAACCAGGTGGAGTCAGTGACCTCATCATCATCAATGTCATCTTCACCCCCTATCTCCTCGTCACTGGAGCAGTATGCTGCAGCTGCTGGGGCAACATGAGTGCCAGTTATTTGTGTGTCATCACTGGCACCCCCTTCCTCTAGGTTGATTATACTCCCTTGCTCAACCTCAGAGATTGAATCAGAGCACTGTACTTGCTGCGCATCCTCAAGCAGCATGTCACTCTCATTGTAGTCAAACAATTCAGCTGACTCCTCCGTGTGTGATAGCGAGGCTACGGCAGGAGTAGCTGTGGACATGGAGGCTGAATTAGATGCTTTGGCAGCTGAGGTGGACTGTAAAGCACTAAAAACTTGCTGGCACAGTAACAAGACACACATCACCTAAATTCCCTGATATTTGGTCGAAATGAGACCCCCCCAGACCCCCCCAGTAGCGTGGCAGACCGGCAGTAACAACACACACAACTATCTCCTTTGAAATCTCTGAAATGCGAGCAGAATCGGCGCGTTGACACCTTATATAGTGTGCTGCGGGACTTAGCTCTGTGAGCCCATGATTGGGCAAAATTTGCCCAATCAGGACTCTGAGCGGTGATTGGCATAGTGTTCAACCAGTCTTGCACCAGACCTGTAGTCAGGTGCAAGGCTGTAGCCAATTACGAGCTTCAGGCAGTGGGAAAATGCATTGTGGTCCATTGTGGTCGAACATGCGGCGAACACCCGGAAATGTTCGGGGTTCGCGATCTGCTCGAACAGGCTAAGTTCGGGTTGAACCCCGAACCGTCCAAACCCTAACAGCTCATCCCTACTCCTGATCACATCCAATCAGAAGGAGGGATACACAATCACACATATTTATCATACGGACACATTGTGTGCTCATACACACAAACAAATAGGGATTGTTTAAGGCCTGGAGGTGATAGTTTAAGTCTGGGGGGGCTGGTTGGACCAAGAAATACCTCTTGAACCTGCTATTTCCCCAGACCTTCAGATCTTGTGCTGAGATGATCCTTTGTGAGTGACAGGCAGAGGGAGTATCTGGTGTCCCCTACTGGTGGGTCCCCTGCAATGCCCAGACACACACTGGGCTGGAGCCACTGGGGCACTGGTCATATCGTGGGCTGCGCTGATGCTGAGCTTTGGACATTGTTGAGGAGCACATTCCTAAACAAAACATTCATTTGAGAAAAAAGGAAATTTATTTGAAAACGTTGAATTGTGAATGTATTACTTTCCACTGAGAGCCTCTAGAAATCATATACCTATTATTCAGGCAAAGAAAGGGTTAATAAGGAGATCTCACTGGATTTCAGAGGAAAAGACTTCTTCCAATACGGAGAATAAATGGGTGGAATGGTCTGCCTCCATGGATCATCAGTAGGCCGTGGAGATATTTCTCGCAGGATGTTCTAGCGACGTGGCATAGAATATAAAGTCAATCTGTAGAGTGACAGGTTAAATCATCTCTCGTGATAGATAAACAGAATATAGGCCTAGGCGTCCTCCCCGGATGTGACTATCGGACCACTTTCTTCGTGACTTGTAGACCTTTCTGAGACTTTCACAGCTCTCCATGACCCACAGACCTCTAAGTGACCTGCGGATCTCTCCATGACCTACAGACTTCTCCATGACCTGCAGACTTCTCCATGACCTCCAGACTTCTCCATGACGATTAGACCCTACGTAACCTGCAGAACTCTCCATGACCTGCGAATCTCTCCATGACCTTCAAACTTCTCCATGACCTGCAGACCTCTCCATGATGACCAGACCCTCCGTAACCAGCAGAACTCTCCATAACCTGCAGACCTCTCCTTGTACTTGAGCTGTCACCGTAGCCTTCAGACCTCTTCATGACCCGTAATCTACCCCGTGACCTGCAGACCTTTCCATGACCTACAGCTGTCTCTGTGACCTGCAGGCTTCTCTGAGACCTTCAGACATCTCTGTGACCATCAGCTGTTTCCATCTCCAGGACCTGCAGACATTTCCGAGATCTTCATAGCTCTCCCGAGGGCCACGGATTCTCATTTGTTTTATTCTCTATATCCCTTCCCATCCACTTTGCTCTGCCAATGATCTTATGTTATCGTCTCCTCGTACTGACAACCCCAGCTCTCACCCCAAGGACTTCTCCTGAGCTGCCCCCTTTTTATGGAACTCTCTCCTGTGCAGCATTAGACTCTCTCTGTCGCTCCAGAAATTCAAGAAGTCTCTAACAGATAGCCTTAACCCAACTGGGTCAAGTCTGTTAATGCCATTTTTTTGCTGGACCCCGTTCTTCCACCAGTGGGCTTTCATACCTTTCTCCAGTCCTTAGAAGAAGCTTAAGGACGGGTACATGTAAAGAGGCTTTCTAACATCCCCAGAAAAAAGACAACCCGTAGATCTGGGAGTTTTAGAACAGCAGCACTGAACACCTCAATTGGTTTAAATATATACAGTCCTCAGCGGAACGTGGCAGCCAATAGGAAATAACACCCTGGCCTCCCACTGCCCCTCATCATAATCCCTCCCTTAGAAAAATGTTGTGAGTTCCCCATGTTCTTATGGTTCCACAGTATGCTTTTCAATGTGTGAGACATAATCAGCCCTGGTACAGGTTCACTGCTCAATATTTCTAGACAAGACAGAACAATGGCAGTCGTAGATGGTAAACAGGATTATGGTCTAAGGCATCAGGAAATGGGGCAGTGTTTTCCCCTTCAAGGCAGATCAACAAAAGACCACTCAAACATACAACAGATATTCACACATTCCAGAGAAGGGAGCTCTAAAAGGCCAAGATAACCCACCCAGTAAACCCATCAGCAGATATATAGTAACAGACACACATACAGGGTTATCCAAAGAGATTCGAAAAGTCACCGCAAGTTTGGTGACTTTTCGTTCTCTTCAATTCGGTTCCTTTTGCCGATCCCAGTTCGGTGACCCTGCGGTGTATTCAGCAAACACCACAGGGTCCCCGAATTGCAGGGAAAAGCTGCCACAAACCTGACGAAAACTAACCGCAAAACCCACCGAATGCACGCCGAAAACACACAAAAACATCTGGATTAACCTGCCGAAAACCACGGAAAAAGCCCGAGCAGGAGCCGATCGCACACAGCTGAAGCAGCTGAGACGCAGACGAGGGAGGTGAATAAATTAGCAAAACCATTTGTATGAATCTGTGAAAATGAAACGCTGTTTGCAAAGAAACTACTGAGCGAAAATGTCTGAAATTTGCACATGAGGTCCAGGGAATGATAATAAAAAGGACTGTTACAGAAAAAATAAGTAAACTTAAAAAAAAAAAAACAATCGGACTTTTTAAAAAAAAAAAATTAAGAAAAATGCGTAAAATATCCTAAAAAATCTATAAATAAAGAGACTTTTTGCTGCAGAATTTTATAATGAACGGTTTATTAGATATTGAATTAAAACGGGAATATTTTTAACATTGAAGCCTATGGGATTCTCCTGAATAAATTTGCCGAATTAAACCACCGAATGGCAGGGCATTAGGGGAACCTTTCACTGCTGGTTTGTGTTCTCTGAATAGCCGAAGCAGTGCTTTTTCATGGGGATTTCACTGCCCTCGAACAGGCACCGAACAGGCACCGTATGTTCAGGCAATTCGCCAGGATTTGGCGAATTGCCTGCTCTCTGGATAGCCGAATGGGCAGGAAAGGTAACCGAACGCTGATTTTCAGCGTTCGGTTACCTTTCTCAAGCAATTCGGATCTCTTTGGATAACCCTGATTGACCATAACAATAGGATAGACAATAACATTATTCCTGCATAAAACAGATTACACAAACACCCGGCATCCTACAGATGCAGGGTGACTTCAACATAGGAGAGGGCAGGGAAATAATGTAGAGCATCAGGCCTGCACCTCCCAAATACACCTCTAGGCCCATTTACCCCAAATTCAAGGTGATGTACGTCCAGTGGTGTATTTAGGTTTTGTGCTGCCCTAGGCCTGACTAAACTCGTGCACCCCCTAATTTAAATTTGAGGCACCCCTTCCTGTCAAGGCCACACCTCTTCCTGGTTAATCCCCACCCTTCCTCTTTAAGCTCCACCTTTTCCTCTTATAGCTCCGCCTTTTCCTCTCTTTATGTTAAAAGTGGATACCAAGTGCCTACTTGTATATTTTGTATACCATTTCAAATGTATCTATTGAGATAAATAAAATTATGAAATGTTTAAATTCAAGCATTTTTACAAAGAACAGCCACGCATGTTAAGTATACTGGATCACAGCCGCTCTAATTGGTTGAACAATAAAATCCACAGAAACGTGCACTGCATATGAGCGTATCACAGAGCTGCACAGCAATAAAACCCTCAGAAATGTGCACTGTGTATGAGCATATCACAGAACTGCACAGCAATAAAACTCACAGTAATGTGCAGTGTGTATGAGTGTATCCCAGAGCTCCAAGGCAATAAAACTCACAGTACTATGCAGTGTGTATCACACAATCCACAGCAATAAAACTCCCAGCAATGCAATGTTTGGTGTGTGTCAGCGTATCAGAATCCACAGCAATAAAAATTCCAGCAATGCAATGTGCAGTGTGTATGAGTGTATTAGAATCCACCGCAATAAAACTCCCAGTAATGCAATGTGCGGGTCAGCGTATCAAAATACACAGCAATAAAACTCCCAGCAATGCAATGTGTGGTGTGTATGAGTGCATCAGAATCCACTGAAATAAAACTCCCAGCAATGCAATGTGTGGTGTGTGTCAGCGCATCAGAATCCACGGCAATAAAACTCCCAGCAATGCAATGTGTGGTGTGTATGAGTGCATCAGAATCCACTGAAATAAAACTCCCAGCAATGCAATGTGTGGTGTGTGTCAGCGCATCAGAATCCACTGCAATAAAACTCCCAGCAAACCGAGTATATATGAGCACACAGCAATTATTTATTCTACATTTACCGGCCTCCGTCCGCGGTAGGGCTGTGTGCAGAGTCAGCAGGGACTGTGTACAGACTCAGGAGGAGGTCCCTCCAGGCCACGTTAGGATCGTGGCTGTGCCTGTGCGTGGAGCCATCTTGTCAGCAGTGGGGTGCCACTGCCAGAGGGTGCACCGTGGCTTTGATTCCCTTCCTGGTGGGTGTTCAGTCCAGAATAGAGTGACAGTCCATGTTAACGAAAGGGTGGGCAGCTGCATGCGTGTCACGTGGTTCAGCCAGTCAGGTGGTACTGAGACTCAGTACCACCTGACTGGCGGACCGAGTGTGACCTGCACGCACGCAGCCTCACCAGGAGCCAGGCAGCTCAATGACAAATTTCTATCACTGCAGTGCTGGTTAAGGAAAGGTCCACTTTAAACAGCAGTAAGCAGACAGGGCTTCATATTCTGCTGATACCCCCCCTTTACCTGCTGTTTACTGTCATCTTCTCTCTCTGGACACAAATCACATCCCCTCTCTAGAGCTGCTGCGGGGCAGGGGAGGAGCTATGGAGGGAGAAAGGGGGATTTTTTATTCTATTCGATTTTATTCCGTATGCAAACGCCATGCTCCGCTGCTCGTGTTTGAGAACACAGCTCAAAGCTGACACACAGTGACAGTGGCACCTCCTAGTACCCCCTAATGACACCCCATATAATCACTGGTACCTGGGGCGGCCCGCCCTCCGCCACTCCTCTAAGTACACCACTTGCTCTGGTGATATGCTCACACACAAGTTTGGCGAACATGCCAGCAAGTACGGTGCTGTTTGAAGGCATTGCAAATCCCCATAGAGACGTAATGGTTAATCTATTCAGAGAACACCAAACAGCAGAGAAATGTCAGTGAAATGCCCTGATGTTCGGTGGTTTCAATCAGCAGGTTCAGGTATTCAGGCGAACCCCATAGGTTTCAATGTTAAAAATATTCCCGTTTTTATGCAATATCTAATAAACCACTTATTATTTTAATCTGCAGTAAAAAGTCTTTATTTATTGATTATTTTTTTTAGTACCATTTAGTAATTTTTCTGAATTTTTTTGGCAAAATCCCACCCCCTTTTTTTTAATATCGGTTCTTCTTTTTCTGTAACAGAACTTTTTATTATCAATCATAGGATCTTATATGTAAATTCCAGACATTTTCGTTCAGTAGTTCTTTTGAAAACAACAGGCCGTGGGTTTGCGGTGGCAGCATACAGCGGCCGACTCTATGCACTTTGGGGACCCTGCGGTGGATGGTGAATTCACTGCAGGGTTGGGAAATTTTATTCCCCGAAGTGCAGGGAACTACAGAACACCAAAATGTTGGCGTCATTTCGGTGCTCTGTGAGTAACCCAATTAGTGGTGAGGTTTTTTGTTGCCCCCTGGAAAGTGAAAGCCTAGGCGTTGCCTACCCAGGACATACTTGAAAATTAGTGACATCAATGTTTCCTTCCTGGTAAAATAGTTTTCAAAAGTAAAAAAAAATAAATAATTTTTTAGGGGTGGGGCCACCCGGCGGGCCGCCGCCCCCTGGAGAGTACCGCCCTAGGCCTAGGCCTTGTTGGCCTAGGCCAAAATACACCAGTGTGTACGTCACAACCCCACTGTACATTTCTTGCTCCATCCTCCATTACTCTGTCATGTTTTATTATAGTGTCATGTCCTATCTATATCATACATTTCCTCTGTATTACTATCCTCTCTCTGTATAGCGTACATTCCCTTTGTATTACTAACCTGTCTCTGTATAGCGTAGGGATGAGCATGGCTGAAAAATTTGTTTTGTTTAGTTTAGTTTCATTACATTTTTAAATAATTTCGTTTTCGGAATTTCGTAACTAATTTAGTTTCGTATTTCATTTCGTTTTGTTTTTCATATCGATTTCGTATCGATTCAAATTTCATATATCAATTCGATAGTTGATATCAATTCGAATTTTGGATCACTAAATAAAACCCCAATTAATCTAATTTTGCAGTTAAAAGAAAAGCTAGGGTTAAATTTTAAGCTGTGTCACAAATTAATATTTGAGTCAAATTAAACAGTGAAACAAAATTAATTTGTTTCATAAAGTCCTTTGCTGACTATTACTTGTATTTTAAGTTAAGATCAATTCGATAGTTGATATCAGTTATTCAAATTCTTCTTTTATGATGATGACACAGTGTAAAACAAAATAAATTTGTTATATATCGTTTCGTTTCGAATTCGTATCGTATTGATTCGTTATACAGAAGTACTTCCTAACTACGAATTATCTAATTTCATTACAAATTCCGAATTTTTCCGAAACGAATGCACATCTCTAGTATAGCGTACATTCCCTTTGTATTACTAACCTGTATCGGTATAGTGTACACTCGCTGTAAGAATATTTACCTTTGTTTTCACATGCTCTGCCCCCCCTTTCCAGGATCTAGCAGGCAGTTTAAGATAAAGTTGCCTGCGTTGCCGCAATCCATTGTGTTGAATGTCCCTTCCCATTGTCCTGTTACTGGATCTGTTGATAGTATCTGTGATTTATTCATGAAGGGGATTGTCCCTAACTGTTCATAGCTGTATGCTTTAAAATAAAGAGTCAATCTTGTTTTTCACTCTAAAACACTGGTCTTGCCTGGTGATTTTAGGGGAAGGTTTGGACTGAGAATCCTGGATGTCAGGGTTCAGCTTGGAGAAAGCTAGAGTTTGACCAAGGCACACAGTCGGTGTGCCAGGCAGTCTGTCACACTGGTGAATTGACTGTGACATACACTGCAGTTTGCCTCAATTCGACACAATTCGACTGTCTTTGGTGTCAGTGAAATTGTCCCATAGAGAAGTAATGGTTAATCTTTTCAAAGAACGATGAACTGCTCCGAAATGTCAGTGAAGTGCCATGATTTTCAGTGATTCCGTTTGACAGGTTTAAACAGGCGAATCCCATAAGATTCAATGGAAGAAAATATTATGGTTTATATCTTATTTTTAAAAACTTTATTCTTTTCATTTTCATCCATGAGTCGATTAATTTATTTACTTTTAACACCTTTTTGTATTTTTTGCAATTGAAGAAATTTTTGTTTCTCATTTTTGATAAAAAGGTTTCTATTTACATACTTGAAAACGAGAGAAATCTCAATGTATCCTTCCTGGTAAAATACTTTGGCCCCTATTACAGTTTTCACGCAAATGCGCTGGCGTAAAGCAATTTTTTTTGCGCACACAAAAAAACGTTAGCGCGCGCAAATTAACGCAGTATTACGATCCGAGCACATTTTTTCAGCCTTCAACTTTTTTCAAGCGCAAATCCGACGCGCAAAGCCGGGCGCAAATAACCGTTGCGTGCAGGAATCGGTGAGCAGACTGTTTTTTCAGCCAATCAGAATTAAGAACCACCATTTGCTAGGTTTCGGTTGTTGCGCCTGTCAAAGTCTATCTGCGTATATGTGCTGCAACAAAAATAAAAAATGAAACAATTTATAAATTTTATTGTTTGGGTATGTGTAGAATGTGTAACTGTACTGTGCTGTATTTTTTATTTTGTGCAGGTCCCTTTCGTTTCGGCCAGAACGTTCAGATTGTAAGTTAACGCCAGGTTTTCAAAGACGTTACGATACTTTGCGCAAACGTTGTTTGTACGACATTGCACGAAGATCGTAATACCATCCGCTCCAACGCATTCGCGCTGACAATGGTAAGTATGGGATGCGCGCACGCACTTGCGCTCGCGTTGGGTTCGCGCAGGGTCAATCGCGGTAGAAGAAATCGCGCATCGTTTGCGCGGAACGTCGTAATACGATGTTCCGCTCAAATGGTTTTGTCCTCGCGCAAAAGCGCATTTGAGCGCACGCAAATGCACTGCGCGAAGAGTGTAATAGGGGCCTATATAAATAAATAAATGAATAAATAAATAAAATTAATTTATTAACAGACCGTTTTATTATTTTTTAAACGACCTCTTTGTTATTTACAAACATTTTAATGCATTTTTATTGATTTAAACACCTATTAGGAGAATATCTTATTTTTTTCAGGTTTGCAGCTCTTCGGTGCTTTTTGGCAATGTTCTGCAACTGTTTTGTGGGGCTTTGTTGACTCCATCATCTTCATCTCACTACAGTCAGTGACCCTTTGGTATAAATAGCGAATTCCCTGTAGTTTTGACGAAATGGAAAAGCACAGAATTTTTGTTGCTTTGTGAATAACCCATATGGTTTCTGAGGCTTCGCTGTTAATGTGAGCTGGTCACGTCACATACAACTTTGGTTCATTAAATTCTGTGCATGCGCGAGTGATTCGGCTCTCTATTCACTAACACCGAACAGCAGAGAAATGTCAGTGAAATGCCCTGCTGTTCGGTGGTTTCATTCAACAGGTTTATTCAGGCGAATCCCATAGGTTTCAATGTTACAAATATTCCCGTTTTTATCCAATATCTAATAAACCGTTTATTTTAATCTGCAGCAAAAAGTCTCTTTATTTATAGATTTTTTTAGGATCTTCCAGGAATTTTTCCGCAAATTTTTATTTTTATTTTTTTTAAATAGCGTTTTTTATTTTTTTCTGTAACAGACCTTTTTATTATCATTCATAGGATCTTTCTATGTAAATTCCAAGCATTTCTGTTCAGTAGTTATTTTTTGCAAACAGCATTTCAATCTTGACACTTTCAATATTTTTTTTTTATTTTATTTTGTCGGTGGCTTGTTGGCTTTTTCTGGCAGCTGGTAGGCGATGCGTTCGGCGGATCGTCAGCTTTTTCTGGACATGTTCAATGTGGTTTTTGCAGTGGTTGAGTGATCCTATACTTCGGATCATATCAGCTGTCTTTTTTTCGGTGGATTTTCAGCTTTTGTTCTGCGATTTGACAGCAGTTTGCGGTGGATTTTCAGATATGTTCCCTGCACTTTGGGGACCCTGCGGTGAATGCTCCCCCCAAAACACGGCAACTTTTAAAAGCTGTTTGCAAAAATACAGCTGCACGAAAATGCCTAAAAATAACATAAGATCCTATGAATAAAAATAAAAAGGTCTGTTACAGAAAAAAGAAAAAACGCTATTACAAAAAAATAGAATTATATAAAAAAAATAATCTGGAAAAAAAATTGTACAAAAAGTCCTGAAAAATACCTAAAGAATCCTAAAATATAAATAAAGAGACTTTTTGCTGCAGAATAAAATAATAAACGGTTTAATAGATATTGAATTAAAGCGGGAATATTTTTAACATTGAAACCTATGGGATCCGCCTGAATAAAGCTGTCGAATGAAACCACTGAACATCAGGGCATTTCACTGACATTTCTCTGCTGTTCAATGTGAATAGATTAACCATTGCTTCTCTATGGGGGATTTCACTGTTGCCGAACAGGCACCGTATTTCAGTGCCGCCGAACAGGCACCGTATTTTACTGCCACCGAACAGGCACCGTATTTCACTGCTGTCGAACAGGCACCGTATTTCACTGCCACCGAACAGGCACCGTATTTCACTTCCGCGAACAAGCACGGTATTTCACTGCTGTCGAACAGGTACCGTATTTCACTGTTGTCGATCAGGCACCGTATTTCACTGCCATTGAACAAACACCATATTTCACTGCCGTCGAACAGGCACCGTATTTCACTGCCGTCAAATAGCATCGTATTTCACTGCTGTCAAACAGGCACCGTATTTCACTGCCGCCGAACAAGCACCGTATTGCACTGCGTCGAAAAGGCACTGTATTTCACTGCCGCCGAACAGGCGCCGTATTTAACTGCCACCAAACAGACACCGTATTTCACTGCCATCGAACAGGCACCGTATTTCACTGCCGCCGAACAGCACGGTATTTCAATGCTGTCAAACAGGCACCGTATTTCACCGCCGCTGAACAGGCACTGTATTTCACTGCCGTCAAACAAGCACCATATTTCACTGCCGCTGAACAGGCACCGTATTTCACTGCCGCCGTACAGGCACTGTATTTCACTGCCACCGAACAGGCACCGTATTTCACTGCCATCGAACAGGCACCGTATTTCACTGGCAATTCGACAATATTTGGCAAACTGCCTGCTCTCTGAATAGCCGAATGGCTCCGAAATTGCACCGTACGGGAAAGTCACTCTTCTGTGCAATTTCGGACCCAATTGTGCTGTCTTTGAATAACCTCTTCTGTGTTTCATACTCTTAATATCTATACAGATAAAGAGACGTTCAGGTCAGAGAGCTGCGGCGCAGCCACTTCTCATTTCTTTCCAAATTGAATATTTTTCATGATTACTCACTGTGCTCTGTCTTTGCGCCAGTTTTTTTCAAATACAACTTTTGTATATTAACCTAGTCTTTATCTGCCGAAAATGCATTAGCAAATCCAAGGAGCTCTAAACGTAAGGCATTTTATTTTCTATATATTAAACATTATACATAATAATATGACACCAACGTGTATAGAATCATAAAGCACAGGCATTGGAGAAAACTTATTAATCACTGTCCATTGGTAGGGGTAGCATTCATTAACATTGTCCTTTGGTAGAGGTAGCATTCATTGTACAATCCCATGCAACGCATATTCCTTTCCCAAGATAACCTGGAGCACGTCAGTTTAACATTGTTCAGCTTTCCTAATCTTTATCAATAAATTATACCAATGTAGAGGACATCAAGCAAACACGACACAGAGGTCTCAGTGTAATATGAGTTCAGGTCCATATAATAAATTACTATATTTAACTCATCCTACGTCTGTGTAGTTGAAATGTCACGTGTCAGGGTTCCTTATCTTTGCGCCTGTGAGTTATTTAAACATGGCCGTCTTTCCTTCATCTCATCGGATCCTTGTTGGCTGAGACGGATGTGGCTTAAAACAATGGGCTGTAAATCTGAAGAAAAGTAAATGAGGATGAGGGAGCGTTGGATTTTCTGATCATGTGGTTTCTTCACAATGAACCTGGCGAGACTTTCATTGGATGGCAGACTCTATGGATGGCTGCTCGGATCTGCTTGCTCTTGATGCTGTAAATAATTGGGTTGAGCATAGGTGGTGCCATCAGGTAGACGTTGGCCATGAGTTTGGTGAACACTGGTGATACAGTGATCCCAAACCTGTGAATGAGAGACAGGGACACCATGGGAATGTAGAAAAGGCAGACAGCGCAGAGGTGGGAGATGCAAGTGTTGAATGACTTATAGCGTTCCATATCTGATGCGAGGCCAAGCAACTCCTTGACAATCAAGACATAGGACAGGAAGACGAGCACTACATCCAGACTGACTGTGCATAGAGTGATTACCAGGCCATACATTATATTGAAGACATTGGTTCCTTCACACGCCAGCTTCATTACATCCTGGTGCAAACAGTATGAATGGGATAACGTGTTGCCTCTACAATATGGCAGGAACCTGAGGCTGCTGATTGGAGGTAAGTGGACAACCGTGCCACGTAGAGCTGATGCAAGGCCAATTTTGGTGACAACTGAGTTGGTGAGAATGGCTGTATACCTCAGTGGGTGGCAAATTGCCACAAATCGGTCGAAGGCCATAGCTACAAGAAGAGCCGACTCGATGACTGAGAGAGAGTGGATAAAGAACATCTGTAGGAGGCAAATCTGGGACCTAATCAACTGTGAATTACACCAGTAGATGCCAAGCACCGATGGACTCGTAAACAGTGAGAACATGAAGTCACAGGCAGCTAACATGGCCAGGAACAAGTACAAGGGTTGGCGAAGCTTATCATCACATGTGATCACCAAGAGGACTAACCCATTCCCAACAAAGGAAGTGAGAAACATGAGAGAGAATGGGATGGAGATCCACCCATAGACATCTTCCAATCCAGGCATGCCGATCAGGAGGAAAGAGGCCGGAATGGAGCTGCTGTTCAGGGTTGACATGACGATCTGCACACAGTATAAACAACACATTATTCTGCTTATAATAATATACACACCAGACCAATCACAGTGCACAGAGACCAATGATCACTAGCTTTGTGTGATGATACACCATTGTTCTCGGGGCAGGGTAAAAGAGATCACACCTTCCATGGGGTTCCTGAGTTCAGCATCATCTAAAACATTCCCATTCGGTTCTTCCCCCAACCATACGACTTGTGCCACAGACTTCACTCACTCAGTGAAAGACTGTCACAGTCTGCACTCACTCTCTAATGGTCTGTCTCAGTCTGTGCTCACTTAATGAGGGTCTGCCCCAGTCTGTGCTCACTTAATGAGGGTCTGTCTCAGTCCATGCTCACTTAATGAGGGTCTATTTCAGGCCACATTCAGTGAAAGTCTGTCTCAGTCTGCACTTACCCATTGAAGATCTTTGACTGCACTCGCTCTGTGATGGTCTGCCTCAGTCCACACTCAGTGAAGGTCTGTCTCAGTCTGCACTCAATCTCTAATGGTCTGTCTCAGTCTCTGCTCACTCATTGAAGGTCTGTCTCAGTCCGTACTCATTCTCTAATGATCTGTCTCAGTCTGTGCTCACTCAGTGAAGGTCTGTCTCCATCTGCAATAAGGGTCTATCTCAGTCCACATTCAGTGAAGGTCTGTCTCAGTCTGTTCACATTCAGTGAAGGTCTGTCTCAGTCTGTTCACATTCGGTGAAGGTCTGTCTAAGTCTGCGCTCAATCTGTGAAGGTCAAACTCAGTCCACACCCAGTGAAAGTCTGTCTCAGTCCACACTCAGTGAAGGTCTGTCTCAGTCCACTCTCAGTGAAGGTCTGTCTCAGTCCACTCTCAGTGAAGGTCTGTCCCAGTCCACATTCAGTGATTGGCTGCCTCAGTCCACGCTCAGTGAAGGTCTGTCTCAGTCCACGCTCAGTGAAGGTCTGTCTCAGTCCACACTCAGTGAAGGTCTGTCTCAGTCCACACTCAGTGAAGGTCTGTCCCAGTCCACACACAGTTTGGGTCTGTCTCAATCTGCGCTCACTGTGGTGGTCTGTCTCAGTCTGCACTCTCATTCAGTGACGTTCTCTCTCAGTCTGCCCTCACTCATTGAAGGTCATTCTCAGTCCACGCCCATTCAGTGCCGGTCTGTCTCAGTACGTGCTCACTCACATTGAAGGTCTGTCTCAGTACGTGCTCACTCATTGAAGTTCTGTCTCAGTACGTGCTCACTCACATTGAAGGTCTGTCTCAGTATTTGCACATTCAGTGATAGTCCGTCTCAGTCCACACTCACTCAGTGAAGGTCCGTCGCAGTCTGCTCCACTCATGTGATGGTCCGTCTCAGCCCACGCTCACTCAGTGAAGGTTTGTCTCTTGTTGAGGCTCTGCTGTCCCGGAGACATAGCGCTTTGTCTGATTTCTCTGCCGGTACAGTCTGTGCTTCTTCTTATAAAGCCCAGATGGAAGAATAAGTCAGCAGGGAATGTGCCAAGAGCGAACACTCCTCACCCCGAGCTTAATCTCACTATTAACTATTTCTTCCTAAATAAGGATTGCCCGGCTCTGCGTAACGTCTGTGACATCAACAAGATCTCGCCTGGCATCGCTGCTCTGCGTAACGTCTGTGAAACCAACAAGACTTCGCCTGGCGTCGCTGCTCTGCGTAACGTCTGTGAAACCAACGAGACCTCGCCTGGCGTCGCTGCTCTGCATAACATCTATGACATCAATGAGACCTCACCTGGCATCGCTGCTCTGCATAACATCTGTGACATCAACGAGACCTCGCCTGGCGTCGCTGCTCTGCATAACATCTGTGACATCAATGAGACCTCGTCTGGCGTCGCTGCTCTGCATAACATCTGTGACATCAAGGAGACCTCGCCTGGCGTGGCTGCTCTGCATAACATCTGTGGCATCAATGAGACTTCGCCTGGCGTCGCTGCTCTGCATAACATCTGTGACATCAAGGAGACCTCGTCTGGCGTCGCTGCTCTGCATAACATCTGTGACATCAAGGAGACCTCGCCTGGCGTGGCTGCTCTGCATAACATCTGTGGCATCAATGAGACCTCACCTGGCGTCGCTGCTCTGCATAACATCTGTGGCATCAATGAGACCTCGTCTGGCGTCGCTGCTCTGCATAACATCTGTGGCATCAATAAGACCTCGCCTGGCGTGGCTGCTCTGCATAACATCTGTGGCATCAATAAGACCTCGCCTGGCGTCGCTGCTCTGCATAACATCTGTGGTATCAATGAGACCTCGCCTGGCGTCGCTGCTCTGCATAACATCTGTGGCATCAATGAGACCTCGCCTGGCGTCGCTGCTCTGCATAACATCTGTGGCATCAATGAGACCTCGCCTGGCGTCGCTGCTCTGCATAACATCTGTGGCATCAATGAGACCTCGCCTGCGTCGCTGCTCTCTGCATAACATCTGTGGCATCAATGAGACCTCACCTGGTGTCGCTGCTCTGCATAACATCTGTGGCATCAATGAGACCTCGCCTGGCGTCGCTGCTCTGCATAACATCTGTGGCATCAATGAGACCTCGCCTGGCGTCGCTGCTCTGCATAACATCTGTGGCATCAATGAGACCTCACCTGGTGTCGCTGCTCTGCATAACATCTGTGGCATCAATGAGACCTCGTCTGGCGTCGCTGCTCTGCATAACATCTGTGGCATCAATGAGACCTCGTCTGGCGTCGCTGCTCTGCATAACATCTGTGGCATCAATGAGACCTCGCCTGGCGTTGCCGTTCCACATCGTTGCTTCATTCACCTCCTTCACTAGGAATGCAGGATATTTATAATATAAAAATACCCGTTATTACCGAGCCCGATCAATGCGACTCCCAAACATGGACACCAGAAACCTACACCTCAACACTTAAGTATATCAGAGTTGGACTGGGTGGACAGCGGAGTCCAACTTTTTCTGTCATTGGCCTGAAAAGAAGGGTCTATCAGAAAAGGGGTGTGTCAGTCCTACTGTGTTCAATGCCTTGCCTAGAAAAGAGGCTCCCAAATAGCCATGGACAGGCACCAAATGGCAAAGACCTCTCCATGATAGGGGCATTTCCTGCCTTCCTGCGATCCGAATTGTC
This sequence comes from Leptobrachium leishanense, assembly GCA_009667805.1. NCBI lineage: Eukaryota > Metazoa > Chordata > Amphibia > Anura > Megophryidae > Leptobrachium > Leptobrachium leishanense. The sequence continues at coordinate 465,771,140 of CM019064.1, read as the reverse complement.
GATGTCCGGGTCTCATCGGTTTCCGCATAAAAAAAATCTAATTGTTATTAATTTGTTTTTGACAGATGTGACTCTCTCAGGGCACAGAGATCTGTAACAAACGGTAACCTTAACCCTACACCTAATCCTAGAGCTGATCATATGACACCCAGAAACTGTAACCCCTAACCCCGACTCTAATCATATGGCACACAGATACTGTGATATGATACACCCTAAGCCTAACTCTAATAGACTTGTGCACCGATTTTATTTTCGGTTCGATTCGGTTCGGTTCGTTCGGATTTTGTAAATTTTCGTTTCGACTCGTTTCGGACGATTTCCGTTTCGGTTCATTTTGTTTCGGTTCGTATTTTGTATCGACTTTTTTTTCGTGATTTTGGAAATTTTCGTGTTTTTCGGAACGTCTGTTCTCCTCGTTTCAAAGTGTCTATTCGTTTTGACGTAAACTAATGGTTTTTCGGATACGATAATTATACGATACGATAATTCTGCCGATACGATAATTCTGCCATTGAGATTTCTTATGTTTTACAAGAAGGATACATTGAGATTTCCCTGGTTTCCCAGGAAGGATACATTGAGATTTCTCTGGTTTACCGGGAAGGATACATTGAGATTTCTCATGTTTTACAAGAAGGATACATTGAGATTTCTCATGTTTTACAAGAAGGATACATTGAGATTTCTCTGGTTTTCCAGGAAGGATACATTGAGATTTCACATGTTTTACAAGAAGGATACATTGAGATTTCTCATGTTTTACAAGAAGGATACATTGAGATTTCTCTGGTTTTACAAGGAGGATACATTGAGATTTCTCTGGTTTTCCAGGAAGGATACATTGAGATTTCACATGTTTTACAAGAAGGATACATTGAGATTTCTCATGTTTTACAAGAAGGATACATTGAGATTTCTCTGGTTTTACAAGGAGGATACATTGAGATTTCTCTGGTTTTCCAGGAAGGATACATTGAGATTTCACATGTTTTACAAGAAGGATACATTGAGATTTCACATGTTTTACAAGAAGGATACATTGAGATTTCTCTGGTTTTCCAGGAAGGATACATTGAGATTTCACATGTTTTACAAGAAGGATACATTGAGATTTCTCATGTTTTACAAGAAGGATACATTGAGATTTCTCTGGTTTTACAAGAAGGATACATTGAGATTTCCCTGGTTTCCCAGGAAGGATACATTGAGATTTCTCTGGTTTACCGGGAAGGATACATTGAGATTTCTCATGTTTTACAAGAAGGATACATTGAGATTTCTCATGTTTTACAAGAAGGATACATTGAGATTTCTCTGGTTTTCCAGGAAGGATACATTGAGATTTCACATGTTTTACAAGAAGGATACATTGAGATTTCTCATGTTTTACAAGAAGGATACATTGAGATTTCTCTGGTTTTACAAGGAGGATACAAGGATACATTGAGATTTCACATGTTTTCTAGGAAGGATACATTGAGATTTCACATGTTTTACAAGAAGGATACATTGAGATTCCTCATGTTTTACAAGAAGGATACATTGAGATTTCTCTGGTTTTACAAGAAGGATACATTGAGATTTCACATGTTTTCCAGGAAGGATACATTGAGATTTCACATGTTTTTTCGTGATTTTGGAAATTTTCGTGTTTTTCGGAACGTCTGTTCTCCTCGTTTCAAAGTGTCTATTCGTTTTGACGTAAACTAATGGTTTTTCGGATACGATAATTATACGATACGATAATGCTGCCGATACGATAATTCTGCCATTGAGATTTCTTATGTTTTACAAGAAGGATACATTGAGATTTCCCTGGTTTCCAGGAAGGATACATTGAGATTTCTCTGGTTTACCGGGAAGGATACATTGAGATTTCTCATGTTTTACAAGAAGGATACATTGAGATTTCTCATGTTTTACAAGAAGGATACATTGAGATTTCTCTGGTTTTCCAGGAAGGATACATTGAGATTTCACATGTTTTACAAGAAGGATACATTGAGATTTCTCATGTTTTACAAGAAGGATACATTGAGATTTCTCTGGTTTTACAAGGAGGATACATTGAGATTTCTCTGGTTTTCCAGGAAGGATACATTGAGATTTCACATGTTTTACAAGAAGGATACATTGAGATTTCACATGTTTTACAAGAAGGATACATTGAGATTTCTCATGTTTTACAAGAAGGATACATTGAGATTTCTCTGGTTTTACAAGGAGGATACATTGAGATTTCACATGTTTTCCAGGAAGGATACATTGAGATTTCACATGTTTTCCAGGAAGGATACATTGAGATTTCACATGTTTTCTAGGAAGGATACATTGAGATTTCACATGTTTTACAAGAAGGATACATTGAGAATATCTCATGTTTTACAAGAAGGATACATTGAGATTTCTCATGTTTTCCAGGAAGGATACATTGAGATTTCACATGTTTTCCAGGAAGGATACATTGAGATTTCACATGTTTTCCAGGAAGGATACATTGAGATTTCACATGTTTTACAAGAAGGATACATTGAGATTTCTCATGTTTTACAAGAAGGATACATTGAGATTTCACATGTTTTACAAGAAGGATACATTGAGATTTCACATGTTTTCTAGGAAGGATACATTGAGATTTCACATGTTTTACAAGAAGGATACATTGAGATTTCTCATGTTTTACAAGAAGGATACATTGAGATTTCTCTGGTTTTACAAGAAGGATACATTGAGATTTCACATGTTTTACAAGAAGGATACATTGAGATTTCACATGTTTTCCAGGAAGGATACATTGAGATTTCACATGTTTTACAAGAAGGATACATTGAGATTTCTCATGTTTTACAAGAAGGATACATTGAGATTTCTCTGGTTTTACAAGGAGGATACATTGAGATTTCTCTGGTTTTCAGGAAGGATACATTGAGATTTCACATGTTTTCAAGAAGGATACATTGAGATTTCACATGTTTTACACAGAAGGATACATTGAGATTTCTCATGTTTTACAAGAAGGATACATTGAGATTTCACATGTTTTACAAGAAGGATACATTGAGATTTCACATGTTTTCTAGGAAGGATACATTGAGATTTCACATGTTTTACAAGAAGGATACATTGAGATTTCTCATGTTTTACAAGAAGGATACATTGAGATTTCTCTGGTTTTACAAGAAGGATACATTGAGATTTCACATGTTTTCCAAGAAGGATACATTGAGATTTCACATGTTTTCCAGGAAGGATACATTGAGATTTCACATGTTTTACAAGAAGGATACATTGAGATTTCTCATGTTTTACAAGAAGGATACATTGAGATTTCTCTGGTTTTACAAGAAGGATACATTGAGATTTCACATGTTTTCCAGGAATGATACAAAATTTAATTACAGAATCAGCGATATAAATACGATGTCCGAAATTACTGAAATGGAGCCGAAATCACGAATTGAACGAAAATGATTTTTGATTTTACACATTTCTAGTCCATTTGAAAATTCCGAAAAGTTTTTCATTTCGGCTCGAAAAAAAATTTGGATCTGCCTTTTTCGGATCTGAAAATTTTCGGAAAATCGGCCGAATTTGAATGCACGAATCGGGAAATTTCGTGAAAATTCTGAAATTCCGAAACCCGAAACGCACATCCCTAAACTCTAACCAAACTCTAAATCTAGCTCTAACCCTAGCCCATGCTCTAGCCCCCTAATCAATTTTTAATGTATTCCACATAAAGGTTCAGATGCCCAAAAAACATTCACCTACATACATACCCCTATATACACTATATACATACCCCTACTCACATACCCCCATATACACACGTTATACATACTCCTGCATACATACCCCTATATATATACACACAATATATATATCCTTACATACATACCCTATATATATCTTTTCATACATATCCCTACATATACAGTTGTGTTCAAAATTATTCAACCCCCACTGAAATTGAGTGTTTTGGCCAGTTTGACATTGATTTTGATCATTCAGTCATCTTGCTTACAATTAAATCAAAGAGGCACGTGTAGGTCAGACAAATATAACATAACATTTATAATGAAATAACCACAAATGTCTTTTCTGTGTTCACATCATTATCAGTTTTATTCAACCCCCAAGTGACATTCAATCTTAGTACTTAGTACAACATCCTTTTACAGTTATAACAGCTTTTAAACGTGAAGCATAGCTTGACACAAGTGTCTTGCAGCCATCTACGGGTATCTTCGCCCATTCGTCATGGGCAAAAGCCTCCAGTTCAGTCACATTCTTAGGCTTGCGCACTGCAACTGCTTTCTTTAAGTCCCACCAGAGGTTCTCAATCGGATTTAAGTCAGGTGACTGTGATGGCCACTCCAAAATGTTCCAGCCTTTAATCTGCAACCATGCTCTAGTGGACTTGGAGGTATGCTTGGGATCATTGTCCTGTTGAAAGGTCCAACGTCTCCCAAGCCTCAGGTTTGTGACGGACTGCATCACATTGTCATCCAATATCTCCTGGTACTGAAGAGAATTCATGGTACCTTGCACACGCTGAAGCTTCCCTGTACCTGCAGAAGCAAAACAGCCCCAAAGCATGATTGACCCCCGCCATGCTTCACAGTAGGCAAGGTGTTCTTTTCTTCATAGGCCTTGTTCTTCCTCCTCCAAACATAGCGTTGATCCATGGGCCCAAACAGTTCTAATTTTGTTTCATCAGTCCACAGAACACTATCCCAAACCTTCTGTGGTTTGTCCACATGACTTTTGGCATACTGCAGTCGACTCTTCTTATTCTTTGGAGACAGCAAGGGGGTGCGCCTGGGAGTTCTGGCATGGAGGCCTTCATTACGCAGTGTGCGCCGTATTGTCTGAGCTGAAACTTCAGTACCCACATCTGACAAATCTTTTCTCAGTTCCTCAGCAGTCACACGGGACTTTTCTCCACTCTACGCTTCAGGTAGCGCACAGCAGTCAAAGTCAGCATCCTCTTTCTGCCACGATCAGGTAGCGTTTCAACAGTGCGCTTTGCCTTGAATTTGCGAATGATGCTTCCTATGGTCTCTCTTGGTACGTTTAACATCTTTGCAATCTTCTTATAGCCATTGCCCTTCCTGTGAAGAGTAATCACCTCTTCTCTTGTCTTCCTGGACCATTCTCTTGACTTCACCATGTTTGTAACCACACCAGTAAATGTCTAGAAGGAGCTGAGTATCACAGTCATTTTAAAGCTGCCTAATTGGTGCTTATTATGCTTTATTGCTGCTCCGTGACATCCACAGGTGTTTTCAATACCTGATTGAAAACACTTGAATGAACCTCTGTTCTTCAGAGTGGTAGTCTTTAAGGGGTTGAATAATTGTGTCAATGAAGAATTCACAAAAGAAACATTTACTACTGTATTACAAAACCAATTGATGTCATTTTAGTTGCATATGGTTCTTTAAAAAGTCCTTGTAGGATTTCATTCTGAATACAATTACAAATGTCACTAAATTCCCTAAAACCCTTTACAGCATTGGGGGTTGAATCATTTTGAACACAACTGTACACTATATCCGATATATATATAACCCAACATACATACCCCTATATATAGACTATTTGCATACCCTGCATACATACCCCTATATATAAACTTGCATACATACACCTTTATAACAAACAAAAAAGACCAAAGGACCAAGCCTTGGTCAACAATCACCTATCTCAGAGGTGTAGCCTATGAGATAACAACCCCTGGGCAGGACTGAACCTGTGAGTGTGAACAGAAACAAAAAGGATTAAAGTACCAGCGAACTGACCTTAAAGGACAGCCATTGTAAACCAGGGAGTGGCAAACAACAATGGCAAATAGCCTTTAATCAAAAACACCAAAAGACACTCTCGGGTGCCAATATTAAAAACAACAAATACACATAATAACGTGGTGAGGGAAATTGAAGATGTATAATGGAACAGACCGATGGAATATACTGCAGCATGTAGTGGGCACCAAATCAATAGGTGTATATGACAACCAATAGGATAAGACAAATCAAGCCTAGCTGTTGAATGCCGAACAATTCAATATACATCCAAAAGGCAGAATTAAAAGCCTGTAGATATAGAGTAACGCCACATTGGCCACAAGCTGCTGTCCCTAAAACTTAAACAGATTCTGTTCTAACCCTCACTGTTGCTAACGAACAAAACAGCGTTTAAAACCAAAACATTTAGATGCTCAGCTCAACATATGTTTCGCCGGGAACAACCGGCTTCATCTGGAGCGAAGATAGAATAGTTTATACTGGGTATAGGTCTCCCTCTTGAAATACATTCTAACTAAAGGAATGAACCAATAGAAAAAGGGAATTCCTTAATTACTAAGGGATATCATGTGAGCCTAAGAATCAACAGGTAATGCTGACAGATCAGAAACAATTCACATATAAATTGGCTGTAATCATAAAGGCTGGTCATGTGTTGCTGATGAGCCAATGAGTGAACCAAATATAGTGTTGAAAATATACACACCGAACTCAAGAGTGAAAGAGATCACTAGATATGATCTACAGATCAAAGTCAAAATAAATGAAACAATATCAATAAATAGTCGATTATGGAGCCGTAGTGCCCTATGGGTAATGCTCAATAGTAATCGCTATAGTGCTGGATGAGATGCACATATTGAAAAAACACAACTTGAAAAAACACAACGTTAGTCCCCGTATTTATGGGCCCACTATACATATAATGTCGATAATGTTCACAGAAGGGGTAGCTTGCCATAATACTTGATCCTGAACCATACGCAAAAACCATATTACCGGACTCTGCTATTATTGGCGTCAAATTATGAAAAGCCTCGAGTGCTCGAGAATAATGATGCCGATAGGTTATAATTAGGCCAATGCAATGAATGAAATACCACGTGATGTATTACAACCTATGAGATACATCTAACCATGGTGAGGTTCTCCGGAGAGCGGAATGAGTATTGGCTGGCCAAAAACCCTATATTGCGAAAAGGGTTCAAATGACAGGCTGCAAAACTGGAGACAACAGCCCTACAAGATCTCAAAAGGAGCGTATATTTTATGATGATTGTTACAGCTCCAAAATCAGGAGCAACGACCGTTTCGACGGAGAGCGGGATAAATCACGAAAAACCCAAAACCCAAAACCGAGTGTAGTGTGGAATTGTAGAAACTAACCAACAATAACTGCGGCACTTAGGCTACCCAGATGTTGATGAGTCAAGAGGGAACACGATATACAAAGGAAACATATGTCTTTCTAACAACCTTAAAGTAAACATATCGGCAGCGTACTGACCAGAGGGGACAAACACCCTATACAGATGGCAAAAATAAACGATGAATTGAAAATTTAGATTGAGTATGCATAGTAATAGGATTTGAATACGGGGACTAACGTTGTGTTTTTTCAAGTTGTGTTTTTTCAATATGTGCATCTCATCCAGCACTATAGCGATTACTATTGAGCATTACCCATAGGGCACTACGGCTCCATAATCGACTATTTATTGATATTGTTTCATTTATTTTGACTTTGATCTGTAGATCATATCTAGTGATCTCTTTCACTCTTGAGTTCGGTGTGTATATTTTCAACACTATACTTGGTTCACTCATTGGCTCATCAGCAACACATGACCAGCCTTTATGATTGCAGCCAATTTATATGTGAATTGTTTCTGATCTGTCAGCATTATCTGTTGATTCTTAGGCTCACATGATATCCCTTAGTAATTAAGGAATTCCCTTTTTCTATTGGTTCATTCCTTTAGTTAGAATGTATTTCAAGAGGGAGACCTATACCCAGTATAAACTATTCTATCTTCGCTCCAGATGAAGCCGGTTGTTCCCGGTGAAACATATGTTGAGCTGAGCATCTAAATGTTTTGGTTTTAAACGCTGTTTTGTTCGTTAGCAACAGTGAGGGTTAGAACAGAATCTGTTTAAGTTTTAGGGACAGCAGCTTGTGGCCAATGTGGCGTTACTCTATATCTACAGGCTTTTGATTCTGCCTTTTGGATGTATATTGAATTGTTCGGCATTCAACAGCTAGGCTTGATTTGTCTTATCCTATTGGTTGTCATATACACCTATTGATTTGGTGCCCACTACATGCGGCAGTATATTCCATCGGTCTGTTCCATTATACATCTTCAATTTCCCTCACCACGTTATTATGTGTATTTGTTGTTTTTAATATTGGCACCCGAGAGTGTCTTTTGGTGTTTTTGATTAAAGGCTATTTGCCATTGTTGTTTGCCACTCCCTGGTTTACAGTGGCTGCCCTTTAAGGTCAGTTCGCTGGTACTTTAATCCTTTCTGTTTTTGTACATACACCTCTATATACACGCCATATATACACCCCTACATATACGCTATATACATACCCATATATATATACACTATACACATACCCCTATATATACAAACTACATACCTACCCTACATATCCCTACATACTTATTTTTAGGGGCAGACAGAGCTGAGAAAAAAAATGTAAACTAAGGGTATATTCCTCAAAGAAGACACAGTCATTTGTGCTGATTTCAGCAATACCCCATATGGGTGTCACACAGTCACTTTACACCATATGGGTGAGCTTTATTCCCATCGCTTACAGGTCACATAAAGCAGGAGAGCTCCGTTATCTCAAAGTTGAAATTTCACAGAGATAAGTTTTATGAGATTGCAAGTTTATTCATGTGGTGACACAGAAGTTCATATTTTTTTTAACCATACACAAATATTGTGTGTATGACATGTATTGTGTATGACATGTATTGTGTATGACATGTATTGTGTATGATATGTATTGTGTATGATATGCATGGTGTATGACATGTATTGTGTATGACATGTATTGTGTATGATATGTATTGTGTATGATATGCATGGTGTATGACATGTATTGTGTATGATATGTATTGTGTATGATATGCATGGTGTATGACATGTATTGTGTATGACGTGTATTGTGTATGATATGTATTGTGTATGATATGCATGGTGTATGATATGTATTGTGTATGATATGCATGGTGTATGACATGTATTGTGTATGATATGTATTGTGTATGACATGTATTGTGTATGACATGTATTGTGTATGATATGCATGGTGTATGATATGTATTGTGTATGATATACATGGTGTATGACATTTATTCTGTATGACATGTATTCTGTATGATATGCATGTTGTATGACATGTATTGTGTATGATATGCATGGTGTATGACATGTATTGTGTATGACATGTATTCTGTATGATAGGTATTGTGTATGATATGCATGTTGTATGACATGTATTGTGTATGATATGCATGGTGTATGACATGTATTGTGTATGACATGTATTCTGTATGATAGGTATTGTGTATGATATGCATTTTGTATGACATGTATGGTGTATGATAGGTTATGTGTATGATATGCATGGTGTATGACATGTATTGTGTATGATATGCATGGTGTATGACATGTATTGTGTATGATATGTATTCTGTATGATAGGTATTGTGTATGATATGCATTTTGTATGACATGTATTGTGTATGATATGTATTCTGTATGATATGCATGGTGTATGACATGTATTGTGTATGATATGCATGGTGTATGACATGTATTGTGTATGATATGCATGGTGTATGACATGTATTGTGTATGACATGTATTCTGTATGATAGGTATTGTGTATGATATGCATTTTGTATGACATGTATTGTGTATGATATGCATGGTGTATGACATGTATTGTGTATGATATGCATGGTGTATGACATGTATGGTGTATGATAGGTTATGTGTATGATATGCATTTTGTATGACATGTATTGTGTGTGACATGCATGGTATAGGACATATGTTATGTATGACATGTATTGTGTATGATATGCATGGTGTAGGACATGTACTGTGTATGACATGCATGGTGTATAGGGATGAGCCGAACAACCCATGTTCGGTTCGCATTCAAACAATTTCAAAAGTTCAGGTTCGAAGGCGAACACGATTCGAACTCAATGCAAGTCAATGGGACTCGAACGTTAGATTTTTAGAGTGCTCTCCAAGAGGGCATATATGCAAGATATTTGCCATAAAAGGTGTATGGGGGTCCAGGTAGTGCCCTGGGGGACAGGAAACAAGGAAAAAAAGTTTTAAAAAAGACTTTTAAAGGACCAGTGAGTTTTCCATGAAATAAGGGTTAAAAATAAAAATGAATCATTCCTTCAAATATCGTGCCTAGGAGGTCCCCATAACCTGCCCGTGAAGTGGCGGATTTGTCGGATGTATAGAAACATTTAAAAATAAAAAAAATGACATTTCAAATTACGGTAAATGTTTTTCCTTTAATCTATTCATAAACAACTGCTTGGGGCGGCAGCCTGTATGAAAAGAGGAGACGTTTTAGGGCACGCAGAACAAGTTTAGTGATTTTGTGGCTAAATTATGGTGAAACTTATGCAGGCTTCGGATGAAAGTAACAACAGGTGCTTTAAAATCGGACCTTTGGTGCCAGCTAGTGCCTTCACACCGTAACCCCTCTGAGGTATTGTGGAAAAGTGAAGGGGTGGACTCTGCATTAAAATGTTAAAGTGATTGGATTCTGGTATACGCGTCAGTGCACCCAAATATTGTGCTTTTGGTGCCAGCTAGTGCCTTCACACCGTAACCCCTCTGAGGTGTTGTGGAAGAGTGCAGGGGTGGACCCTGCAGTCAAATATTACAATGATATGAATCTAGTACACGCATCAGTGCAGCCAAATATTGTGCCTTTGGTGCCAGCTAGTGCCTTCACACCATAACCCCTCTGAGGTATTGTGGAAGAGTGCAAGGGTGGACTCTGCATTCAAATATTAAAGTGATTGGATTCTGGTACACGCGTCAGTGCACCCAAATATTGTGCCTTTGGTGCCAGCTAGTGCCTTCACACCGTAACCCCTCTGAGGTGTTGTGGAAGAGTGCAGGGGTGGACCCTGCAGTCAAATATTACAAAGATATGAATCTGGTACACGCGTCAGTGCACCCAAATATTGTGCCTTTGGTGCCAGCTAGTGCCTTCACACCGTAACCCCTCTGAGCTATTGTGGAAGAGTGCAGTGCTGGAGGTTCTGTGAATGCAGAAGAGATACCGATCTATTCAGTTACATCAGCATCAGGGGAGTGATAGCTACTATTGTGGAAGAGTGCAGGGGTGGAGCATGTGGTCCTATATTAAAAGATATGAATCTGGTAAAGGCGTCAGTGCACCCAAATATTGTGCCTTTCATGGCAGCATGTGCCTTCACACCGCAAGCCTTTTGTGATATTGGGGAAGAGTGCAGGGTTGGACCCTGCGGTTCAAAAAAGTAAAACGTTATATATGTGGCACAGGCGTCAGTGCAGCCAAATATTGTGCCTTTCATGGCAGCAAGTGCCTTCACACCGTAACCCTTTTGGGGTATTGTGGAAGAGTGCAGTGCTGGAGTTTTTGTGAACGCAGAAGACATCCCCGATCTATTCCGTTACATCAGCATCAGGGGATTGATAGCTGCTGATCCAGGACTGATTCATTTTAATAAATGTCAGCCGGTCTACAGAGTCGGTGGACAGACGCACTCTTTTGTCTGTGACAAAACCTCCAGCGGCACTGACCGTCCTTTCAGAAAGCATGCTGGATGAAGGGCAACCTAGTAGCTCCATAGCATATTGGCTAAGTTCTGGCCAGTGATCCAATCTCAACACCCAGTAAGCCAGTGGATCATCTGCTGTAAAGGTATCTAGGTCTGCCCTTGCCCCTAGATAATCCTGCACCATATGGTGAAGACGCTGGCAATGGGTGCCTAGATTTGACGTCCCTGGGTGTCGTGGATTAAAAAAATTGGAAAAGGCATCAGTCAAGCGGCCCACTTCACCGCTCTTCCTCTGATAAACAGCAGCCTCAGAAGCACCTGTGTCATCAGTTGGTAACCTACCAGTGTCTGAAAAGGTGTTACACAAGTGTCGCTTTAGAGCGTCCTCAAGTTGTTTCATCCTGTGCTCCCTCTGTGAGGGCAGGAAGAGCTCTGCAATTTTACCCTTGTATCGTGGATCAAGATGGGTTGCCAACCAGTAGTGATCCCTCTCCTTGATAGCACGAATCCTGGGGTCCTTTAGCAGGCTTTGCAGGATAAGGGAGCCCATGCAGCGTAGGTTGGAGGTGGCATTAGCTTCCGAGTCTTCCTGGTTGTTGAGGATGACCGTATTGTGCACTACCTCCTCCCAGCCACATACTAGTCCTTGGGTTTCTGGAGACACAAAACCCTCCCTTGAGGAATCCCCACCTTCAATGCCCCAACAACTTAAATATTTCTCCTCCTCCTCATCCTCCTCATCTTACTCCTGTCTGATCTGAGGACCCGCAGGAATGCTGTCTGCGGAAAGACTGGGGCCTTGAGAGCTAGGGAAGGCCTCCTCTTCCTCCCGCTGCTCTGCCTCTGGTGCCACATCTATAATCCTCCACAGAGTGCGCTCCAGCAGGAACACTAAAGGAATTGTGTCACTGAAGCATGCACTGTCCCTGCTCACCATCCTCGTTGCCTCCTCAAATGGTGACAGTACAGTACATGCAACCTTGATCATCAGCCACTGCGGGGGGAAACAAGTTGACCTGAACCTGTCCTTGTGCCATACTCACACAGGTACTCATTGATTTATTTATTTTTTTATTTTTTTATTTATAAAGGATTTTACCAGGAAGGATACATTGAGATTTCTCGTTTTCAAGTATGTCCTGGATTGATGGCCCTCTGCTGCTTGTGCAGGTGCTGCAGCATTGCCAATGTTGAGTTCCACCTGGTGGGCATGTCGCAGATCAGACGGTTTGTGGGAAGGTGGAATTCTCTTTTAATCTCTGCCAGGGAATAGGCTTGTGCACCAATTTGTTTTTCGGTTCGATTCGGATTTTGTAAATTTTCGTTTCGACTCGTTCCGGCCGATTTTTGTTTCGGTTCGGTTCGTTTCGTTTAGTTTTTCGTATCGACTTTTTTTTCGTGATTTCGGAAATTTTTGTGTTTTTCGGAATGTCTGTTCTCCTCGTTTCAAAGTGTCTATTCGTCTTGACGTAAACTAATGGTTTATACGATACGATAATTATACGATACGATAATTCTGCCATTGAGATTTCTCATGTTTTACAAGAAGCATACATTGAGATTTCTCAGGCTATCCTAAACAAAAGATAAATCCAGGTAAAGTATCCATGTAATTGGGCAGACTAGATGGGCCGAAAGGTTCTTATCTGCCGACATTTTTCTATGTTTCTATGTTTCTATCAGCGATATAAATATGATGTACGAAATTACTGAAATGGAACCGAAATCAGGAATGGAGCCGAAATCACGAATGGAACGAAAATGAATTTCGATTTTACACATTTCTAGTCCATTCGAAAATTCCGAAAAGTTTTCGTTTCAGCACGAATTTGTTTTCGGATCTGCCGTCTTCGGATCTGAAAATTTTTGGAAAATCGGCCGAATCCGAATGCACGAATCGAGAAATTTCGTGAAAATTCTGAAATTCCGAAACCCGAAACGTACATCCCTACCAGGCAAACACTTGCTGGGAATGACCATCTGAAGTGGCTGCAGACTTTTCTGGTCTGGCTGAGAAGCTCTGCCAGCCCTGGGTACCTGGTTAGGAAACGCTGTACCACCAGATTTAGGACGTGTGCTAGGCATGGTACATGCGTCAACTTACCCAGGCGTAGGGCGGAGAGAAGGTTGCTGCCAATATCACAGACGACCATTCCCAGCTCAAGCTGGCATGGTGTTAACCATCTCTGCGCCTGCCCCTGCAGATCTGACAGAATTTCTGGCCCGGTGTTGCTCCTGTCCCCTAAACAAAACAGCTCAAGCACAGTATGGCATCTTTTTGCTTGAGCCATTGCGTAGCCCCTGTCATGCGTCGGTTTAACTGCCATTTTGCCAGAGACAAGAGGAGTATGGGGAGGAGCAGGAAGAGGATGAGGTGGTGGAGCAGACAGACCTCATATAAGCAGCTTTCTGGAGGTGTGGTGGATGAGCAAGCTCCAGCACCGAGTCCCGTCCTTGATCCCTCCCAGCTGCAAGCAGAGTTACCAAGTGTGCCGTGAAGGAAATGTAATGGCACTGTCCATGCTTGCTGGACCACTTGTCTAAAGTAATGTGCACCTTGCTGCTGACTGCCTTTCCCAATGACTCCATAACATTGTCTTCCACGTGCTGGTATAGTGCTGGAATGGCCTTCCGTGATAATAAATGGCGTTTTGGAACCTGCCTCTGTGGTACAGCACATTAAGCAAATTCACGGAAGGAAGCAGAGTTCACCAGCTGGAAAGGCAGCAGCTGTAACGCGAGTAATTTTGCCAAGCTGGCATTTAGACGTTGTGCATGTGGATGGTTGGGACAGTATTTTTTCTTCTGCTGCAGCAGCTGGGGCAACGAAATCTGACTGCATAAATCTGCAGCTGATGGCAGTATTGTGTATGATATGCATGGTGTATGACATGTATTGTGTATGACATGTATTATGTATGATATGCATGGTGCATGACAAGTATTGTGTATTAGAGGTGTGCGTTTCGTAACGCATTTAGGCTGAAAATTTGGTTATTCGTATTTCTTTATTTATCCGTAACAAAACGAGTCAATATATATCATGAATCGATTCAGATCGATTCGCAACGATTCAGCACCACCGGTAATGGACAGAGAGAAAAGGTGCTGCAATTCGCCAAACTTTGGCAATCTGTATATTGAGGAATCATTCAATAGTTTTCTATGGGACAGGTTCGCTGCTGCTGCACCCTATGTCGCTGTTAATTGACCTGTGGTGCTGAATTTATTGGATTTGTGTTGGCAAAGGAGGAGAGCCAGGAAGGGAACAATGGGAGCGAGCGAAGCAGCAGGAATTTGCAATTTTTAGCTGTTTCATGGCTTGCATTCAGGTTATAAGAGTGTGTTTGTTGTTGTTCTACATGGGAATTGATACAGTGTATGTTTGTAGGTGGTTAAATTCGTATTTCTCAGGATTACAATTGTTTTCAAAGGAAACGTCCTGACTTTTGTAATTATGTGCTGCGTGGAACTTGAAATAGTTTGCTGTATATTTGTGTTGTTTTTCAATATCTTGCATTGTATTACTTTGTATTTCTGTAACTGTAACACTTCAATGTTCTTGAACCCAGGACATGCTTGAAAACGAGAGAAATCTCAATGTATCCTTCCTGGTAAAATCCTTTATAAATAAATGTTTAAATAAAGTTTATTATTTTATTTTAATTTTATTATATGATAATATATAAAAAAAGAACCCAATACCCCCTATCTCTCTACCAGTAAATGGACGCTCATTAGCCCGACGCCTCAAGCTTGCTGCCGCGGTGTCACTTTCAATTCTGACCTAACGTTCTCTTCCTACATCCAGACAGTGACCAAATCCTGTTACTACCAACTCAAAAACATTGCCCGTGCCCGCCCCTTTCTGACACAAGATACCGCAAAAGTGCTGGTTCATGCCCGTATCATTTCACGACTTGACTACTGCAACTCGCTCCTTATTGGCCCCAACTCCCATATTGCCCCTTTGCAATCTGTAATGAATGTAGGGGCTAGGCTTACCTTTCTCACCAGATGCACCTTACATACCTCCTCCCTCTGCCGGTCCCTCCATTGGCATCCTGTACCTCCCCCCTCTGCCAGTCCCTCCATTGGCATCCTGCATCTCCCCCCTCTGCGGGTCCCTCCATTGACTTCCTGTATCTCCCCCTCTGCCGGTTGCTCCATTGGCTTCCTGTACCCGCCTCTGCCGGTCCCTCTATTGGCATCCTGTACCTCCCCCCTCTGTCGGTCCCTCCATTGGCTTCCTGTACATTCCAGGATACAGTTTAAAATACTGATGCTCACGTTCAAATCACTCAATAACGCAACTCCTCCCTACATGTCTTAATTACTCCGCAAGCAAGTCCCTTCTAGACAACTCTGGTCAGTAGGCAATCTCCTCCTATTATCTGTCTACACATGCACGGCCAACTCTCACCTTCAAGACTTCTCAAGGGCAGCTCTGGTCCTGTGGAATGACTTGCCTCACCCTATCAAACTCTCCCCTGATCTTCAGGCCTTCAAGAAATCCCTCAAAACCCAACTCTTCAGATTATTTTCCACATCACTAATGCAACTCCTCCCTCTGATCACCTATTCACACATGATTGAAGCTGCTTCTATGGCCCCACCATTCCCAAACCACTGGCACCAATGATCTTGCCGTCGAGTAAAATTCCCCTTGTCTTCCTCAACACCAATCCCTCTAGATTGCAAGTTCTTAGGAGCAGGGCCCTCTACACCTCTTGTTTCCATCCCGTGTCTGTGTATCCTTATCTTGTTCTTTCTGGTTATTTTAAATCGCTATGGAAACTGTTGGCGCTATATAAATGATAATAATAATAATAAAATATATACAGTCAGGTCCAGAAATATTGGGACATCGACACAATTCTAACATATTTGGCTCTATACACCACCACAATGGAGTTGGAATGAAAAAAACACAATGTGCTTTAACTGCAGACCATCAGCTTTAATTTGAGGGTATGTACATCCAACTCAGGTGAACGGTGTAGGACTTACAGCAGTTTGCAGATGTGCCTCCCACTTGTTAAGGCACCAAAGGTAATGGGACAATTGGCTTCTCAGCTGTTCCATGGCCAGGTGTGTGATATTCCCTCAGTCATTACCCAAATTACAATGTGCAGATAAAAGGCCCAGAGTTCATTTCAAGTGTGCTATTTGCATTTGGAATCTGTTGCTGTCAACTCTCAAGATGAGATCCAAAGAGCTGTCACTATCAGTGAAGCAAGCCATCATTAAGCTGAAGAAACAAAACAAACCCATCAGAGAAATAGCAAGAACATTAGGTGTGGCCAAAACAACTGTTTGGAACATTCTCAAAAAGAAGGAAGGCACCGGTGAGCTCAGCAAGACCAAAAGACCCGGAAGACCACGGAAAACAACTTTGGTGGATGACCTAATAATTCTTTCCCTGGTGAAGAAAACACCCTTCACAACAGTTGGCCAGATCAAGAACACTCTCCAGGAGGTAGGTGTATTATTTATAAAGGATTTTACCAATAATACACCTACCTCCTGGAGAGTGTTCTTGATCTGGCCAACTGTTGTGAAGGTGTATGTGTGTCAAAGTCAACAATCAAGAGATAACTTCACCAGAGTGAATACAGAGGGTTCACCACAAGATGTAAAACATTGGTGAGCCTCAAAAACAGGAAGGCCAGATTAGAGTTTGCCAAACAACACCTAACAAAGCCTTCACAGTTCCGGAACAAGATCCTATGGACAGATGAGACCAAGATCAATTTGTACCAGAATCAGTGGCCAACTGTTGTGAAGGGTGTTTTCTTCACCAGGGAAAGAATTATTAGGTCATCCACCAAAGTTGTTTTCCGTGGTCTTCCGGGTCTTTTGGTCTTGCTGAGCTCACCGGTGCCTTCCTTCTTTTTGAGAATGTTCCAAACAGTTGTTTTGGCCACACCTAATGTTCTATGGAGAAGGAAAGGAGCTACTCATGATCCTAAGCATACCACCTCATCAGTGAAGCATGGTGGTGGTAGTGTCATGGCGTGGGCATGTATGGCTGCCAATGTAACTGGTTCTCTTGTATTTATTGATGTTGTGACTGCTGACAAAAGCAGCAGGATGAATTCTGAAGTGTTTCGGGCAATATTATCTGCTCACGTTCAGCCAAATGTTGCAGAACTCATTTGATGGCGCTTCACAGATAGGGATGAGTCGTACACCCCCGAGTTCGGTTCGCATTCGAACTCAAACTTTTCAAAAGTTCGAATTCGAACTCGGACTCGTACTCAATACAAGTCAATGGGACTCAAAATTAGATTTTTATGCAACGGTTTATTAGATATTGAATTAAAAAATAATGTCTACGTGCAAAGATTCTCACCTCTAAATGACATGTGCTCTGAAACGCCGTAAACAACAGGTGTTAATTAGTGTTTGGAAATAACATATGCTTTTAATTAGTCTGGTCTAATGAATTTGATACTTTGTCTGTAGATTGAGGGTGTCTGGAGGTGTCTCCTGAACATGTATCAAACAACACCTGTGCTTCTGAGAAGTGTTCATTTCTCTACTAAATGTTCCTCTGATATGCTGTTTAATAGTGATGAGCTGAACACCCCCGAGTTCGGTTCGCAATCGAACTCGAACTTTCCAAATGTTCGAATTCGAACTCGAACTCAATACAAGTCAATGGGACTCAAAATTAAATTTTTAGAGTGCCATCCAAGAGGGCATATATGCTAGATATTTGCCATAAAAGGTGTATGGGGGTCCGGGTAGTGCCCTGGGGGACAGGAAACAAGGACAAAAAGTTTAAAAAAATATGTTTTTAAAGGGACAGTGAGTTTTCCATGAAATAAGGGTTAAAAATAAAAATGAAAAATTCCTTCAAATATCGTGCCTAGGAGGTCCCCATAACCTGCCCGTGAAGTGGCGGATTTGTAGGATGTATAGAAACATTTAAAAACAATGTCCGTGTCCGGGTAGTGCCCTGGGGGACAGGAAACAAGGACAAAAAGTTTAAAAAAAGAAGTTTTTAACCCCTTCACTGCTGACGACATGTGGGACACAGCCTCAGTTACTCCCGCTGTATGCTGAGGAGGACGTGTCCCACACGTCATCATCTTTGCGGGACCCCCGGCGGAGATACTCACCTCTCTGTCCGGGGCCCTGCGGCGTTCTGACTTCAGCATCCTCAGACACTGAAGTCAAGCTCCTCCCGACGTTAATGATGTCATCGCGCCATGCGCAATGACGTCATTTCCAGGCGACCCCCCCCCGGCAATGCCGGGAGATTGCCTGGAAGGGAGGGCGGGATCCGTTCGGATCCCTCTCCCGATCGGGAGGTACCACGAAAAAAAGCCAGGCACCGCTTAAAAAGGGAGAGTCTCCCCTTTTAAGCGGTGCCTGGCTTTAACCCCTTAGGCACCGGGTCACACAGCCTAGCTTTGGTGGGGACCTCCATCTTGGATGGCGGCTCCACCCCCGGGTCCCCCCTCACTGCCTGACATCCTCACGCATAGCCGGGGAACCCCTAGCTGCACCAAATCCCCTGGTGGAGATAGGGGGTTCATTTGAGGGTTCACAGAGATGCTGTGAGGTTGTGTATAGAGATGCTGATGGGGTTGTGTAAAGAGATGCTGTTTGTGTATAGAGATGCTGATGGGGTTGTGCATAGAGATGCTGTGAGGTTGTGTATAGAGATGCTGTGAGGCTGTGTATAGAGATGCTGATGGGGTTGTGTATAGAGATGCTGTGAGGTTGTGTATAGAGATGCTGATGAGGCTGTGTATAGAGATGCTGTGTATAGAGATGCTGATGGGGTTGTGTATAGAGATGCTGTTTGTGTATAGAGATGCTGATGGGGTTGTGCATAGAGATGCTGTGAGGTTGTGTATAGAGATGCTGTGAGGCTGTGTATAGAGATGCTGATGGGGTTGTGTATAGAGATGCTGTGAGGTTGTGTATAGAGATGCTGATGAGGCTGTGTATAGAGATGCTGTGTATAGAGATGCTGATGGGGTTGTGTATAGAGATGCTGTGAGGTTGTGTATAGAGATGCTGATGAGGCTGTGTATAGAGATGCTGATGGGGGTGTGTATAGAGATGCTGTGAGGCTGTGTATAGAGATGCTGATGGGGTTGTGTATAGAGATGCTGATGGGGCTGTGTATAGAGATGCTGATGGGGCTGTGTATAGAGATGCTGATGGGGTTGTGTATAGAGATGCTGTGAGGCTGTGTATAGAGATGCTGTGAGGCTGTGTATAGAGATGCTGATGGGGTTGTGTATAGAGATGCTGATGGGGCTGTGTATAGAGATGCTGTGAGGTTGTGTATAGAGATGCTGATGGGGTTGTGTATAGAGATGCTGAGGAGTTGTGTATAGAGATGCTGTGTATAGAGATGCTGATGGGGCTGTGTATAGAGATGCTGTGAGACTGTGTATAGAGATGCTGTGTGGCTGTGTATAGAGATGCTGATGGGGTTGTGTATAGAGATGCTGAGGAGTTGTGTATAGAGATGCTGTGTATAGAGATGCTGATGGGGCTGTGTATAGAGATGCTGTGAGACTGTGTATAGAGATGCTGTGTATAGAGATGCTGATGGGGTTGTGTATAGAGATGCTGTGAGGTTGTGTATAGAGATGCTGTGAGGCTGTGTATAGAGATGCTGTGTATAGAGATGCTGATGGGGTTGTGTATAGAGATGCTGTGAGACTGTGTATAGAGATGCTGATGGGGTTGTGTATAGAGATGCTGATGGGGTTGTGTATAGAGATGCTGTTTGTGTATAGAGATGCTGATGGGGTTGTGTATAGAGATGCTGTGAGGTTGTGTATAGAGATGCTGTGAGGCTGTGTATAGAGATGCTGTGTATAGAGATGCTGATGGGGTTGTGTATAGAGATGCTGTGAGACTGTGTATAGAGATGCTGATGGGGTTGTGTATAGAGATGCTGATGGGGTTGTGTATAGAGATGCTGTGTGGCTGTGTATAGAGATGCTGTGTATAGAGATGCTGATGGGGTTGTGTATAGAGATGCTGTGTATATAGATGCTGATGTGGTTGTGTATAGAGATGCTGTGCGGTTGTGTATAGAGATGCTGTAAGGCTGTGTATAGAGATGCTGATGGGGTTGTGTATAGAGATGCTATGTATATAGATGCTGATGTGGTTGTGTATAGAGATGCTGTGAGGTTGTGTATAGAGATGCTGTGAGGTTGTGTATAGAGATGCTGTGAGGTTGTGTATAGAGATGCTGTGAGGCTGTGTATAGAGATGCTGTGTATAGAGATGCTGATGGGGTTGTGTATAGAGAGATGCTGTGAGGCTGTGTATAGAGATGCTGTGAGGCTGTGTATACCCTCCTGACGAGGCCTAATAAGGCCGAAATGATCGTCAGGGGTTGCTGCACCTCTCGTGCAGGGATGACCTCCTTGGCAATCAGCACTGGCCACCCTTTTTGGGTGAGAGCAGGCTGATTTGCATATGGAGCATTCATCCTTGTAATGGCACATACAAGCTAAAATCTTGTGAGAACAACAACAGGCAATTGGTGATAGGGAGAAAGACGTTACTTATCTTAAGGTGAAATGCTGAGGAGGTTCCCTGGAGTTGGTCCAATGCTCCACTTGAAGATAAGAAGAAAAATTGGAAGACCTCAGCGTCTGAAGGGATCCCCGTTGGTCTATTCAACAGACCACGGGTACTGGAATCGCCAAA
Organism: Leptobrachium leishanense; assembly: GCA_009667805.1. Lineage (NCBI taxonomy): Eukaryota > Metazoa > Chordata > Amphibia > Anura > Megophryidae > Leptobrachium > Leptobrachium leishanense. The sequence goes on along the minus strand of CM019064.1, from coordinate 465,749,806 downwards.
AATAACAAAATGATGGGTATAGGATAAAAACCTTTATTCAAAATAAATATAAATATAATTACATAAACAAGGCCCAATGCATTTCGTCTATGAAATAGACTTTTTCAAGGCCGATACAAATGCATAAAATGTAAAGATCAAATCTAATATCTAGCATATATGCCCTCTTGGAGGGCACTCTAAAAATCGAATTTTGAGTCCCATTGACTTGTATTGGGTTTGAGTTCGTGTTCGGCTCATCACTATTAAGCAGCATATCAGAGGAACATTTAGTAGAGAAATGAACACTTCTCAGAAGCACAGGTGTTGTTTGATACATGTTCAGGAGACACTTCCAGACACCCTCTGTCTACAGACAATGTATCTATGACGGAATGGGATGTTGTCCGCCTGCGGGTGTGCTCTATCTGCGTGGCCCCGGCGCTTACCGCTGGCCCGACTACCAAGTGACGCGGCACTCGGCGTCTCGTGCGGCCTGGCGTGACCCTGGGGAAGGGTTAGCGGGCGGTGGAGGGGACCCCTGCCTAGAACCAGCCCGACCACTGAGCCATACGGTCCTCAGCGTCCCGAGCAGCTGGTTCACTGACCTTGTGGGTGTGGAGTACGACTGCGGCCGGCCGTCCGATTTCGGGGATCGGATCTCCTCCGGCGGAATATTCGGATCTGATTGCGGAGGACTTTCGGATCGTAGATGATTGCAGCTTCGGATCTTGCGGGATCGGCAAAGTCTTCGGATCTTACCGCGATCTCTTGCAATACCGAAGCGCGGTACACGGCCGCGCCCTTCGGATCGGATCTCGGGCTAATCGTCTGGGAACCGAACACCATCCGCGGCGCCTCTGTCCTGATGCGAGATGCAGGCACAGAGCGCTCGGTTCGGTTCGGATCTGGTTGAACACCGTACCCTGAGACTGCGGGGAATACTCAGACGATGAAGCACGGCGGAGAAATCAAGACATCAGACGAGGCTGGATGCACTGCTAAATCTGGCTTTATTATTCACAGCTCAGGCATTTATCAACTTTACACAAATTATAATACAATGGGAATCCCTGCCCGCCCTCACAGGACCCATTGGCCGTTGCAGTTTGGGGAGTCGCCGATTCGGACCGGATGGTTCGAATCGGCCATTTTACGATTCGAACCGGATGGTTCGAATCGGCCATTTTCCGATTCGAATAATCTGATTGCAACCACGAGGCAATCGGAAAATGGCGGCGGGCAAGGCAGACAAAGGGAACACATTTCACAATCAACGGGGAACACTGTATTACACCACACATAACCACATCTAATAAAAAGTACTGCAAAACCCTGTGCGTGCCACCGCACCTAAGTGTTCATGGCCAAATCCATGTCCTTGTGCACCGCCCCTGGCTGAGGGTGCTGGGCCATTCCGTGACACTCCTCCCCCTCCCCCAGTTCGACGCACCTGGTCTGACCCCACCGGGTCATACCGGGGAAGTCGGTGCCCCCAGGCCCGTAGTCTGTCTGGGGAGGCCGGGCCACCAGGCTTCTCCATTTGGCCTTGCGGCCGTGCCAGCTTGGTCGGGGCCCCACGTCCTTAGGGTTACCCCGGCTGGGCGAAAGGACATATGTCTGGGGAGGAGTACCTCCTGTGTCCCCTCCAGGGTTATCGCTCACCCGGGAAAAACGGGTGCTAACTGCACGCGCCCCGGGTGCCCAGGTCAGCCGTTGGAAAGAACCGTGGCTGCGTGAGGCCTCCGAGCCAAAGGGTTGCAAAGATGGGCAGAGGCCAGCGGCGCTCTGCCCCGTTGCCAGCTCTTCTGCTGGAGAGGCAGGTACGGAAACGGCAACCGAGGGGACAAATGGGGTCAAACCCGGCTGCTCTTCCTGGCAGCCGAAGAGGGGAATAAATAGCTGCAACGGCAGTCGCACGGGGTCATCCTCGCTCTGCCCCTCGGGGCAAATTGGGGGGAACGGGCAGAGGCCAGCGGCGCTCTGCCCCGTTGTCAGCTCTTCCGCTGGGTGGAGATCTCCTTGCGGGAGGGTGGTTTCTTCCCCCCCCGGGGCAATCAACGGCTGCGCACAACCCAGCCCGGGGGAACCATCTGTCTGCTCCACCTGGCAGACTGTGGCCAGTGGGCAGGGGCCAGCGGCACTCGGCCCCGTTGCCACCTCCTCCCCTGGACCCGTGGCCTCGGCCACCCTGTCCACTTGTGGGGTGAAAGGGGTAATCTTTTCTGCCGAGTGAGGATCCCCTTGCAAGAGGGTGGTTTCTTCACCCCCCGGGACCATCAAGGGCTGCTCACAGCCCCGCCCAGGAGAACCATCCGTCCGCTCCTCCTGGCAGACCGTGGGCCGTGGGCAGAGGCCAGCGGCGCTCTGCCCCGTGGCCAGCTCTTCTGCTGGTTGGGGAACGACTCTCGTTGCGACTGGGGGTGGGCAGAGGCCAGCAGTGCTCTGCCCCGTTGCCATCTCCCCCGCTGGACCCGTGGCCTCGGCCACCCTGTCCGCTTGCGGGGTGAAGGGGATAACCTTCCCTGCTGGGTGAGGATCACCTTGCAGGAGGATGGTTTCTTCACCCCCCGGGGCAATCCGTGGCTGCTCACAGCCCAGCCCGGGGGAACCATCCGTCTGCTCCTCCTGGCAGACCGTGGGTAGTGGGCAGAGGCCAGCGGCACTCTGCCCCGTGGCCAGCTCTTCCGCTGGTTGGAGGACAACTCTCTTGGCATCGGGGAGTGGACAGAGGCCAGCGGCGCTCTGCCCCGTTGCCAGCTCCCCCGCTGGACCCGTGGCCTCGGCCACCCTGTCCGCTTGCGGGGTGAAGGGAATAACTTCCTCTGCTGGGACCCTCACGGGTACCCATGGGACCACCTCGGCCTCCCATAAGTCCCAGACCTGGGGCCTGTCGACTTCTTCCGCCGACCCGTCCCAGCACAGGGAACTCAGGCTCGACTGCGGAGCGCCGTCCAACAATCTCCGGTAGGCCACCTCGAGCTCCCACTCTCGCTCTGCTAGGGACTCCAGTTCCTCGAACACCGAGTCCCTGATGTCGGACGGGAGCTCCAGCTCCCGTCGCTCCAGAATCTCCTCCAATCGCTCTTCGGTCTCTTCACCGAACCAGGGGTCTGCGGCCATGCTCTCGTAGAGCAGCCCCGTGCCTCCGTAGCGGGGCCCGGCGGTGGAGGTGCCATCAATAGGGCGCATTGTCGGAGGGGCGATTAGCCACCGGAGCGCGCGGTACGCGGCGTCCAGTGCGATCTCCTGGTGCACCAGACTCTGGAGCTCGGCCTCCCACTCCTCTGGGGCCCGACCTTGCAGGAGCGCTGCTCGCACGTCGTACTGCACCCGGTGAACGACAGCGTTGGAGGGAACATACACACCATGGCAGTCCCTCTCATGGTTCAGGGCCTCGTACCAGAGTTCCTCTGTGGACCCCTGGTCCCGATCCCGGCCCTCCTGCAGCCTTCTTGACAACACAACCTCTATGTCAGCGAAGGTGCCGGCACAGGAGCACCGCTCCTCGACGGGGAATGTGGCGTCCTCAGATGCAGCTCCAGGCGAGCTGAAAGTCTCCATCCGAGGGTCGTTGGGATGTGTGATATCCCCAATACAGGCTCCAGGCGAGCTGTCAGTCCCGAAAGGGTAATCACTGGGGTTTGCAGATTCCCAGGGTGAAGCTCCAGTCGAGCTGTAAGCCTCGACCCAGGGTTCCACGGGGTAGGGTTCGGGGTTAAAATATTCAGGCTCTGCTCCGCGGAGCTCTGCCAACCGCAGCTCGTGCTGGCGGTCCTTTTCTCGCTCGACTTCCCGGTAAACCTCCCGAATCACGTCGTATCTGTCCGCCGCCGCTGGGGCATCTCCGAGTAGGGCAATCCGACGCCGCACCTCTCTGAGGCAGGCATCTTCCTCCACCTCTGCGTGGACAGGGCTGGGGACGGGCGTCGTCACCCTGTTCTGATCCATCCTGGTCAGCTCCTTAATCAGAGTTTTCCGGTTCTTATTACCCGGCGTTCCTCCCCGGTTCTCCAACATCCCACGCAGGGTGTCCCGGTTGTAGTGGGTGTACACCACCATGGCGTAGGTCTCCTAGGGGCCTGCAGAGAGCGATCCCACCGCTGCCACCAGTATTACGGAATGGGATGTTGTCCGCCTGCGGGTGTGCTCTATCATCGTGGCCCGGCGCTTACCGCTGGCCCGACTACCGAGTGACGCGGCACTCGGCGTCTCGTGCGGCCTGGCGTGACCCTGGGGAAGGGTTAGCGGGCGGTGGAGGGGACCCCTGCCTAGAACCAGCCCGACCACTGAGCCATACGGTCCTCAGCGTCCCGAGCAGCTGGTTCACTGACCTTGTGGGTGTGGAGTACGACTGCGGCCGGCCGGCCGATTTCGGGGATCGGATCTCCTCCGGCGGAATATTCGGATCTGATTGCGGAGGACTTTCGGATCGTAGATGATTGCAGCTTCGGATCTGGCGGGATCGGCAAAGTCTTCGGATCTTACCGCGATCTCTTGCAATACCGAAGCGCGGTACACGGCCGCGCCCTTCGGATCGGATCTCGGGCTAATCGTCTGGGAACCGAACACCATCCGCGGCGCCTCTGTCCTGATGCGAGATGCAGGCACAGAGCGCTCGGTTCGGTTCGGATCTAGTTGAACACCGTACCCTGAGACTGCGGGGAATACTCAGACGATGAAGCACGGCGGAGAAATCAAGACATCAGTCGAGGCTGGATGCACTGGTAAATCTGGGTTTATTATTCACAGCTCAGGCATTTATCAACTTTACACAAATTATAATACAATGGGAATCCCTGCCCGCCCTCACAGGACCCATTGGCCGTTGCAGTTCGGGGAGTCGCCGATTCGGACCGGATGGTCCGAATCGGCCATTTTACGATTCGAACCGGATGGTTCGAATCGGCCATTTTCCGATTCGAATAATCTGATTGCAACCACGAGGCAATCGGAAAATGGCGGCGGGCAAGGCAGACAAAGGGAACACATTTCACAATCAACGGGGAACACTGTATTACACCACACATAACCACATCTAATAAAAAGTACTGCAAAACCCTGTGCGTGCCACCGCACCTAAGTGTTCATGGCCAAATCCATGTCCTTGTGCACCGCCCCTGGCTGAGGGTGCTGGGCCATTCCGTGACAGTATCAAATTCATTAGACCAGACTAATTAAAAGCACATGTTATTTCCAAACACTAATTAACACCTGTTGTTTACGCCGTTTCAGAGCACATGTCATTTAGAGGTGAGAATCTTTGCACGTAGACATTATTTTTAATTCAATATCTAATAAACCGTTGCTTATAATATTCTGCAGTAAAGAGTCTCTTTATTTCTAGATTTTTTAGTATTTTTAAGCATTTTTTTATACTTTTTTAAAAAAAAAAATTCGAACTCGAACCGAAAACGCAAAAAAGTTTGAAGTTCGCAAACTTTCGAACTGCCGATGTTCGGATCGAACTCCGAACTGATCGAACCGAACAGCTCATCCCTATTCACAGGGCAGATGCACAATTATTATTCTTTATTTATTATTCTTTATTTATAAAGCACCAGCATATTCCGCAGCGCTGTACAATAAACACCGTATAGACAGGGTTACAATACATTGAACAACATTTGACAAACAGTACAGGAGGAGATGAGGCCCTATTCCCGTAGGAACTCACAATCTGGGAGGGTTGGGGTTGGAAACAGGAGGAGAGGACTGTAAGGTGAGAGTGATTGATGGTTGTGTCAGTGAGTTGGGGGGTAGGCTTCCCTAAATAGGAACGTTTTAAGGGAGCGTTTGAAGGAAGAGAAGTTAGGGGAAAGTCTGACAGTACGAGGGAGAGCGTTCCAGAGAGTGGGGGCTGCGCGTGAGACAATGGACAATGGACAATGACCCAAAGCATACTGCAAAAGCAAGCAAAGAGTTTTTGAAGGGACAGAAGTGGAATGTTATGCAATGGCCAAGTCAATCACCTGACCTGAATCCCATTGAGCAGCATTTCACTTGCTGAAGACAAAACTGAAGGGAAAATGCCCCAAGAACAAGCAGGAACTGAAGACAGGTGCAGTAGAGGCCTGGCAGAGCATCACCAGGGATGAAACCCAGCGTCTGGTGATGTCTATGCGTTCCAGACTTCAGGCTGTGATTGACTGCAAAGGATTTGTAACCAAGTATTAAGAAGGGAAAGTTTGATTTATGATTATTATTCTGTCCCGTTACCTTTGGTCCCTTAACAAGTGGGGGCACATCTGCAAACTGCTGTAAGTCCTACACCGTTCACATGAGTTGGATGTACATACCCTCAAATTAAAGCTGACAGTCTGCAGTTAAAGCACATTGTGTTTGTTTCATTCCAACTCCATTGTGGTGGTGTATAGAGCCAAAGATGTTACAATTGTGTCCATGTCCCAATATTTCTGCACCTGACTGTATATATCTAGTGTAGATTTGATAAGCTGTGCTAGTCCAGATGCCAAAATCACCAGACTATATTAGTAGTAGTGATACCTTTTTTTTCGTCTATCGTTACATTTAGAAGACAAGCTTGTTTGAGAGTCTCCTCTTTCTCAGGTCAGGAAGCTTCCAGACCTGAAGAAGAGAGGTATAGTCTCGAATGCTTGTCTTTTCGAGATAGGATGATTTTGGCCTCTGGACTTGTACGGCTTACCAAATCTACACTATATATATATATATGAAACCAGAGTACTGAACGCTCTTAAAAGCTAATAAAAACAGTAAATACTTATTAAATCATTTTGTAAACACAGTCAGATGTTTTGTATCACCCAGAGCCTTGATCATCCTTGACAAAGACTTCAGGTGAGCCGAAACATTGGTCTGTCTCTTTTTACGAACTCATATAATGAATATTAGCTTTTTATTAACACTCGTGCGGTCAATACTCTGGTTTCATATTTAACTGCATCAAGGCCGAGCACCGAGACTTTTTCTTGTTTGGTTGTTTTCTTTTGAGATTCTGTTATTAAGGCAGGTGCTGGATTAATGTTGTGTAATATATATATAGTATATTTTGTTTGATTTCAGGGTTTTAATATGTGACTCGATGTGAGCCAATCTTTATTGTTTCTGACCTTGTAGCTTGCGTTGAGTTTGCCGGTTATTATTACTGTGATAGACTCAGTTGTCTCTGGGGCAGTTGGAGGAGCCTGAGGACGAGGCACCAGCCATACATCGTAGCTCCACTGGCTGGGCCTCCACTTTGTGAATTTTCTTATTTTGGGGCGAGGTGTCCACCATACATGCGGCTCCACTGGCCAGGCCACATTTCTGTGGATTTCTGTAAAATCGATGATAAGTGAATCTCTCCCTAGGAGCATTCCTGGACGTCTCCCTTGGTGTTAGCTCTTTCTCTTTGCTCCTTCAGGGTTTCTTTCGTTGTTGCCTCATCAGACCCAGTTCCTCTCTCATTTGGGGTGCCTCAAGGATCTGTTCTGGGACACCCTTCTCTTCTCGCTCTATACAGCCTCTCTTGGCCACCTCATGTCTTCCTATGGACTCCAATATCATCTCTATGCTGACAACACCCAAATCTACCTTTCCTCTCCCCATCTTTGGACCGTGTTGGACCGTGTTACTGCCGGCTTATCCGCTGTCTCCAACTGGATAACTTTGTGTTTCCTAAAGCTCAACCTCTATTCAATTTAACTTCTTGTCTTCCCTCCCTCTAAAACCAACATTCCTGCACCCATTTCTCTTTAGGTGAATGAGCCGCCATTACTTCTATCTTTCAGGCTCGATGCCTCGGGGTCCTCTTCAACTCTGATCTCTCCTTTACTCCTCACATTCAGTCACTAACCAAATCCTGCTACTTCCACCTAATAAACATTGCGCACATCCGTTCCTGTCTTAATCCTGACTCTACTAAAATGCTCATCCAAGCTCTTATTATCTCCTGCCTTGACTACTGTAACCTCCTTCTCTCTGGCCTTAAGAGGTCCCAGATTAGCCCCCTGCAGTCTGTAATGAACGCCTGTGCCAGTCTCATCCACCTCACCTCCCGCACCTCTCACACCTCACCTTCTGAACCTCTCACACCTCACCTCCTGCACCTCTCACACCTCATCTCCCGCACCTCTCACACCTTACCTTTGAACCTCTCACACCTCACCTCCTGCACCACTCACACCTCACCTTCCACACCTCTCACACCTCTCCTCCCCCACCTCTCACACCTCACCTCTTTCTCAATCTCTACACTGGCTCCCTGTATAGAATTCAATTCATTATACTGGTCACATACAAAGCTCTCCATAACTGCGCCGCTTCTACTGTTCTGTGTGTGTAACGTGTATATATATTTATTCTGTCTCACCCATTGTACAACACTACGGTACTCCTTAGAGCTTTATAAATACTTGAAACTGTAACTGTGAGCTAGAAAAGCACATAGATAATAAAATTAAGTATTTCTTTACGCTCCCCAGACTCCGGCGTGTCTGTCACATTCCCTGGAATCCGCCTGGGGATTGGGAGACATTACCTTGAGGAATGTGGATCTGTTCTATTTATTGTGTCACGGCTTTATTTCCCCTATTACTCTTTGAAAAACCAGAACCTCTTCTCTTTGCTACTAATTACTTATTCATGTTACAGGGCTTGTATTTGCTGTAATGGATTGGTTGATGGGAGCCACCGTCTGTCACTTTGGCCACTATAAACTCCTTCTTCATTAAAGTGATTGACAGTGCCATGGCCGTTGTCTGCATCTTCCATTGTGCGTCTGCCGGTCTGCCGCCTCCCTGGTGACGTGACATTGTCTTTGGCGATAACATTGCATACTTCTTGCTATACAGTGCAGGTCATTGCATCCCTGTATCCCTCTCCCCCACTCTCACTCAATCCCTGTATCCCTCTCCCACTCTCACTCAATCCCTGTAACCCTCTCCCCCACTCTCACTCAATCCCTGTATCCCTCCCCCACTCTCACTCAATCCCTGTATCCCTCTCCCACTCTCACTCAATCCCTGTATCCCACTCTCACTCAATCCCTGTATCCCTCCCCCACTCTCACTCAATCCCTGTATCCCTCTCCCACTCTCACTCAATCCCTGTATCCCACTCTCACTCAATCCCTGTATCCCTCCCCCACTCTCACTCAATCCCTGTATCCCTCTCCCACTCTCACTCAATCCCTGTATCCCTCTCCCACTCTCACTCAATCCCTGTATCCCTCTCCCCTACTCTCACTCAATCCCTGTATCCCTCTCCCACTCTCACTCAATCCCTGTATCCCTCTCCCACTCTCACTCAATTCCTGTATCCCTCTCCCACTCTCACTCAATCCCTGTATCCCTCTCCCCTACTCTCACTCAATCCCTGTATCCCTCTCCCCCACTCTCACTCAATCCCTGTATCCCTCCCCCACTCTCACTCAATCCCTGTATCCCTCTCCCACTCTCACTCAATCCCTGTATCCCACTCTCACTCAATCCCTGTATCCCTTCCCCACTCTCACTCAATCCCTGTATCCCTCTCCCACTCTCACTCAATCCCTGTATCCCTCTCCCACTCTCACTCAATCCCTGTATCCCTCTCCCCTACTCTCACTCAATCCCTGTATCCCTCTCCCACTCTCACTCAATCCCTGTATCCCTCTCCCACTCTCACTCAATCCCTGTATCCCTCTCCCACTCTCACTCAATCCCTGTATCCCTCTCCCCTACTCTCACTCAATCCCTGTATCCCTCTCCCACTCTCACTCAATCCCTGTATCCCTCTCCCACTCTCACTCAATCCCTGTATCCTCTCCCCACTCTCACTCAATCCCTGTATCCCTCTCCCCTACTCTCACTCAATCCCTGTATCCCTCTCCCACTCTCACTCAATCCCTGTATCCCTCTCCCACTCTGACTCAATCCCTGTATCCCTCTCCCACTCTCACTCAATCCCTGTATCCCTCTCCCACTCTCACTCAAACCCTGTAACCCTCTCCCCACTCTCACTCAATCCCTGTATCCCTCTCCCACCCTCACTCAATCCCTGTATCCCTCTCCCACCCTCACTCAATCCCTGTATCCCTCTCCCCCACTCTCACCTAATCCCTGTATCCCGCTACCCACTCTCACTCAATCCCTGTATCCCTCTCCCACTCTCACTCAATCCCTGTATCCCTCTCCCACTCTCACTCAATCCCTGTATCCCTCTCCCCTACTCTCACTCAATCCCTGTATCCCACTCTCACTCAATCCCTGTATCCCTCTCTCACTCAATACCTGTATCCCTCTCCCACTCTCACTCAATCCCTGTATCCCACTCTCACTCAATCCTGTATCCCACTCTCACTCAATACCTGTATCCCTCTCCCACTCTCACTCAATCCCTGTATCCCACTCTCACTCAATCCCTGTATCCTTCAATCCCAGCTGAATACACCTGACTTTATGTTTTGCGTCTTCATTCCATATTCAATCTTGATAAACAACAAATGGCGTCCATTGACTTCTCATCAACTGTGGCCAACATTAGACGAACGAAAACCGTGTGAGTTCACCGCTTGGCCTGAAGTCGATATGTGTGAATGTGTTGTCCTGTGTGAGTTGGCGTGCCTCCTAATAAACGCAGGTTCTCCCAGGGCTCACAGCAGCCATTAATGCTTTTGGGACGCGCTTAGTTGTCTTTTTTCACAGGAAGCCTGGGGATTAATTTGACCTGAAAGCAGCTGTAGTCACTTTATGCGCAGCATCATCTCTCCATCTCTGTGGGACATGGCCGTATGACCCTAAAATGACATAGATGGTCCCTCAGCATTATAAAGGCAGGGGAACAGTCTGTCTCTGAATAATCTCTCTCCTGGTAAATGTGAGTAGATCACTGTCCTCTCTGAGCTGCAGAACGGGACGCGATGGCCACGTCTTTACCTGTGCTTAGAGGTGGGGAGCCTGCGGCAGCTTTTATGGGGTCTGTGGGTTAGTGTGAGGTATAGGGGGGTATAGGTCACTGCCAGCAGTAACGGTTATAACACTGACTGGTCTGATCTGATATTAATCCAATATAATTAAGTATAAAGTTATTTATTGGGAATAATGCAGCGAATAAGAAGCTCAGACCCTGCGAGAGCGACTGATCAGAGAAAAGGAGAAGGACTGAGACTTAAAGAGACACACAGACAGGAAGACACCGTGTAGCGTCAGTCAGCAGCTGCAAAGCCACTATTCTACGTCATTTATGTGGAATGAGATTAATTACTATAAAATACTGTAACTGCCTCTGTATTAACCCGGGGAGACGCCGGCACAAATACTCTGCGCCCCTGTATTCAAAGGACATTGTTTTGGGTCTGGGAAAGGAGGAGAGACATAGAAAACTAGGAGAAACAGAGTTAATAACTTCAACGCAGACACAAATTACTGGTATATACTTATACCCAACCCCGCAACCCCAACCTGAAAACGAGCGCGCAGCATTCTGTGTTGCTGCAGTACTTGTAGCCATCTCAGTCACGTTGGCTGCTCATCCCGGTCACATCTTCTGCTTGGCCCTAATAGGGACTTATTGGGTTGGGTATACGTACGTATATCCCACCAGTTTGTTTCTGCGCTGAAATAGACCAGAGACCTTGCAGGGAGCATTAGGGTGTCGTCTCATTAGCTGCGAACTGGTTCACAACACGTTCATGGTTATTCAGAAAGAGCCGAACTAGCCCCGAAATTGCACCGAACAGTGATTGTCCCCGTACGGTGACATTTCAGGGCCATTCGGCTATTCAGAGAGCAGGCAGTGCGTCAAATATTGGCGAATTGGCAGTGAAATACGGTGCTGTTCGGCGGCGGCAGTTTTAATCCAATATCTAATAAACCGTTTATTATTTTAATGTTCAGCAAAAAGTCTCAATTTATCTATTCAATTTTTGGCATTTTTCAGGATTTTTTTTAACTGCAAAACTTTTTTCCGAATTTTTATTTTTACTAGCGTTTTTTTGCTAGCTAGCGATGCTCCTCCTGAGAGTGATGGGAGTCGAGCACGGAACACCCTGAGTTTGCTGTATCATGTTTAACCCCTTCACTACCATGTGATTTTCCAAAAATACATTGTCAGGAAGCAGTATGAAAGATTTGGGAATATTCCCAGTGTATTTCTTACTGTAATAATCTATTTAGCAGGCAGATGGCGCCATCTACTGGCCAAATCGAGTTACAGCCATCTGAGCTGCAGCTCGTGGTTCCTTGCATCGGCTTCTGAATGTCTTAATAGCACATTTAGGCCCCTATTACATTCCTCGCGAATTTGTTTTTGCGTGCGCAAATGCGCATTTGCGCGAGGGGCAAAACCCTTTGCGCTGAACGTCGTATTACAACGTTTGTGCAAACGATGCGTGTTATCGTTTAACGCGGACGGACCTGCGCGAGCGAGATCAACTGTGCGCGTCCTATACTTAACATTGTGAGCGCAAATTTGTTTGTGCGCTGGTATGCGGATGGTATTACAATCGATGCGCATCTTTTTACGAACGACGTTTGCTCGCATTATTTTATCGTCTTTGAAAAGCTGGTGGTAACTGCAAATCTGAACGTCCTGGCCAAAACGAAATACACCAGCACGAAAAAAAAAATACAGCAAAGTATAGTTACACATTCTACACATACCCAAACAATAAAACTGTGAATTTGTGCGTGTTTTTATTATCGCTGCAGCATGTATACTCAGATTTACTTTGACAGGCGCAAAAATTTAAGTGAGTCAATTAAGGTTCTTAATTCTGATTGGCTGAATCCTGCGAAAAAAACAGTCCGCGCACTGATTTACGTGCGCAACGTTACTGTGCGCGTATTACTCTAAGTTCTGCGCGTTGTTTTTCCGAACGTTATTTTCGGGCGGATGATAAAATGTGTTCGGATCGTAATACCACGTTAATTTTCACGCGATAACGCTTAACGCAGCGCGCAAAACAAATTGCGCTGCGCGGACGAATTTACGCGAAGAATGTATTAGGGGCCTTAGTTAGCCGATTTTAGACAGATTTAGCGTCTTGGACATTATGCCCATAGGGTAACACTTTAGGGGCACCTTCTGCAACCCAAAAGTAAACACATTTCATTTGCTTTTGTCCTTCAGAGCTGCAGATCGAGATATATCGCTTTTGGGCACCTGATGGTGCCTTTGAAGTCCTGCCTTATCTCTGTATTGAAGGGGTTAAATGTGATTTGAAGTCATGTTATATAGCAGACCCCAGGCATATTATATATCCTTTTTTTCAGTGGACTCAGGAGAAATATATCATTATATCATTGCTATGTATAAGGCTAGGGTCAGACTGAGGCAGTGCGAACGCGCGTTCTGGCGCACTTAATCACGGCCGCACTAGCAGCAGATGCCGGGCAATGACGGCCAATATACGAAGTACGGTCGCACAAAAGTCCGGCTGCGCAACGCAAGTGGAAAATGAACGCATTTTTTCGAGAACGTTAAACCACTAGTACTGACGTACAGAGTGCGCTGCGTCCGCTAGCGGCGTGTGTGCGTGAATTGGAGACATCAGACGCTGCTAATGTCCGGCCAACATAACGTCCAGATGCAAAAAGGGTTTTATTGATGATCCGTACAAAATCACGGATGAAACTGCGCATAGTATGACCGCTATTGCGTATTCCATGAAAAAATACGTCCATTCTTCGAACGCACATTTTCACGGACAACGTGAAAAATGCGTTAGTCTGACCCTAGCCTATATGTCATGTCACGTCAGAATGCCATAGCAAACAATCTCAAACAAATGTAAATTTCCATCACTCGCAGCGTATAAATCTATTTAACCACGTTTTGTCATCTGAATCTTTGCGGTTACATGTTCTATGGGGCAAACTTTATAAAAAAAAAAATCAGAAATGGACAAACTGTTTCTGCATTTTTCTCAAAAAATATGCAATTTTACCCAATATTGAATATACAAAATGTTTCTCTTGTTTTGTGCCGCGTTGTGTTTTATGAATGCTATGACTGTGTATAAATCACTGCACTCGCTCGCAGTGTGGGAAACGAGAAGGGGAGTTATTGTGGCACCACTGTATACGTTCTAACTGAAAAGTGTAAAATGCTGCATCTTTAGAAGAAAAAGAAAATTCATTTTAATTATATTTATTTGATTTTTAAATTTTACAACTAACATGCTTGTACTCTTGCCTTTCCAATGACACCTCACATGACCTTCTGGGACGTATGGTTCCAGAGATACAGGGGTCCCTAGGACCCCTTTATCTCCTGTAATGGGATTTTGCAGGGAAACCCCAATATTGATGCCATTGCTCCATTGCCTGATGATGTCAGTGGGTGAGGGGGTCCCACAGCGAGGGCTGACATCCAAGATGTCAGCCTGCTGTGGGAGAAGCCCCAGATCAGCACCGGCTGCGGGGTCGAAAGGACACACTGAGCACACTGTTCTCACAACAGGGAGAAAACAGATAGGGCTATATTACAATCCAAGCATTAAAACGCGGGCGCGTTAACCCCCGGGATGCTGAGCGCAGCCGCGAGCATCCACTCGCTGGAGTCCATAGGACTCCATTGAGTTCCTCCCTGCCGGTCACATGACCAGCCGGATCCCGCCTCGCGAGATCCAGCCGGTCGGCGTAGTGAAACTCAGGGAGAGACAGGGGGAACTTTTTCCCCCAGTCTTTCCATGCTCCCACCGGCTGGAGGAGGCGGACAGAGCCGCGGGACAGGAGGTGAGTATCTGATTCATTTTTTTGTTTTCTTCCTACAGAAGCGGAATTCGTTAACACCAAGTCCTGGCTGTGGTTAACTTAGCGCTAACCAGAGCCAGGCGTTAATCAGCGGTATTAGATTGTAATACTAACACTGATTAACACTTTGTGTTCCCCATGTTAAGTATAGGGAGCGCAAAGTACAGTAACCTCGCGCTGAAAATCACAAGGTACCAAACACAAACGGGTTACTTAACCTGTTTGCGTTTGGATTGTAATTAGGGATGAGCCGAACACCCCCTGAGTTCGATTCGGGCCCTAACCCGAACTTCCCAAATGTTCGGTTTCGAACCCGAACCCGAACTCGAACTCAATACAAGTCAATGGGGCTGAAAATTCGGTTTTTAGAGTGCCCTCCAAGATGGCATATATGCTACATATTTGCCATAAAAGGTGTATGGGGGTCCGGGTAGTGCCCTGGGGGACAGGAAACAAGGACAAAAAGTAAAAAAAAATGTTTTTAAAGGGACAGTGAGTTTTCCATGAAATAAGGGTTAAAAATAAAAACAAAAAATTCCTTCAAATATCGTGCCTAGGAGGTCCCCATAACCTGCCCGTGAAGTGGCGGATTTCTAGGATGTGTAGAAACACTTAAAAACAAAAAAATTACGTTTCAAATGACGGTAAATGCTTTTCCTTTAATCTATCCATAAACAACTGCTTGGGGCGGCAGTCTGTATGAAAAGAGGAGACATTTTCGTAGACGCAGAAAAAGTTTACTGATTTTTTTGGCTAAATTATTGTGAAACTTATGGAGGCTTTGGATGAAAGTAACAATAGCTGCTTCAAAATTGGTCCTTTAGCGTCCCCAACAGTGCCGTCACACCGTAACCCCTCTGAGGATATGAATCTGATACAGGCGTCAGTGGCAGTGCAGCCAAATATTGTGCTTTTGGTGCCAGGCCTGCAAGTACTATCATGCAGTAACCCCTCTGTGGTATTGTGGAAGAATGCAGGGGTGAACCTTGCGGTCCTATATTAAAAAGATATGCATCTGGTTAAGGCGTCAGTGCACCCAGATAGTGTGCCTTTGGTGCCAGGCCAGCAAGTATCATCATACCGTAACCCCTCTGTGGTATTGTGGAAGAGTGCAGGGGTGGACCATGTGGTCCTATATTGAAAAGATATGATTCTGGTCAAGGCGTCAGTGCACCCAGATATTGTGCCTTTGGTGCCAGGCCAGCAAGTATCATCATACAGTAACCCCTCTGTGGTATTGTGGAAGAGTGCAGGGGTGGACCATGTCGTCCTATATTGAAAAGTTTTTTATCTGTTAATGGGTGTCAGTGCACCCAGATATTGTGCCTTTGGTGCCAGGCCAGCAAGTATCATCATACAGTAACCCCTCTGTGGTATTGTGGAAGAATGCAGGGGTGAACCCTGTGGTCCTATATTGATTTTTTTTTTATCTGGTAATGGGCGTCAGTGCACCCAGATAGTGTGCCTTTGGTGCCAGGCCAGCAAGTATCATCATACAGTAAACCCTCTGTGGTATTGTGGAAGAGTGCAGGGGTGGACCATGTGGTCCTATATTGAAAAGATATGATTCTGGTCAAGGCGTCAGTGCACCCAGATATTGTGCCTTTGGTGCCAGGCTAGCAAGTATCATCATACAGTAACCCCTATGTGGTATTGTGGAAGAGTGCAGGGTTGGACCCTGCTGTTCAAAAAATTAAAGTGATATAAATCTGGCACAGGCGTCAGTGCAGCCAAATATTGTGCCTTTCATGGCAGCAAGTGCATTCACACCGTAACCCTTTTGTGGTATTGTGGAAGAGTTCAGTGCTGGAGGTTTTGTGCATGCAGAAGACATCCCCGATATATTCAGTTACGTCAGCATCAGAGGATTGATAACTGCTGATCCAGGACTGATTCATTTTTATTATTGTCAGCCAGTCTACAGAGTCGGTGGACAGATGCACTCTTTTGTCTGTGACAAAACCTCCAGCGGCACTGAACGTCCTTTCGGAAAGCACGCTAGATGAAGGGCAACCTAGTAGCGGCATAGCATATTGGCTAAGTTCTGGCCAGTGATCCAATCTCAACACCCAGTAAGCCAGTGGATCATCTGCTGGAAAGGTATCCAGGTCTGCCCTTGCCCCTAGGTAGTCCTGCACCATACGGTGAAGATGCTGGCAATGGGTTCCTACATTTGACGTCCCTGGGCGTCAAGGACTAAACAAATTTAAAAATGCATCAGTCAAGCGGCCCTGGCCTTCACCACTATTCCTCTGATCATCCGCACGTGTGTCAGCACTTGGTAATCTACCAGTGCCTGGAAAGGTGTTACACAAGTGTCGCTTTAGAGCGTACTCAAGTTTTTTCATCCTGTGCTCCCTCTGTGTGGGCAGGATGAGCTCTCCAACTTTCCCCTTGTATCGTGGATCAAGAAGGGTTGCCAACCAGTAATGATCCCTCTCCTAGATAGCACGAATCCTGGGGTCCTTTAGCAAGCTTTGCATCATTAGGGAGCCCATGCAGCGTATGTTGGAGGTGGCATTAGCTTCCGAGTCTTCCTGGTCAATGAGGATGACCGTATCGTGCACTTCCTCCTCCCAGCCACGCACTAGCCCTTGTTTTTCTGGGCACACAAAACCCTCCCTTGAGGAATCCCCACCTTCAATGCCCCCACTATTTAAATATTCTGCCTCCTCCTCATCCTCCTCCTGTCTGATCTGAGTAGGACCCGTTGGAATGCTGTCTGCGGAAAGACTGGGGCCTTGAGAGCTAGGGAAGGCCTCCTCTTCCTCCCGCTGCTCTGCCTCTAGAGCCACATCTATAATTCCCCGCAGAGTGTGCTCCAGCAGGAACACTAAAGGAATTGTGTCACTGATGCATGCACTGTCCCTGCTCACCATCCTCGTTGCCTCCTCAAATGGTGACAGTACAGTGCATGCATCTTTGATTATCAGCCACTGCGGGGGGAAAAAAAAAAGCCAAGTTGACCTGAACCTGTCCTTGTGCCATACTCACACAGGTACTCGTTGATGGCCCTCTGCTGCGTAGGGCGGAGAGAAGGTTGCTGCCATTATCGCAGACGATCATTCCCAGCTCAAGCTGGCATGGTGTTAACCATCTCTACACCTGCCCCTGCAGAGCTGACAGAATTTCTGGCCTGGTGTGGCTCCTGTCCCCTAAACAAACCAGCTCAAGCACAGTATGGCATCTTTTTGCTTGAGCCATTGCGTAGACCCTGTCAGGTGTCGGTTTAACTGCCACTTCGCCAGAGACAGAGAAGGAGGAGGAGGAAGAGGGAGAGGTGGTGGTGGAGCAGACAGACCTCATACAAGCAGCTTTCTGGAGGCGTGGTGGATGAACAAGCTCCAGCACAGAGCCCCATCTTGGATCCCTCCCAGCTGCGATCAGAGTTACCCAGTGTGCCGTGAAGGAAATGTAAAGACCCTGTCCATGCTTGCTGGACCACGTGTCTAAAGTCACATGCACCTTGTTGCTGACTGCCTTTCTCATTGACTGGATAACATTGTCTTCCACGTGCTGGTATTATGCTGGAATGGCCTTGCGTTAAAAGTAATGGCATTTTGGAACCTGTGCATTACCAATGCGAGTAATTTTGCTAAGCTGGCATTTAGACGCTGTGCTTGGGGATGGTTGGGACTATATTTTTTCTTTCGCTGCAGCAGCTGAAGCAACGTAATCTGACTGCGTAAATCTTCAGCTGCTGGGATGATGTCACATTGTGAGGAAGGAGCTGGTACATCCATTACTGTAGCATCATCCCTGTCGGTGGAGGTTGTAGGCAATGACATGGCAGGACATACAGTGGGGGTAGAGACAGATGAGGAGGAGGACCTACGCAAAGTTTTGCGCCAACAGGATGTGTGGCAGTTGTTCATATGTCGCCTCAAGCACGTGGTACCCAAGTGTCCGGTATCTTTCCCACGCTTAAGCCTCATCTGACATACATTACAAATAGCAACGCTGCGCTCTACTGCACATTTCTTAAAGAACTCCCAGACAACAGAGTTCCTGCGTGTGTTCTTTGAGACAACAGCGCTCTGCACCGGAGCAGCTCTGACATGTGATGCCTTGGACTGGCTAGTGCTATGGTTGGTCACAGAGGATGTTGTGCCTCGTGTTTGCTGTGCCTCCCCCTCTTCCTCACTTAATTCCTCTGTTCGATCAGGCACCCAGGTGGAGTCAGTGACCTCATCATCATTGTCATCATCACCCCCTATCTCCTCGTCACTGGAGCCAACTTGGCAGTATGCTGCAGCTGCTGGGGCAACATGAGTGCCAGTTATTTGTGTGTCATCACTGGCACCCCCTTCCTCTAGGTTGATTATACTCCCTTCCTCAACCTCAGAGATTGAATCAGAGCACTGTACTTGCTGCGCATCCTCAAGCAGCATGTCACTCTCATTGTAGTCAAACAATTCAGCTGACTCCTCCGTGTGTGATAGCGAGGCTACGGCAGGAGTAGCTGTGGACATGGAGGCTGCATTAGATGCTTTGGCAGCTGAGGTGGACTGTAAAGCACTAGAAGCCTGGCTGGCAGAGGACTCGGAGGATGAGGATGGCCTGGTTAGCCAATCCACTAAGTCCTCTGTATGTTGCTGCTGCTTAAGACGGCCAGCACCAGTTAGAAAGGACAAGCGTGCCCCTGCAGAGGATGCACCACGTCCACCACGACCAGAGGCACAGCCACCTGACACAGGGGCTGCTTGCCCTCTTATCTGTGTCTGGGAGCGTCTGCTGTCCTTTTTGTTCTTTCAGACATGGTGAGTGATATATAGATTAATATATACAGAACTCTGATTCAACTCTGGTATAAAGATTTAAAGAACTCTGGTATAACTCAATGAGACACACTGATAGCTGGCAGCCAGTGACAAGAGACAGATCACCTCAATTCACAAATGTTTTAAAGAAATTAGTGAGCCCCAAAATAATGCATGGTACTGGTTGTGTGACGAGACACAGATCACCTCAATTCACAAATGTTTTAAAGAAATTAGTGAGCCCCAAAAAGATTTGCTGGCACAGTGACAAGACCCAGAAGATCACCTCAATTCACAAATGTTTTGAAGAAATTTGTAAACCCCAAAAAAACTTGCTGGCACAGTGACAAGACACAGATCACCTAAATTCCCTGATATTTGGTAGAAATGAGACCCCCCCAGACGCCCCCAGTAGTGTGGCAGAAAGGCAGTAACAACACACACAACTATCTCCTTTGAAATCTCCTCTCAAATGCGTGCAGAATCGGCGCTTGGAAATGTTATATAGTGTGCTGCGGGACTTAGCTCTGTGAGCCCATGATTGGGCAAAATTTGCCCAATCAGGACTCTGAGCCGTGATTGGCATAGTGTTGAACCTGTCTTGCCCCAGACCTGTGGTCAGGTGCAAGGCTATAGCCAATTACGAGCTTCAGGCCAGTGGGAAAATGCATTGTGGTCTATTGTGGTCGAACATGCGGCGAACACCCGGAATTGTTCGGTGTTCGCGATCTAATCGAACAGGCTAAGTTCGGGTCAAACTCCGAACCGTCCGAACCGAACAGCTCATCCCTATTTGTAATATGTGGTAAATACCGCAACAAACATTAATACTCACGAAAGTGAGTGTAAACATTTGCGTGAAGATTGTAATTTAGCCCATAATGTGCTCAATGCATCCTCCTCAACAAAGGGGGTTAAAGACGTAATTACGTCCTTGTAATATTTGCCCTCTGTCTGCTTATCCTCCATTTGTGTGTGGGGGGGGGGGGCGGTCCAGAAATCAGGGATACCAATTAAATCTAGTCTAAAACATTCCCTTTTGTTGCACCAAGAGAAAATGCCAAGAAAGTGCAATTTATCCATTTTTAGGACATTTTATACCATTTTACTAAGGCTGTGTATGGGGAGGCCACTAAAAAGCCACAATTATCCTCTATAAAACAGGAGAGCAGAGAATTATAGTGAACCTACAAATAACAAAAGCATCTGCAATCGCCTTGGTTATTAACCCATAGAAATTGGGAAATACCTTCATTCTTAACCCCTTCACTAGCAAGTGATTTTCCTAAAACCCACTGTCAGGAAGCAGTGTTTTTCTGAAAAAATAATTTTAATTAATTACTGTATACAGTAAGAAATATTTGGGATTATTCCAGTGTATTCCTTACTGTAATAACCTATTTGACATGGAGATGGTACCCTCTAGTGGCCAAATGGTGTTATTGCAGATAGAACTGCTGCTTGTAGCTCCGTGCATCGTTTGAGGAAAGCCCGATATGTCAGGACATTCCCCAGACAATTTTAAACAGTTTTATCACCTTGGGTATCATGCCCACAGGGCTAAAACTTTGGGGCAGTTTCTGTAAACCAAAACTAAAGAAAATTTGTTTGCTTTTGTCCTGCTCAGCTACAGATCGAGATAACTTGATATCAGGTAACTGATGGAGCCTTTGAAGAAGAGAATTATCTCAATCTCAGGAGTGAAAGGGATAAGGAGTTAATGACGGCAAGGGGAAATAACATGTGTAATTGTTTGATAACATGTGGAATGCATGAATATTACATAGTGTCTGCATGCACTGGCTCCTAAACCTAAAATAACATGAACATTAATATGTCTTATGTGTCCTTAGGTCACACAGACGTAGGTGTAGGATGGGCTCTGGTAACAAATCTCTGTACTGGCCAAGTGTCTTCTTCCTTGAAGGAATCCCTGACCTGGAGTCGGCACATCTCTGGCTCTCGATACCAATCTTCATTATGTATCTGATGGCCATTTTTGGTAACACCACCATGGTGGTTCTCATCATTTGTGACCACAAACTCCACAGCCCCATGTATTACTTCCTGTCCGCCCTCTCCATAACAGACATCATCCTCTGCAGCTCCATTTCCCCCAAAATGCTCTCCATCTTCTGGCTGGAGAGCAGCCAGATTGACTTTTTGTCATGCCTTGTTCAGATGTTCTTCATCCACTGCTTCACCTCCATGGAGTCCGGGGTTCTTCTGGCAATGGCCTTCGATAGATATGTGGCAATCTGTAGCCCCCTTCATTACACAACCACGCTTACAAACTCTGTGATAATAAAGTTTGTGGTTGTGCTTGTCATTAGGGGGATATGCGTGGTGACACCCTGCCCCATGATGGCCAGCTGGCTTCCTTACTGTCAGACGCATCATATCCCCCACTCATATTGTGACCACATGGCGGTGGTGAAGTTAGCCTGCACCGATACCACAAAAAATAGCGCCTATGGACTGACCGTGGTCTTGCTGGTCATCGCCTTCGATGTTGCCTTTATCGCTGTTTCCTATACCTTGATCATAAAGACGGTTATGGGACTCTCCAGCCGAGCAGCCATCAAGAAGGCCTTCAGCACATGTACTTCCCATTTGACGCTGATCCTCATGTTTTACACCCTGGGGCTCTTTTCGTTTCTAACCCATCGAATAGGCCACATCGCTCATTACATTCACGTGATTCTCTCCAGCCTCTATCTGCTTATCCCACCCATGGTGAACCCCATCATCTACGGCTTGAAGACCAAGGAGATCAGGAATGCAGCCATTTCCTCATTTCTCAGGATGTGCAGGCAGAGGTAACTGAAGCCTGGAATTTACAGAAAACTCTACATATGTATTTCTCATCTTTTATATCGAGTTTAATGAGCTTTTTTATGGAATACTTCACTTTTTCTTTCAGCTTTTTGGATTCCGCAGTTACAGTGTGCGTCAATTATTCAGGTTCACGTATTATTTATTTATTTATTTATAAAGTATTTTAACAGGAAGGATACATTGAGATTTCTCTCATTTCCAAGTTCATTGACATGGATTTAGTCTTTCATACCTGCATTCATTCTGTATGGTAACATGTCAGGAACCAATAAATATACTGAAACAGATAAGCTTGTCTTGTCTTCAATGGCCATTTAAGGCTAGGGACAGATGAGCGCATTTTCTGCAGCCACCGTCAAAATGTACGTCGATGCGTGCGCACGCATTTTTTCACGGAATACGCTTAAGTGGTCAGACGATGCGCAATTCTGGACGTATTTCATGACGGTGGGGTAAAAAGAAGTCTAGGGAAATCCGGCTGTTTGAACGTTATGTAGGCCGCACACTAGCATCGTCTGACGTCTCCTAATCACGCACACACGCTGCTATGCGGCCGCAGCGCACTTTGTACGTCAGTAGCAGCGGTTTCACGTTCTGATAAAAATGCGTTCATTTGCCGGTTGCGTGGTGTCGGCGCACTTTTGTACGCACGTACTGCGTATATTGGCCGTCATTGGCCGTTATGTGCTGCTACTACGGCCGTGATTTAGTGCGCCTGCACGCGCGTTCCGACTGCCCCACTCTGACCCTAGCCTAAGTAGACCTAAAATCTGTCTTTTTTGTATAATTATAGGATTTTGGGCATAGGTGACATACCTTCTGTGTGTTTTTTGTAGCTGCCTGCTAGCTTTACTGTGCTGCCCAAAAATAAAATAAAATGCAACCTGTCACGGAATGGCTCAGCACCCTCAGCCAGGGGCGGTGCAGGGACAGTAGAATGGCCATGGACAATTAGGTGCGGTGGCACGCACGGAGTTTTAAAGTATGTTTATTTAGATGTGGTTATGTGTGGTGTAATAAAGTGTCCCCGTTTGCGTTGTGAAATGTATTTCCCTGTGTTTGCCTTGCCCGCCGCCATTTTCCGATTGCCTCGTGGCCGGTATCAGATTCTTCGAATCAGAAAATGGCCGATTCGAACCATCCGGTTCGAATCGTAAAATGGCCGATTCGGACCATCCGGTCCGAATCGGCGACTCCCCGAACTGTAATGGCCAATGGGTCCCGGGAGGGCGGGCAGGGATTCCCATTGTATTATAATTTGTGTGAAGTTGATAAATGCTCGAGCTGTGAATAATAAAGCCAGATTTAGCAGTGCATCCAGCCTCGTCTGATGTGTTATTTCTCCGCCGTGCTTTACCTTCTGAGTATCCCCCGCGGTCTCAGGGTACGGTGTCCAAGACGATCCGATCCGAACCGAGCGCTTTGTGCCTGCATCGAGCATCAGGGCAGAGGCGCAGCGTATGAGGTTCGGTTCCCAGACCATCAGACGGAGATCCGATCCGAAGGGCGCGGCTGTGTACCGCGCTTCGGTATTGCGAGGGACTGCGGTAAGATACGAAGACTCTGCCGATTCCCGCAAGGTCCGAAGCTGCATCCAGTTCAGATCCGAAAAGTCCGTCACCGGAGATACGAAGATTCACCCGCACCTGGATCGGAAACGTTTCCCGCATAAGATCCGAAACGTTTCCCACATAAGATCCGAATATTTCTCCCCGGCTGCCAGATCCGATCTCCACAGACGTCCCACACCCACAAGGTCAGTGAACCAGCTGCTCGGGACGCTGAGTACCGTATGGCTCAGTGGTCGGGCTGGTGCTAGGCAGGGGTCCCCTCCACCGCCCGCTAACCCCTCCCCAGGGTCACGCCAGGCCGCACGAGACGCCGAGTGTGCGTCACTCGGTAGTCGGGCCAGCGGTAAGCGACGGGGCCACGCAGATAGAGCACACCCGCAGGCGGAACAACATCCCATTCCGTCATACTGGTGGCAGCGGTGGGATAGCTCTCTGCAGGCCCTAGGGGGACCCTCATCATGACCGGGTATAGTGCATACAAACGGGACGTCCTGCGTGGCATGCTGGAGAACCGGGGCGGCGCCCCGGGCTCCAAGAGCCGGGAGACCATGATGGAGGAGCTGAGGAGGATGGATCAGGAGGCGGCGTTCGCAGCGTTGCCTGCTGACATAGCGCCGGCCACCGTCCCGCCGAGCCCGAAGACAGCGACTTTTGCCGGAAGATGCGGGAGCGGATCTCCATGATGGGTCCGGCCCCATCGGAAGCTGAGATGAGGAGTCTGGTCCGAGAACTCGGCCAGGAAGAGGAGCGTGAGAGGGAGCGAGCGCACGAGCTACGGCTGGCTGAAGTGCGAAGCCGACGGAGTAGCCGTTCCCCGTCGGACCGTTACCCCGGGCGCAAAGTGCCGTTTCAGGCGTTCAAGGAGTTCCGGGAAGCCAAGGAGGAGATAGAAAGTTACCTCCAGGACTTTGAGCGCCTGTGCCGAGTGCATGAAGTGCACCGTGCCGACTGGGTAAGGATCTTGGCGTGTAAGCTGACCGGTCGGGCCGCCGAGGCTTATCGCACGGTGCCGGACGAAGAGGCCACCAGTTACTCACACGTCAAGCAGGCGCTGCTGAGCAGATTCGCTGTGACCCCTGAAGCCAGCCGGGTGAAGTTCCGGAATTCCCGCCGGCCCAGTGGCGCCACTCACGTGGAGTGGGCCCATCGGTTGCAGCGGGACTTGCGCACCTGGCTCTCGGAAGCCAAGCGGAGACGGTAACGGAGATTACCCAACTGCTGCTGCTCGAGCAGTTTTTCGAGCACACACCCTCCGCTATCCGGGAGTGGGTGCGCGACAAGAAGCCCCAGACAGTGCAACAAGCGGCCACCTGGGCCGACGAGTACACGGACACTCGGAAGATGTCGGGGGGGGAGCGGTCCCTGGCCGCCCGCCCAGCTTTACCCGCCCCACCACCTCCACCACCCCCACCACCAGCGGTCTGGACGCCGGTAGCACGGCCCACCAGCCGGCCCACCAACATGGCTAACGTCCGGTGCTACGGGTGCAACCAGGAGGGGCACTACAAGCAGTATTGCCCCAACCGACCGGAGTTGACCCGGCCAGCCGCCAGGCCATCGCCGGCGGTCCATTGCTGCGACGCCGAAGCTCCGTGGCCGGAGGCCCCGGAGGAATGGGAGCAGCTGCATGAGGCCGACCCCGTGCAAGCCGCCGCGGACGACAACCGCCGTCACCACCGCCAGGCGGTGTGGATAAACGGGCGGCCCGCTGAGGGGCTGCGGGACTCCGGGGCTACCATCACCCTGGTCCGGCCTCACTTGGTTCCGCCGAGCGACCGTCTGCGAAGCACTGTTGCAGTACGGGTGGCGGGGGGAAAGGTGCTCCGGCTCGAGACGGCCCGGGTTCACCTGGACTGGGGGAACGGGGAGAGGGAGGTGAGGGTGGGGTTGTTGAGGCAACTGCCGCCGAGGTGCTCCTGGGTAACGACCTGGGGCAGCTCATTTCCGCTTACTCCACAGATGCAGCTACCCCGGTAACCACTAGGCAACAGAGCCAACGCCATGACAGGGGCACTCCGCACGGGACCCAGGTGAGATCTCAACCAAAACCATCCCGACCTCCCAAACCCCCCAACCTCCCCGACCCCCCAAACCTCCCCGACCTCCCAAACCTCCTAAACCCCCCGGCACCCAGACCGCCATCACCTCCCATACCCCGACGAGACCCGACCCTTCCCTTCCCACCGGACCTCCCTTCCCCGTGGAGTACCCCGGAGACGCTTCGCCACCAGACCCAGACCGACCCCACACTGCAGGGCTACCGGGACCGAGCCGGTCAGGGCCTGGACGACCAGAGAAAGGACAAGGTAGAGTGGGAGGATGGGCTGCTTTACCGGTACACCGTGAGGGAGGGGGCCAAGAAGAAGCAGGTCCCGCAGAAGCAGTTGGTGGTGCCTCAGGGCCCTAGGCAGGAGCTTCTGCGCTTGGCCCATGACATCCCCTTTGCAGGTCACTTAGGCCAGACGAAAACCCGGCACAGGTTGGCGCGCGCGTTTTTCTGGCCCCGCCTTAGCGAAGACACCCGCGACTATTGCCGCACCTGCCCAGTTTGCCAAAAAACTGGGAAGGCCGGGGATCACCCGAAAGCGCCCCTGCGCCCCATGCCCATCATTCAGGAGCCCTTTAGCTGGGTGGCGGTCGACATCATTGGGCCGTTGCCGCGGCCCAGTGCCACCGGTAAAAGGTACATCCTTACCGTAGTGGATTATGCCACCCGGTACCCCGAGGCTGTGGCCTTGGCCAACATCCAGGCGGACACCGTGGCGGACGCGCTCCTCCGGGTGTTCACGAGGGTGGGGTTTCCCCGAGAAATCCTATCCGATCAGGGTACCCAGTTCACCGCGGAGCTCACCCAACAGCTCTGGCGTCTCTGTGGTGTGAGGGCGCTGCACAGCGCCCCGTATCACCCTCAGACCAATGGGCTGTGCGAGCGGTTTAATGGGACCCTGAAGCAGCTCATTCGGGCCTTTGTGCACGAGAGCAGGGATTGGGAGAAGTATCTTCCCCACCTGCTGTTCGCCTACCGGGAGGTTCCGCAGGAATCCACCGGTTACTCCCCCTTTGAGCTGCTGTATGGGCGCCAGGTGCGAGGACCCTGTTATAGCTGACTATACTAAACCTGTGCTATCACTTTAACTAGTGGCTCCGCCCAGGATGACACAGGTCAGAGGGCACGGCAGCCATCTTCAGGGTTAGTTAGTGTGATGCAGTAATGAAGGCAGATGCATGATCCTGTGTTCCTGTAGTTATCCAAGCCTGTATATAACAGTAAGTGTCCTGCAATAAAGTAATGGTGAACCTGACAGCCCAGCCTCATATCTGAACAAGCAGAGATCATAACAGTGGCGACGAGAATGAGATTTGTAAAGGCCTGCTCAGCCTGAAGTAAAGAAAAAAAAAAAACAGGGATTGAAAGCCAGATAAAGCACACACTGCCATCCAGCAGCAAGATCATGGCACTGATAGGCACATTAACTGAGTTTGATGGAGAGAAAACTTCCTGGAGCTCCTGGGCTGAGAGATTAGAGCAGTACTTCAGTGCTAACACCATACCCCCTGAGAGACAGGTTGCAGTGTTTCTCACAGCCGTGGGGGCTAACACATATGACACTCTAAGAGACCTTCTGTTCCCTGAGAAACCAGCAAGCAAGGCTCTACAGGAACTCCTGAAACTATTAGAGGATCACTTTCAGCCAAAACCGCTGTGTCACGGGATGGCCCAGCACCCTCAGCCAGGGGCGGCGCGCAGTGACAGTGGTGACATGGACACTTGGGTGTGGTGGCACGCACCCCGTTTTACCAGTATTTTTAGTTAGATGTGATTATTGTGTGGTGTAATAAAGTGTTCCCCGTTGGTTATGGTGTAATGTATTTTTCCCTTTGTTTGCCTTGCTCGCCGCCATTTTCCGATTCTTGTGGCGCAGTTGGAATTTCGATTCGGAAAATGGCCGATCCGAACCATCCGGTTCGGATCGCAAAATGGCCGATTCGGACCATCCGGTCCGAATTGGCGACTCCCTGAAGGATGGTGGCCAATGGGTCCCGGGAGGGCGGGCAAGGAGTCCCATTGTATTCTAATTATTGTGAGAAGTAATAAAAGTGTGTAATGTAAACAATAAAGGGAGTTCCTGCAGTACATTCAGCTGTGTCTGGTGTGGCTTGATTCTCCGCCGTATTTCGGTTCTGAGTGTCCCCCGCGGCCTCAGGATACGGTGCCCATCCGATCCGAATCGAGCGCGCTGACCCTGCATCGAGCATCAGGGCAGCGGCGCTAAGAAGATTCGATCGGGGAAATTCAGAGATCCGAACCGAAGGGCGCGGCCGCGTACCGCGCTTCGGTATTGCGAGGGATTGCGGTGCGATCCGAATCCCTCGCCCATCCCGGCAGATCCGAAGATTCACCCAGCCTCGATCCGATCCGAAGAGTCTTCCACCTGGATCCGAAGATTCATTCAGCCCTGGTCCGATCCGAAAAGTCGTTCCTCGAGATCCGAAAAGTTACCCGCACCGCGATCGGAAACGTTTCCCGCAAGATCCGAAACGTTTCCCACATCGAACCGAAGATTCCTCCGCGGCTGGCAGATCCGATCTCCACGGACGTCCCACACCCGCAAGGTCAGTGAACCAGCTGCTCGGGACGCTGAGTGCCGTATGGCTCAGTGGTCGGGCTGGTTCTAGGCAGGGGTCCCCTCCACCGCCCGCTAACCCTTCCCCAGGGTCACGCCAGGCCGCACGAGACGCCGAGTGCGCGTCACTCGGTAGTCGGGCCAGCGGTAAGCGAAGGGGTCACGCAGATTGAGCACACCCGCAGGCGGAACAACATCCCATTCCGTCATACTGGTGGCAGCGGTGGGATCGCTCTCTGTAGACCCCTAGGAGACCTACGCCATGGCGGTGTACAACCCCTACAACCGGGACACCCTGCGTGGGATGTTGGAGAACCGGGGAGGAACGCCGGGTAACAAGAAACGGAAGACGCTGATCAAGGAGCTGACCAGGATGGATCAGGACGAGGCGACGACGCCCGTCCCCAGCCCTGTCCACGCAGAGGTGGAGGAAGGCGCTGACCTCAGAGAGGTGCGGCGCCGGATCGCCCTGCTTGGAGATGCCCCGACGACAGAGGACCGATGTGAGGTGATTCGGAAGTTCTACCGGGGAGTTGAGCTGGAGAAGGAACGCCAGCACCAGCTGCGGTTGGCAGAGCTCCGCGGAGCAGTACCTGAGTACAATGACCCCGAACCCTACCCCGTGGAACCCTGGGTCGAGACTCACAGCTCGTCTGGAGCTTCACCCGGGGAATCCACCACCCCCAGTGACGACGCTTGCGGGACTCTCAGCTTGCCTGGAGCCTGTACTGAGGACATCACTCATCCCAGCGACCCTCGGATGGAGACTCACAGCCCGCCTGGAGCTGCATCTGAGGACGCCATATTCCCCATTGAGGAGCGGTGCTCCTGCGCTGGCACCTACGCCGACGTGAAGGCCGTGCTGGCCAGAGAGCTGCAGGAGGGCCTGGAGCAGGACCAGGAGTCCACAGAGGAGCTGTGGTACGAGGCCCTGGGCCATGAGCGGGACTGCCATGACGTGGACATTCCCTCCGACGCCGACGTCTACCGGGAGCAGTACGCTGTGCGAGCAGCGTTCCTGCAGGGCCGGGCCCCAGAAGGGTGGGAGGACGAGCTCTGGAGTTTGGTGCAGGAGGAGGTCGCACTGGACGCCGCGTACCGCGCGCTCCGGTGGCTAACCGCCGCCCCGGCA
The DNA here is from genome assembly GCA_009667805.1 of Leptobrachium leishanense. Lineage (NCBI taxonomy): Eukaryota > Metazoa > Chordata > Amphibia > Anura > Megophryidae > Leptobrachium > Leptobrachium leishanense. Next base: position 465,720,205 of record CM019064.1, on the reverse strand, counting down.
GTGCGCCCGTTGGGAGGCAGTTCCGTTGCAGGGCCTCGCTACGGAGGCACAGGACTGCTCTACGAGGGCATGGCCGCCGACCCCGATTTTGGAGAGGAGACCGAGGAACGGATGGAGGACATCCTGGAGCGGCGGGAATTGGAGATCCCGTCAGACAGCAGGGACTCAGTGTTTGAGGAGCTGGAGTCCCTGGCTGAGCGAGAGTGGGAGCTCGAGGTGGCTTATCGGAGACTGTTGGACGGCGTTCCGCAGTCGAGCCTGAGCTCCCCGTGGTGGGACGGGTCGGCGGAGGAAGTCGACAGTCCCCAGGTTTGGGACCTATGGGAAGCCGAGGCGGACTCATGGGTGCCCGTGGGGGGGTCGTCTGAGGAAGTTACCCCCCTCGCCCCGCAAGAGGACAGGGTGGCCGAGGCCACGGGTCCAGCGGGGGAGGAGACGGATGGTTCCCCCGGGATGGGTTGTGCGCAACCGTCAATTGCCCCGGGGGGTGAAGTGACCATCCTTCCCCAAGGAGATCTTCAACCAGCGGAAGAGCTGGCTACGGGGCAGAGTGCTGCTGGCCTCTGCCCATTGCCCAAAGTCTGCCAGGAGGGGCAGACCGATGGTTCCCCCGGGATGGGTTGTGCGCAACCCTTGGTTGTCCCGGGGGGTGAAGCAACCATCCTTCGCCAAGGAGATCTTCCACCAGCAGAAGAGCTGGCTACGGGGCAGAGTGCTGCTGGCCTCTGCCCACTGCCCAAAATCTGCCAGGAGGGGCAGACAGATGGTTCCCCCGGGATGGGTTGTGCGCAACCCTTGGTTGTCCCGGGGGGTGAAGCAACCATCCTTCGCCAGGGAGATCTCTCACCAGCGGAAGAGCTGGCTACGGGGCAGAGCGCCGCTGGCCTCTGCCCACTACTCAAAGTCTGCCCGGAGGAGCAGACGGATGGTTCCCCCGGGACGGGTTGTGCGCAGCCATTGATCGCCCCGGGGGGTGAAGAAACCATCCTCCCGCAGGGAGATCCTCGCCCAGCTGACGAGCTGGCTACGGGGCAGAGCGCTGCTGGCCTCTGTCCATCCCTCTCAGTTTGCCTCGAGGGGCAGCGCGAGGATGACCCTGAACGACTGCCGCGGCAGCGGTTCAGTCCCCTCGTCGGCGGCCAGGGAGAGCAGCCGGGTTTGACCTCGTTTGTCCTCCCGGTTGCTGTTTCCGTACCCGGTCAACCAGCAGAAGAGCTGACGCCAGGGCAGAGAGCCGCTGGCCTCTGCCCGTTCCGCCCAATTCGCCCCGAGGGGCTGAGCGTGGATGACCCTGGGCGACTGCTGTTGCATTCTGTGATTCTCCCTTCCAGCTGGCTGGAGGAGCAGCCAGGTCTGGCTCTTGTGGTTCCTTCAATTGCCGTGTCCGTACCTGGCCCTCCAGTGGAAGAGCTGGCAACGGGGCAGAGCGCCGCTGGCCTCTGCCCATTTTTGCAACCTTTGGGCTCGGGAGCCTTACCCCGCCACGGTCCTGTCCCACGGCTGACCTGGGCACCTGGGGCGTGTGCAGTTAGCACCCGGGTTCCCCAGGTGAGTGACAATCCTGGGGGGGCACCGGAGGCCCTCCGGCCCAGAGGCATGTCTTCTCGCCCAGCCGGGGACACCCTCAGGACATGGGGTCCCGACCAGGCTGGCACGGCCGCAAGGCCAAATGGAGAGGCCTGGTGACCCGGCCTCCCCAGACTGACTATGGGCCTGGGAGCACCGACTTCCCCGGTATGACCCGGTGGGGTCAGACCAGGTGCGTCGAACTGGGGGGGGGGAGGAGTGTCACGGGATGGCCCAGCACCCTCAGCCAGGGGCGGCGCGCAGTGACAGTGGTGACATGGACACTTGGGTGTGGTGGCACGCACCCCGTTTTACCAGTATTTTTAGTTAGATGTGATTATTGTGTGGTGTAATAAAGTGTTCCCCGTTGGTTATGGTGTAATGTATTTTTCCCTTTGTTTGCCTTGCTCGCCGCCATTTTCCGATTCTTGTGGCGCAGTTGGAATTTCGATTCGGAAAATGGCCGATCCGAACCATCCGGTTCGGATCGCAAAATGGCCGATTCGGACCATCCGGTCCGAATTGGCGACTCCCTGAAGGATGGTGGCCAATGGGTCCCGGGAGGGCGGGCAAGGAGTCCCATTGTATTCTAATTATTGTGAGAAGTAATAAAAGTGTGTAATGTAAACAATAAAGGGAGTTCCTGCAGTACATTCAGCTGTGTCTGGTGTGGCTTGATTCTCCGCCGTATTTCGGTTCTGAGTGTCCCCCGCGGCCTCAGGATACGGTGCCCATCCGATCCGAATCGAGCGCGCTGACCCTGCATCGAGCATCAGGGCAGCGGCGCTAAGAAGATTCGATCGGGGAAATTCAGAGATCCGAACCGAAGGGCGCGGCCGCGTACCGCGCTTCGGTATTGCGAGGGATTGCGGTGCGATCCGAATCCCTCGCCCATCCCGGCAGATCCGAAGATTCACCCAGCCTCGATCCGATCCGAAGAGTCTTCCACCTGGATCCGAAGATTCATTCAGCCCTGGTCCGATCCGAAAAGTCGTTCCTCGAGATCCGAAAAGTTACCCGCACCGCGATCGGAAACGTTTCCCGCAAGATCCGAAACGTTTCCCACATCGAACCGAAGATTCCTCCGCGGCTGGCAGATCCGATCTCCACGGACGTCCCACACCCGCAAGGTCAGTGAACCAGCTGCTCGGGACGCTGAGTGCCGTATGGCTCAGTGGTCGGGCTGGTTCTAGGCAGGGGTCCCCTCCACCGCCCGCTAACCCTTCCCCAGGGTCACGCCAGGCCGCACGAGACGCCGAGTGCGCGTCACTCGGTAGTCGGGCCAGCGGTAAGCGAAGGGGTCACGCAGATTGAGCACACCCGCAGGCGGAACAACATCCCATTCCGTCATACGCTGGAAATTGCAGAAAGATTTCGTTTTTATCAACGGCAGCAGCAGCCGGGTGAAGATGTTAAAGCCTATTTGGTGGCCCTTCGCAAACTGGCCTCCACCTGTTCATTTGGGGAGTACCTACCGACAGCTTTGAGAGACAAGTTTGTCCTGGGACTGAATAGTGAAACGATTCAAAGGAAACTTCTGACAGAAAAGGGACTCACCCTTACAAGCGCAGCGGAGATAGCATCAGTCATGGAGATGGCTGTCAGGGATACGGAGGAATTGCACCCTCAGATCCACAAAGAAGGGGTGAAAGAGGACGTTTTCAGAACCGCAGTTGCTACAACCAACTGGAGATACAGACCCAAACCCACGCCAGCTTGTTACCGGTGCGGTAATACAGACCACGACTCCAAAACCTGTCGGTTTAAGGATCAACCTTGTCATCAATGTGGAAAAATGGGCCATCTCAAACGGGTTTGCCGTAATAGGAATGTACAAGGACAAAAGCCGCGGTACCCTAAGAAGAAGACTTACAAGGTACAGAAATTGACATCATCTTCATCTGACTCAGACAACGATGAGGCATTACATAGTTTATCTATACATCGTATACACTCGTCACACCCTGCAATGACAGTACAAGTAACCATTGAAGGGAAGAGACTAAAGATGGACGTTGATACAGGAGCTGCAGTGTCAGTTATCACACAAAAACAGTGGAAACATCTTCAGATCCAGGCAACTGTGCGCCCCACTCCAATAAAGCTGCAGACCTACTCAATGCAAGTACTCCATCCACTTGGTTGTGCAAAGGTAAAGGTATCATACAAGGGCCAGACAAAGAGACTACCACTATATATCCTGAGAAACGGAGGACCGCCTCTCTTTGGCAGAGATTGGATCACTCATCTGGGAATGCCAGATATCATCAAGAATCCTTGCAACACCCTGACAGTTCCGTCAGGACATGATGATGGATGGGTGGAATCCTTAAAACAGCGTTTCCCTGAGGTTTTCGTTGACGAGTTAGGGAAAATCAAAAATGACTGTGTGAGGCTCAAGCTGAAACCGGATGCTCATCCCAAATTCTTCAAGGCTCGGACAGTACCGTTTGCCCTTAGAGCGGGAGTAGACGCTGAACTAATCCAACTAGAAGAACAGGGTGTCATTTCCAAGGTAGAGCGCAGTGCTTGGGCATCACCTATTGTTCCAGTAAAGAAATCAAATGGTGAATTGCGCATCTGTGGGGATTTTCGCATGGTACTGAATAGCCAACTGGAGGTTGACCAGTATCCTCTACCCAGAGTAGATGACATTTTCGCTTCACTTGCTGGGGGACAAAAGTTCACCAAGATTGATCTACGACAAGCTTACTTACAGTTTGAGGTCCACCCCTCTTCTCGAAAATACCTCACCATTAACACTCACAGGGGTTTGTACGAATACAATCGAATGGTGTTTGGCATTGCATCTGCACCAGCCATCTGGCAAAGAAAGATGGATGAAATTTTAGCAGACATTCCCTTCACTCAGTGTCTATTAGACGACATGCTCATCACTGGTCGCACGGACCAAGAACACAAGCAGAATGTAGAGCTCGTTTTACAAAGACTTCAGGACCAAGGTCTCAAGGTAAATTTGACAAAATGTAAATTCATGGTGCCTAAATTGGAGTTTTGTGGCCACCTAGTAGATGCAGAGGGCATTCATACTGTTGCAGACAAGGTCGATGCTTTAGTCAAAGCTCCAGCCCCAACAAGTGTCCATCAACTACGATCCTACCTTGGCCTGCTTAACTACTATAATAAATTTCTTCCAGACCTTGCTCATACATTGTTTCCACTGCATAAGCTCCTGGAGAAACACTCCAGGTGGGACTGGTCAGCTAAATGTCAACATGCTTTTGAGTCCTCTAAACGGAAACTGTTAGCGTCACGTATGCTTGTGCACTACGACCTCCAGAAGCCTCTCACCCTGGCTTGTGATGCCTCTCCTTATGGTCTGGGCGCTGTTCTTTCCCACATCCTACCGGATGGCTCTGAGAAACCGGTGGCCTTCGCCTCCAGATCCTTGACGAAGACAGAGAGCAATTACTCTCAAATTGATAAAGAGGCACTTGCATTGATATGGGCAATTCGGAAGTTTCACCTTTACCTGTATGGTAGAGAGTTTACCATTTTAACGGATCATAAACCGCTTCTTCAAATTTTTAGCCCTGACAAAGGAATCTCTCAGACAACTGCAGCCCGTCTCCAGCGCTACGCCCTGTTCTTGGGAGCATACAGCTACCGCATACAGTATCGAAGTCATGATGACAATGCAAATGCAGATGCAATGTCCCGTCTCACAGAACTGCCTCTAGAGTCGACACCATCAGTCAAGAGTTGTAGGTACACCACCTCACACCTCCTTACTTCCAGAGAGATAGCAGCCCATACTGTGAAGGATACCCTTCTGACAAACGTGCTTACCTTTATACGAGACGGTTGGCCTGCGACGGTATCACAGGAACATGAACCTTACTACAGGAAGCGAATGGAATTGTTTGTGAAGGATAATTGTGTCTTATGGGGAGACCGAGTGGTCATTCCAAAAACCCTCCAGAGACACATCTTGGACTTGCTACATACTGGTCACCCTGGAACCACGCGGGATACACGGACCAGGCCATCCATCAGGTGGACACGCCCGGTCAGAGACCCCTTCGGCAACCTGCATACCGGCTCCCGGAAGCGGTCCGCGAGTCCATGCGGGCCGAGATCCGGGAGATGCTGGAGCTGGGGGTCATTGAACCGTCGGCCAGTCCATGGGCGTCGCCCGTGGTCCTGGTGCCCAAGAAAGACGGTACCACCAGGTTCTGCGTCGACTATCGGCGGATAAACGATTGTACCATTACGGACGCTTATCCGATGCCCCGAGTCGACGAGTTGCTAGACCAGATCTCCGGGGGTCATTTTTTGACCACGGTGGATCTGTGCAAGGGGTATTGGCAGATTCCCCTTGCCGAGGAGGCGACCCCGAAGTCGGCCTTCATCACCCCGTTCGGCTTGTACCAGTTTCGAGTCATGCCGTTCGGGATGAAGAACGCCCCTGCTACCTTTCAGCGGTTAATCGATCGCCTCCTCGATGGCCTCCAGGGGTTCGCTTGCGCATACCTGGATGACATAGCCATCTATAGCCAGACCTGGGAGGAACATCTGGACCATGTAGGGACTGTCCTGGGCCGGATTAGGGACGCCAACCTGACCCTGAAGCCGGAGAAATGCAAAGTGGGGATGGCCGAGGTGCAGTATCTGGGCCACCGGGTGGGGTGCGGGATACAACGGCCAGAGCCCGCCAAGATAGAGGCCATTCTAGACTGGCCCACCCCTGTGACCAAGACCCAGGTCCTCGCCTTCCTGGGTACCGCGGGGTACTACAGAAAATTTGTACCCCATTACAGTGATCTGGCCAAACCCCTGACTGACCTGACCAAGAAATCCCTGCCCCGCCAAGTCCTGTGGTCCCCGGAGTGCGAACAGGCCTTTCGGCAACTGAAGGCCGCCCTGACCCAAGCTCCCCTGCTGGCAGCTCCCAACTATAACAAACGTTTTGTTGTTCACACAGACGCGTCCATGTTCGGACTGGGAGCTGTCCTAAGTCAAGTGGGGGACGACGGGGGGATCATCCGGTGGCGTTCATCAGCCGGAAGCTGTTGCCACGAGAGGTGGGGTATGCTGCGGTGGAGAAGGAGTGCCTGGCCTTGGTCTGGGCCCTAAGAAAGCTCCAACCCTATGTCTACGGTCGGTCCTTCACCGTGATGACCGACCATAACCCCTTGGTATGGCTCAACCGGGTGGCGGGGGAGAACGTCCGCCTGTTGCGGTGGAGCCTGGCTCTCCAACCCTTCAATTTTACAATTCAATATCGGCCCGGGTCGCAAAACGGTAACGCAGATGGGTTATCGCGGCAGTCGGCCCGGGAACCAGGGGATTGGGGAGCCCTGACTACCTCGGTACGACCCGTTGGGGTCCAACCGAGTGCGTCGGACCTTGGGGAGGGGGAGGAGTGTCACGGAATGGCTCAGCACCCTCAGCCAGGGGCGGTGCAGGGACAGTAGAATGGCCATGGACAATTAGGTGCGGTGGCACGCACGGAGTTTTAAAGTATGTTTATTTAGATGTGGTTATGTGTGGTGTAATAAAGTGTCCCCGTTTGCGTTGTGAAATGTATTTCCCTGTGTTTGCCTTGCCCGCCGCCATTTTCCGATTGCCTCGTGGCGGTATCAGATTCTTCGAATCGGAAAATGGCCGATTCGAACCATCCGGTTCGAATCGTAAAATGGCCGATTCGGACCATCCGGTCCGAATCGGCGACTCCCCGAACTGTAATGGCCAATGGGTCCTGGGAGGGCGGGCAGGGATTCCCATTGTATTGTAATTTGTGTGAAGTTGATAAATGCCTGAGCTGTGAATAATAAAGCCAGATTTAGCAGTGCATCCAGCCTCGTCTGATGTGTTATTTCTCCGCCGTGCTTTACCTTCTGAGTATCCCCCGCGGTCTCAGGGTACGGTGTCCAAGACGATCCGATCCGAACCGAGCGCTTTGTGCCTGCATCGAGCATCAGGGCAGAGGCGCAGCGTATGAGGTTCGGTTCCCAGACCATCAGACGGAGATCCGATCCGAAGGGCGCGGCTGTGTACCGCGCTTCGGTATTGCGAGGGACTGCGGTAAGATACGAAGACTCTGCCGATTCCCGCAAGGTCCGAAGCTGCATCCAGTTCAGATCCGAAAAGTCCGTCACCGGAGATACGAAGATTCACCCGCACCTGGATCGGAAACGTTTCCCACATAAGATCCGAATATTTCTCCCCGGCTGCCAGATCCGATCTCCACAGACGTCCCACACCCACAAGGTCAGTGAACCAGCTGCTCGGGACGCTGAGTACCGTATGGCTCAGTGGTCGGGCTGGTTCCAGGCAGGGGTCCCCTCCACCGCCCGCTAACCCCTCCCCAGGGTCACGCCAGGCCGCACGAGACGCCGAGTGTGCGTCACTCGGTAGTCGGGCCAGCGGTAAGCGACGGGGCCACGCAGATAGAGCACACCCGCAGGCGGAACAACATCCCATTCCGTCATACAACCTTTACTATAAAATGTGGACTTCACTTTACTGCAAAATCGGGATTATATGCACTTTACTATAAAATGGGGGTTATAATATAAAAAGCAAATGTGGACTTTACTGTAAAATCTGAATTATATGGACTTTACTATAAAATGCAGGTTATAATGTAAAATATGGACTTTACTATAAAATGCAGTTTATAATGTAAAATCAAATGTGGACTTTACTGTAAAATCTGGATTATATGGACTATAAAATGCTGGTTATAATGTAAAATGCAGAATTTACTGTAAAATCTGGATTATATGGAGTTTACTATAAAATGCGGGTTATAATGTAAAATGCGGAATTTACTGTAAAATCTGGATTATATGGAGTTTACTATAAAATGCCGGTTATAATGTAAAATGCGGACTTTACTTGAAAATCTGGATTATATGGACTATAAAATGCGGGTTATAATGTAAAATGCGGACTTTACTGTAAAATCTGGATTATATGGACTATAAAATGTGGGTTATAATGCAAAATGCAGAATTTACTGTAAAATCTGGATTATATGGAGTTTACTATAAAATGCTGGTTATAATGCAAAATGCAGAATTTACTGTAAAATCTGGATTATATGGAGTTTACTATAAAATGCAGTTTACAATGTAAAATGCGGACTTTACTGTAAAATCTGGATTATATGGACTATAAAATGCCGGTTATAATGTAAAATGCGGACTTTACTTGAAAATCTGGATTATATGGACTATAAAATGCGGGTTATAATGTAAAATGCGGACTTTACTGTAAAATCTGGATTATATGGAGTTTACTATAAAATGCAGTTTACAATGTAAAATGCGGACTTTACTGTAAAATCTGGATTATATGGACTATAAAATGCCGGTTATAATGTAAAATGCGGACTTTACTTGAAAATCTGGATTATATGGACTATAAAATGCGGGTTATAATGTAAAATGCGGACTTTACTGTAAAATCTGGATTATATGGACTATAAAATGTGGGTTATAATGTAAAATGCGGACTTTACTTGAAAATCTGGATTATATGGACTATAAAATGCGGGTTATAATGTAAAATGCGGACTTTACTGTAAAATCTGGATTATATGGACTATAAAATGTGGGTTATAATGCAAAATGCAGAATTTACTGTAAAATCTGGATTATATGGAGTTTACTATAAAATGCTGGTTATAATGCAAAATGCAGAATTTACTGTAAAATCTGGATTATATGGAGTTTACTATAAAATGCAGTTTACAATGTAAAATGCGGACTTTACTTGAAAATCTGGATTATATGGACTATAAAATGCGGGTTATAATGTAAAATGCGGACTTTACTGTAAAATCTGGATTATATGGACGTTACTATAAAATGCAGCTTATAATGTAAAATGTGGACTTTACTGTAAAATCTGGATTATTTGGACTTTATTATAAAATGCGGGTTATAATGTAAAATCAAATGTGGATTTACTGTAAAATCTGTATTATATGGACTTTACTATAAAATGCAGGTTATAATGTAAAATGTGGATTTACTGTAAAATCTGTATTATATGGACTTTACTATAAAATGCGGGTTATAATGTAAAATGCGGACTTTACTGTAAAATCTGCATTATATGGACTTTACTATAAAATGCCAGTTATAAATGTAAAATACAGATTTTAATGTAAAATGCAGATTATATGGAGTTTACTATAAAATGCGGGTTATAATGTAAAATACAGATTTTAATGTAAAATGTGGGGTATAACGTAAAATGCTGCTTTTACAGGACGGACACGTGATTTATGTATTTAAAGTAGAATAGTGGATTTTACAGTGGGTACACTGTGAGTTATGGGTTATAATGTAAATGTCCAGGTTTTACTGCACGAACATTGCAAGATACATTTTTTTATCTAAAAATTAGTTTTACTGTAAAAATGAGTGTGTTATACAGAAATATTCTGATTTTACAGTAGAGACATTGTGAATTACATTAAGTCTGTATTGGTCCGGCATAGTGTAAAGAATAAAATCTATTTCTGTTATCGCAAAAGACTTTTCAACAAGGAAATAGATTCCCATTAACATTACTTACAGTGCATACACTTATTATTGAGATAAACCTCTGTCTTTATTTCGCACTGAGCTACAGGTATAAGGCTAGGGTCAGACTAACGCAGTATTAACGTGCGTTTAGCCGCACTAAATCACGGCCGTGCTAGCAGCAAATGACGTCCAATGCCGGGGAACATACGACGAACGGCCACACAAAAGTGCGGCTGCACAATGCAAGTGGCAAACGAACGCATTTTTTAGAGAACGTGAAACCGCTAGTACGGTCGTGCAGAGTGCGCTGCGTCCGCTAGCGGCGTGTGTGTGTGTGATTAGGAGATGTCAGACGCTGCACACGTCCGGCCAACATAACGTCCAGACACAAAAAGTGTTTTATTGATGATCCGTACAAAATCACGGACGAAAATGCGCATCGTATGACCGCTATCGCGTATTCCATGAAAAGATACGTCCATTCGTTCGAACGCACTTTTTCACGGACAACGCGAAAAATGCGTTCGTCTGACCCTAGCCTTAGCGCAAATGACAACCTTTTCTCTTGTTATGTTTTATACATGAAGTGGGCTGAGTACGTCTGATTTATGGAGCCGCCCAGGTAGGGAAAAGTGCAGAAAACTGCTTTTATTTGTATATTTGTATATTTTGCTGTATTCCCAGCCTGGTCATTTTTTGCTGCTGTCCCTTTCCATGTTTTCTTTTTCAATCCCAAACTGAAAATGTTTTGGTGAGGGTATAAATATCTGTCTCTTGGCTGAGAAGAAGCAGGAGGTCACGTGGAGGCTTGTAAAGCAACATTTGGTTACATTAGGTTAGGACCCACCTTGAAAGAAGTTGCCGTGATGTGACAGGTGGCTTAACACTTTAATGGACATTCAAGTAAGCTAAAACCTCTGTTTTGTTTCGCTTGGAGCCACAGGTAAAGTGCAAATAACAACCTTTTTTCTTGTTATGGTATGTTTTATGCATGAAGTGGGCTGGATACTTGTGATTTCCAGAGCTGCCCAGGTAGGGAACATTGGGCGAAAACCGCTTTTTTTTTGAATATTTGTAATTATTGAGATAATAATGAATAAAATAAGATTTCCAAAGCTGATATTGTGCTAAATGGAAATTTATTTAACCCCTTCACTGCGGATGACGTGTGGGGAGAGTCTCCCCTTTTAAGCGGTACCTGACTTTAATCCCTGAGGCACCGGGCTGTGATCTGGCACCATTCGGCGCCAGATCGCGGCCTAGTTCCGGTGGGGGCCGCCATCTTGAATGAAAGCTCCACCTCCAGGTCCCCCTTCATCACCTGACATCATCGCTCATGGCACGATGATGTCAATTAGCCGGGGAACCCATAGCTGCCTGGGAAATCCTTGACCCTATCTCCTGAACGGTGACAGCTAGAGGGGCATGGTTGGTGGCATTTGAAAGGCCGGAGCATGGCCTTTCCAATGATACTAAATATGACCATGTTCAATGTAAGAAATAAAAACTAAAAAGATAAAAATAAAGTTTTTTTTGTGTGTTATTTTTATTAATGCAGCAATATTGTTCCCATTTCAATTATAATGTGAACAATGGTGCTGCACTAATGATTTCTTTCTATGGGGGTTTGCTAAAAATCACGAGATTTCCCCCCCAAAAAAATTTAATGAGTCCCATTTCTATTTTTTTTTACCACTTGGCTGCTAAGGACGCGCTCAGTGCGTCCTGCCAAGTGCACCTCCTGTGCTATGGACGCGCTGAGTGCATCCTAGCACAGGAGGCAGAAATCGGACGGGATTCCGGCCGATTGCTGGCCCCCCCGGTGCGGGCTGACATCTGGGATGTCAGACCGGTACTCCGGGAGCCCGGCGGGACCAATAGATGTCACCGCGCTGGCGCAATGACATCTATTTCAGGCCCCCCCGATCGCCGGGGGCCAGAGATTAAAGGCAGGCATCATTTGGAAAAGCACAGCCTGCCCTTCCAAACGGTGCTTGGCTTTAACCTCTTGGGTGCCGGATCACGATTCGGCGCCGAAAAGCGCAGGATCGTGATCCTCTCCCAGAGCTGGCTGACATCTTGGATGTCGGCCAAGCATCCGGGAACTCCCCTTGATGACTGGCGTCATCGTGCATAGCGTGATGACGTCAGTCCTGGAGTTAACCCCTAGCTGCCACCAATGGTGGAGATAGGGGGTTCCAATGAACCCCCTATCTCCCGATCCGTGGCAGCTAGGGGTTAATGTTTGGTATCGTTGGATCGGCCAGAGCATGGCCTTTCCAACGATACTAAACATGACCATGTAAAAGTTAAAAATAAAAATAAATAAATAAATAATAAAAATAAACAAGTTTTTTTTTTTGTTTTGTTTTGTTAATGCAGCAATATTGCTCCTATTTCAATTATAATGTGAACAATGATGCTGCACTAACGATTTTTGTATGGTTGCGTTTGTTAAAAATCGCGTAATTTCCCCCCAAAAAATTTAACGAGACCCCATTTTAAATTTTTTTAACAAGCGCAACTCATAGAAAATATAACTGCAAACGCTCGCATGTTAAAATGTGAAAAAAACACTTTACACCTTGTAAATTATTGAAAATTCTAATTTTATTGCATTTTTTGTTATAATATACAGACAGGACATGATACATATAATAATGACATATTATGAATCTGCCGGAAAGAACGATATATAATATGTCTGGGTCATATAATAAAATAAGGCTTCAAATCGCATTTAAAAATGAGCACAGAGACATGAAATGGCTCAGCAGCGAAAGGGTTAACAAGCGCACCCCATTGAAAATATAAACGCATAGAGTCGCATGATAAAATGTTAAAAAAAAGACTTTACACGCTGTAGCTGATTAAAAATTCAAATTTTATTGCATTTTTTGTTATAATATACAGGCAGGACATGATGTATTCATATAATAATGATATATTATGAATCTGCCCTAGACAGATGAAAAACAGGATATATAATATGTCTGGGTCGTACAATAAAATGTAACTTCAAATCGTGTTTAAACATAATGAGTGAAACCGGTAAAAATAAGCTCAGCAAACAGCGGTGAAATGGCTCAGCAGCGAAAGGGTTAAGGTCAGTGTAGGTAAAATAATATCCATACACATACAGGGTTCTTCAAAGAGAGCCGATCTGGCCCCGAAATGTAACTGAAATCCAGCGTACAGTGACATTTCCCGGCCATTCGGCTCAGGGGCGGACCGGGCCGGGGAGGGGGTGGGGGGAAATGCCCCCTGGGCCAGACCTCAGCCTATTAACGTGGCCATTGCTGCAGCTGCACTCCCCTTTGTAATGAGACCGGCCGGCTTCTACACATCGTGGCCAGCCAGTCTCATAACCAGGACCAGAATGGCCAGGGACACCTCCCACAGCCCTCCTTAGCCAATCAGAGAATAGTGCTCCCAGGGCAGAGATCCCTCATTAACCAGGTATGTCAATGGTCTGGTGTTGTGCCACTGTGGCACAAGTGGTGAAGCACCGGAGCAGGGAGCAGGGAGGCCCTGGGTTCAATTGTCTGCTGGTTATGTATGTTTTTTTAATATCACAATTATTATAATGCCGCTATTATTAATACAATATACATAGTTACATAGTTACATAGTTATATAGGCTGAAAAAAGACATGCGTCCATCGGGTTCAGCCTCTCCCACATAACCTACTGCTGTTGATCCAAAAGAAGGCAAAAAACCCAGTCTGAAATGCTCGCCAATATGCAACATACTGGGAAAAAATTCCTTCTTGACCCCAGAATGGCGTCAGATTTCTCCTTGGATCAAGAAGCTTTTACCCACATATTAAATATTATAACCCTTAATATTCTGTGTCTGCAGGAAGTCATCCAGTCGTTTTTTAAAAGTCTGTACAGACTCTGACCCAACCACCTCAACAGGCAGAGAATTCCACAGCTTTATTGTTCTCACCGTAAAATAACCCTTCCTATGCTTTAAGCTAAATATTCTTTATTATTATTATTATTATTATTATGCTAGTTGCAGAGGAAGAAAAAACCCTAGATATAACCAGAATCAAAGCCAGGACCTCCCTACTTATTAAACAGGCACTTTTACCATTTGAGCCACATTGGCAAGACAACAGAATTTCCACAAAGAGGGATCCCTGCCCAGGAGAAAAGGGCTGTGGTTTGCTTCCCTCCACTGCAGCAGCAGCAGCTCTGGGAGGAAGTGAATAAACCGTTTATTATTTTAATTTGTAGCAAAAAGTCTCTTTATTTATAGATTTTATTTTGGATCTTTTAGGCAATTTTGGGAATTTTTGTTGCAAACTTTTTTCCCGTGTTTTTTTTTTTTTAATCGTTTTTTCTTTTTTCTGTAACAGCCCTTTTTATTATCATTCATTTGGATCTTTATGTAAATTCCAGAAATTTTCATTCAGTAGCAAACAGCGTTTCAAATTTGAAACTTTCAAGCGTACATTCTTTTTCTTCACTCCATTCGTCTGCGGTGTGGCTGCTCTGCACTGTGATCGGCGGCTATTTGGGTTTCTCCGGCGTGTTCGGCGGGATTATTCCAGCTGTTTCTGCGGGTTTCGGCAAGTGTTTGGCGGGTTTGTGGCTGGTTTTCCCTGCACTACGGGGCCCTGCGGTGCTTGCTGAACACACCGCAGGGTCGGCGAACTAGGAAAAGTGCGGGGAACGAAAAGTCACTGAACGTACGGCGACTTTTCAGATCTCTTTGAATAACCCTGATAGTATACTATCTTGTGTGGTTACACATAATTTATAATGTGTATAATGTGCATAATAATAATTATTATTTCACATTCTAATAGATTTTAAGCAGTTTTAATAAATACACAATTAAGATTCATTTTGTTAAACAATCACAGGCGCGAAACAAGCACTTTCTGACAATAACCGAGATAAAAGTATTATTTAGAGACATTTTGCAATAAAATAATAATTTAATAACTTAAAAGATATAGGATAAAAAGAAATAAAAGCAGGTGCATGTATTAGCTCCAAAATATATATATATATAAATATATATACAGCATAGAAATACATGGCGCACATGAAGACACAAGTGTCTTGAGAAAATGTGAACTGAAACGTCGCCAATATAATGCAATAAATTGGTATATTTAGCATATTTGGAGAGTCTTCGTGTGCGCCATGTTTTTCTGTGCTCTATATAGTTACCTGTGATTGGTGGCACCAACGCAAGCTGTTTTTGCTCCAAATGAGTGCGGTGCTGCTTATTATTTTATTTATTTACAAGGTGGAAAGCCTGCCCAGAGGGCAGTCTATTGTGGATATACTGCCCCAGCTCATGGATATATGCCCCAGCACGTGGATACTGCCCCAGCTCGTGGATACTGCCCTAGCTCGTGGATATTGCCCCAGCACGTGGATACTGCCCCAGCTCGTGGATATATGCCCCAGCACGTGGATACTGCCCCAGCCCGTGGATATTGCCCCAGCTTGTGGATATTGCCCCAGCTTGTGGATATTGCCCCAGCTCGTGGATATTGCCCCCCAGCTCATGGATACTGCACCCCAGCTCATGGATACTGCCCCCCAGATCCTGGATACTGCACCCCAGCTCATGGATACTGCCCCCCAGCTCATGGATACTGCACCCCAGCTTCTGGATACTGCCCCCCAGCTCCTGGATACTGCCCCCCAGCTCATGGATACTGCCCCCCAGCTCCTGGATACTGCACCCCAGCTCATGGATACTGCACCCCAGCTCATGGATATTGCCTCCCAGCTCATGGATACTGCCCCCCAGCTCCTGGATATTGCCCCCCAGCTCATGGATATTGTCCCCCAGGTCGTGGATATTGTCCCCCAGCTCCTGGATATTGGCCCCCCAGCTCGTGGATATTGGCCCCCAGCTCCTGGATATTGTCCCCCCCCAAGCTCTCATGGATATATGCCCCAGCTCAGACCCCAGACCAGACATGGGGCAGCTGTTCGAATGCTCTATCGGCATTCGGACAGCCGCCCCATGAGCTCCGGCATACTTACCTTTCCGAGGGGTGCCGGGGAAGTGAAAGTTTCCCCGCTTCCGCTCATTGAAGGACCCAAGCCGCGGTCACGTGGGACTCCCACGTGACCGGGGCTTGGGTCCTTCAAAGAGCGGAAGCGAGGGAACTTTCCCTTCGCCGCTCGGGGATGGATGCGCGCGGCAGCCGGGTAGAGGCTGCGAGCGCAGCCTCTACCCGGCTGCTGTGTGCATCTTGTAACCGCCGCGGCGAGCGCACAGCCGGCTCGTGCCGCGGCGGTTGCATGCGCGCACAACCAACCGCCGCTGGTTGCGCACACATGCGCAGAGTAAGGCTTGGCGACGGACACGCCAAGCCTTACTCAATTATAGTATAGATTATTTTTTAATGTTGAAAATTTTTATTTTGCAAATATGTCAGCGTACAGTCAAGAAGTGATGGCCTCGCGTGTCTGCTCGAGTCATCTATATCATCACAGCATAGAGACAAAGAATAAAGAAAACTCAGCGCGAGGCAATACGGAAAGTCATCTACAGACATTCAGGATAATAAGGGGGAGGGGAAAATAAAACGGGGCAGCTTCCCTGCTTTATTCCTGCGAGCCCTCAGGGCCAGGGGGAACAAGTGGCACTAGGCCCGGGTACTCGGGGGGGGGGCAGGCCACGCTGGCACGCCCCGGGGAAACCCCTGAATGCCACAAAACAAAAACTAAAGATGGGGAGATAAGCGACATCACAAAGGGTGATCAAAACAAAATACTCGGCGAGGCTGGATAAAGGGAAACGTCTGCCTAAGTCATCTGAAAAAGTAAACTGGTCTGCAACAAAAAACAAGAATGGGCAATCCAAAAGAAAAAAAAACACATGGGGGGTCATCCAAAAAGCACGGATTGATAACAGAAAGGGGAACAGGGCCGAATGAGTCATCCAGTGCCCAGCAAGGGTGGCCAGGCCGCCACACGCAGGGCTGTGTGGGGTCACCCAGGCACCTCCTCCGCTTCAGGTGGGTATACTCGGCAAAGAGGACGCAGGAGAGACAAGGCGAGGGTGAGGTCCCCTCTGGCCCCTGCCAGGTCCCAGGAAAGAGCAGCAGGTCTCCGAAACTCTCATCCATCTCCCTCCTTCAGAGCCCGAATCGCCCCCGGGGGCCGAAGTAGCCGCGGCAGCCTCTCAGGCGGTGTGTCATTCTCAACACAGCTCCTCTCAACAATCACGGTACTCAAGCAGGCAGCAACCTCACCCGATCCCAGGCCAGCCTCTGACTCCCCCACTCCCAGGGTCTGTACCTCCCGCTAGCCTCTCAGTGCAGATATCATCCAGAGCCAGACACCCATATAAAAGTGGGCCATCTGTGTCCTCCCCATCCAGAATCCGCAAGCAGGCGTCGAGGCCAGAAGCCAGGGCACTCTCATCTCCTGAAGGGGAGGGGGATCCGACCGTCCTTCTCTCTGCAGATCCGACCCCTGGCGCCGCAGGACAGTCAGCAGGATCGGCCAGGAGACGTGGGCCCTCCATTTCTGCGGCCCCCCACCGAATCAAAGTCCAGGTTGGGGTGGTCAGGATCGGGAAGTGTTCGGGCCTGGGTGCTAGGCCACAAGATGGCCGCCATCACCACGAGGCAGCAGCCATCCTCAGTGTTTTAGTCTCTGGTCCGGAGGGGGGACCTGGCGGCCTCCGGACAGCGTCAAACCGACAGCCAGCTGCTCAGGGACCCTTCAAAGAATAATCTCTGCAGGGGGAGTCCGCTGAGTGTCCTATACCGAGCTGACGTGCGGAGCTCCTGGAGAACACGTCCGCTCTCTTGAACAGCTGGCCACGCCCCCCACTTATTATTTTATATATATATATATTTTCTCAAAGACTTTTCTTCATGTTTTTTTATATCAGAAGGGAAAGATTTTTACCTGGTTTCCAAACCGATGCCGCAGGGAAACCCCTCCACGAAAAACTTGTAACAAACATAAAAATGTTAACCCTTTCGCTGCTGAGCCTTTTCCCGCCTCTGTGCTGAGGTCATTTTTACCGGTTTCGCTCATCATGTTTAAACGCGATTTGAAGACTTATTTTATTATATGACCCAGACATATTATATATCGTTCTTTCCGGCAGACTCAGCAGATTCATAATATGTCATTATTATATGTATACGTTATGACCTGTCTGTATATTATAACCAAAAATGTAATAAAATTACAATTTTCAAGAATTCACAACGTGTAAAGTGTTTTTTTTCACATTTTAACATGCGAGCGTTTGCGGTTATATTTTATATGAGTTGCGCTTGTTAAAAAAATTTGAAAAGGGGTCTTGTTACATTTTTTTTAGGGGGGAATTACACGATTTTTAACAAATGCACCCCATACAAAAATCGTTAGTGCAGTATCATTGTTCACATTATAATTGAAATGGGAACAATATTGCTGCATTAACAAAAAAAAAACCAAAAAAAATTGTTTAATATTTTTTTTATTATTACCTTTTACATGGTCATGTTTGGTATCGTTGGAAAGGCCATGCTCTGGTCGATCCAACGATACCAAATATTAACCCCTAGTTGCCACGGATCGGGAGATAGGAGGTTCCAATGTACCCCCTATCTCCACCATTGGTGGCAGCTAGGGGTTAACTCGAGGACTGACGTCATTGCGCTATGCACGATGATGCTAGTCAGGGGGAGTTCCCGGAAGCTTGGCCACCATCCAAGATGTTGGCCAGCTCTGGGAGAGGATCATGATCCGGCGCTTTTCGGCGCCGAATTGTGATCCGGCACCTAAGGGGTTAAAGCCCTTCCAAACGTTGCCTGACTTTCACTGCTGGCCCCCGGTGATCGGGAGGGAGAGAGAGAGGTCCGAAGGACCTCTCCCCCTTCCTTTCAGGCACCTCCTCCGCACTCGTGGGGGGGGCGCCTGAAATAGATGTCATCATGCTAGTGTGATGACATCTATTGTCCCCGCCGGGGTCCAAGATGTCAGCTCGACCGGGGGGACCATCAATCGGCCAGAATCCCAGCTGATTGCTGCCTCCTGTGCTAGGACGCGCTCAGCGCGTCCATAACACAGGAGGAGCACTTGGCAGGACGCACTCAGCGCGTCCTTAGCAGCCAAGTGGTTAAAGTTATAAAAAAAATAATCCCAAAGTCCCCTGTGCAATATTTACATATTTTAAAAGATATTGCATGTGAAATCATTATAGCACATTAAATAAAAGCCGAGTTTGTCACAATCAACATGGAGCGACGTGCCCAAAATTGACATAATTCAACTCATTAAAACCAAGGGATAGGAGTAAGAGAAAATTAGTGAAAAAAGAAGAATTTCAAAAAGAAACGCAAAATTATCACAAAATAATTACATTTTATGAATAAAATAATAAAACAGGTGAAAAAACGTTAAATTAAAAATGAGCAAAAAAGGAAAATCATGAAGATAATTATTTTTCAGAAAAGAAGAACTTTTGCCCCAAGGACAATGGAGTCGAACCAGCACGTTTAAGGATTAAACCTATATTTCATAACAAAAAAACAACAACAAGAGAGATTGTGGCAAATACAACACAGCTATAATAAGCTGGTTAAAACCACTTGCGCTGGTATCAAATAGAAGACATAAATTAAACATAAATTTTTTATTAGATTGACATACAATTCTATATAGAAAAATACTCAGTAAACTGAAAAACAGTGAGAAAATGTGTATAATGAGAGACCAAAATGGTATGAATTACCCCTATCCTCAATTCAGGAAATACAACTTAATTGGTTGATTAGTTAGCAGGATAGCTGGTCTCCTTAAGACATTAGTGTATGGTTAGAATATCACTTAACAGTAGATAGAGGGTGTAGAGTAGACAACTTAATGAGCTAATGTAATGCAGTATAAGGATCCTAGATTGAACAATTAACTAACTTCTATAATAAACTTGGTCTCAGTCCTAAAAGGGATACACCAAGCACCAATGAGCTAAGTTAGGTAATGATTAAATATCACCAACCTATACCATGGACAATTAAACCATTCAATTGGTCAATATCTCATGTCCAGAAGGTACAGCCCTAAATATGAGCATTCATTTAAAAAACATGTGATATTAGAATTAAATGGTTGAAAAAAATTCAAGAAAGAATACAATGAACTGTGTTGAATAAAGATTGATATCGCCAACACATACCATGGAAAAATATACCATTTAATTTGTAAATAGCTCATATCCAGAAGGTGCAGCCCTAAGTAAGGCTGGGGTCAGACGAGCGTAGTGTTCACGTCCGTGATTGCACCTAAAAGTACGTCCGTGATAGCATGAAAGAAAGTCCATTGGAGCCTGACACATGAAGTACGTCCGCACTGAACTGCGGACGCACAACGGCCGCGGCAAACGGACGCAGGTTAGGCAAGAACGTAATACTGCTAGAACGGCCGCACAAAGTGCGCAACGTCCGCATAGCTTTGTGTGTGAGTGATGGAACGTGGTCAGACGGACTGCATTTATACGTCCAGCATTTTTCACGGACAAAATGGTTTTGATTTTTAACTTATTTTCCCTCCTACATCCGTCAAAAATAACTTCAGTGAAAAAACGGACTGTCTGGCCACTACTGCGTCTTCCGTACTAACGTACGTCCGTGTGCAAGGACGCACAGTCCGTAGAAATCACGCTCGTCTGACCCTAGCCTTAGAGCGTTCATATGAAAAAACATATTGTATCAAAGTTGAATAGTTGAATAAATTCAAAAAATGGATCAATGAACTGTATTGAATAAAGATAGATATCGCTGACACATACCATGGACAAATACACCATTTAATTGGTAAGTTACATTTTTATGTTTAATTTATGTCTTCTGTTTGATACCAGCGCAAGTGGTTTTAACCAGCTTTATTATAGCTGTGTTGTAAATAATTATTTTTATTCATTACAATGTAATGAACATTTTCTCTAAATCTTCAAAAAATCATTTGAATCTTGGCGTGTGATCCAATCCGAAGGATAAGACCTGAGTAATCTGTTGCAGAATATATTGGCATCGATCGCTGCACCTGTACAGAGAATTCCGATGAATAGCAACAACTGCCTAAATAAAGGTGTATATTATTATTTCATCTATAAATCCTGTAGACATTTCCCACAGTGGATTTAGCATTTTTTATTCAGTGTGATTATAGGGAATTATTGTGTTTTTTGGGGAGCTGGAAATCAATTAGGAAAAACATACGTCCTGCCACAAAACAAGGGGGAAACTCCAGGACATGGCGTCCAGTGTAGAAACCGAAAAATACACTAAAATCCTACAGGGTTATTCAAAGACATCCGAATGGCTGCCGAAAGGGAACCGAACGCTGAAAATCAGCGTTCGGTTACCTTTCTTGGCCATTCGGCTATCCAGAGAGCAGGCAATTCGCCAAATCCTGGCGAATTGCCTGCACATACGGTGCCTGTTCGGTGCCTGTTCGAGGGCAGTGAAATCCCTATAGAGAAGCACTGCTTCGTCTATTCAGAGAACACAAACCAGCAGTGAAAGGTTCCCCTAATGTCCTGCCATTCGGTGGTTTCATTCGGCAGGTTTATTCAGGAGAATCCCATAGGCTTCAATGTTAAAAATATTCCCGTTTTAATTCAATATCTAATAAACCGTTCATTATAAAATTCTGCAGCAAAAAGTCTCTTTATTTATCGATTTTTTAGGATTTTTTAAGAATTTTTTTCTGAATTTCTTTTTTTAAAAAAAGTCAGATTTTTTTTAACTTTACTTCTTTTTTCTGTAACAGCCCTTTTTATTATCATTCATTGGATTCTATATGTATATTTCAGACATTTTCGCTCAGTAGTTTCTTTGCAAACAGTGTTTCACTTTTCAATCATTCATGCAAACTGTTTTCCTAATTTATTCACTCCATTTGTCTGCTGTGTCGGCTTTTTCCGGCAGCTTTGATACGTGTGATCGCTCCTGCTCGGGTTTTTCCGGCGTCTTCAATGGGTTAATCCAGATGTTTTTGCGGGTTTTCGGCGTGCATTCGCCGGGTTTTTGCGGTGAGTTTTCGTCGGGTTTGAGCAGCTTTTCCCTGCTCTTCGACGGCCCTGTGGTGTTTGCTGAATATACCGCAGGGTTGCCGAAATGGGATCGCCGAATCGGCCCGAATTGAAGAGAACGAAAAGTCACCGAACTTTGAATTACCCTGATATTTTGGAAGAAAATAGTGAAGCCCACAGGGTTTATACAAAAATTGAGACTTAAAGAATATATAAGTATAGAGATACATACTGACAATATGTACCTGCTGAATGTTATGTACATATGTATAAAAACAGGATACACAATAGATATAATACTTAATGTACTGCATTGATTGTAATAAAAAATACAGTAAATAACATATATGGCCAATAATAGCTGATTTACTAAAAAACGGGTATATTAAAAAATCTAGTCCAGAGCTGCGAGAAATGTAAAGTCCAAAAATATAAAAATAAAGTCAAAATATGAAAAATAATAAAAAATATAAAAGCCCCAAAAAATATTAAAATTCTTTGAAAACAACGATTTGAATAATCCAAGTCCAGCCTTAGCTGCGGAGACGGAAGTGCAAGTGGGAAAATTCCTCAATTTTTTGCTATTTATGTCAAACAAAAAAATGCTGTGGTGTAATAAAAAATATATATCTCATTTATTTATAAAACTTTGACACTTTATATATTCATGTGGAGTATCATTTGAATGGTTGTCCCCTGTCCTTTCCAATGATATCACGTTTGTGTCTGTCGCTCTTATGGCTGAGCAGATAGAGAGGTACAAACCCGCGTTCCCTCCTCTAAGGGCATTTTGCCAGTACTTCTGGCATGCCCTTCTCTCTAACTTTATTGTGCCCATGCACGATGATGTCGGTGTGCCGGGGGGAGGTCCCGCAGCAAGGTCTGACTTCCAGGAAGTCAGATCACCGTGGAGCATTGGGCGAATAGGCCGTTTTCTCCCTCTTCAGTATGACTAAGCCATGACGTGTGGGAGACGTCCTCCGTACGCAAAGGTTAAACCTGAAGACGTTTCCCACACTGTGTTAAAGAACAGGCCACAACATTGTCTATTGGGGCTCAGGGTGATACGAGGGCAATGTATGTTGCGGTTCATCATGATATGGGGAATAGAAGCACATTAATTGTTGGGGTTCATGGTGATTCAATTTTAGAAGCAGATTGTATTTTGGGTTTCATGATGACATGAATGATAGAAGCACATTGTATGTTGGGTTTCATGATGATATGAATGATAGAAGCACATTGTATGTTGGGTTTCATGATGATACGGATGATAGAAGCACATTGTGTGTTGGGGTTCATGATGATACGGATGATAGAAGCACATTGTATGTTGGGTTCATGATGATACGGATGATAGAAGCACATTGTATGTTGGGTTCATGATGATACGGATGATAGAAGCACATTGTATGTTGGGTTCATGATGATATGAATGATAGAAGTGCATTGTGTGTTGGGTTTCATGATGATGATACGAATGATAGAAGCACATTGTATGTTGGGTTTCATGATGATACGGATGATAGAAGCACATTTTATGTTGGGTTTCATGATGATACGGATGATAGAAGCACATTGTATGTTGGGTTTCATGATTATACGGATGATAGAAGCACATTGTATGTTGGGTTTCATGATGATACGGATGATAGAAGCACATTTTATGTTGGGTTTCATGATGATATGAATGATAGAAGCACATTGTATGTTAGGTTTCATGATTATACGGATGATAGAAGCACATTGCATGTTGGGTTCATGATGATACGGATGATAGAAGCACATTGTGTGTTGGGTTTCATGATTATACGGATGATAGAAGCACATTGTATTTTGGGTTTCATGATTATACTGATGATAGAAGCACATTGTATGTTGGGTTTCATGATAATATGAATGATAGAAGCACATTGCATGTTGGGTTCATGATGATATGGATGATAGAAGCACATTCTATGTTGGGTTTCATGATGATACGGATGATAGAAACACATTGTATGTTGGTTTCATGATTATATGGATGATAGAAGCACATTGTATTTTGGGTTTCATGATTATACAGATGATAGAAGCACATTGTATGTTGGGTTTCATGATGATATGAATGATAGAAGCACATTGTATGTTGGGTTTCATGATGATATGGATGACAGAAGCACATTGTATGTTGGGTTTCATGATTATACGGATGATAGAAGCACATTGTATTTTGGGTTTCATGATTATACGGATGATAGAAGCACATTGTATGTTGGGTTTCATGATTATACGGATGATAGAAGCACATTGTATGTTGGGTTTCATGATGATATGAATGATAGAAGCACATTGCATGTTGGGTTCATGATGATACGGATGACAGAAGTACATTGTATGTTGAGTTTCATGATGATATGGATGACAGAAGCACATTGTATGTTGGGTTTCATGATTATACGGATGATAGAAGCACATTGTATTTTGGGTTTCATGATTATACGGATGATAGAAGCACATTGTATGTTGGGTTTCATGATTATACGGATGATAGAAGCACATTGTATGTTGGGTTTCATGATGATATGAATGATAGAAGCACATTGCATGTTGGGTTCATGATGATACGGATGACAGAAGTACATTGTATGTTGAGTTTCATGATGATACGGATGATAGAAGCACATTGTATGTTGGGTTTCATGATGATATGGATGATAGAAGCACATTGTATTTTGGGTTTCATGATTATACGGATGATAGAAGCACATTGTATGTTGGGTTTCATGATGATATGAATGATAGAAGCACATTGCATGTTGGGTTCATGATGATATGGATGATAGAAGCACATTACAAAACACGGGCATCCCTCTCTAGACTCTATACCACTGATGGCACCACCATTCTATGACGAAAGAACTTCTTGAAGATAACATGGTAAGTGTAGATCCTTGCCCCTCTTTGCCTTCTCCCATGCATTGATATAGCCTGCTTTTTATCTCAAAGCCAAATGTCTCATCTATGACGGTTTATTCGGCATCTGGAGGCTGTTGGTGAGAAGGCAGGACGGCTTTATGAAGAGGTTTTAGGATGAAAGTGTAATTTGTATGGTTTTGTTCTAAGGGGTGAGGACATACCCAGGCCTTTCGCTCCATATAAGCCAAGTTTTACCCCACACCCATTGAATCGATTCCTAGGTTGCATCTATACAGAGAGCTTGGGGCCCTGTTGAATTTCCACACATGTGTAACAGCAGTAAATGTTTGTAGAAGGATAGAAATCTTGTGATATAAGGGTTAACGCTCATCATATTTCTGTAATTAATCCCAAGCCATGTGAACCTGGCAGGTGACACTTATTTTAAACGATGTCGATCTGTAAGTCAATTAAGTGACCCATTATCATCCACCGCTCTTCCCAGTAAAGGCCCGATCACGTCTGTGTCCCCCGAGAGAGTAAAGCATGACTTATAATTAGTCCTGCCTGGGGTAAAGCAACCAGAACTGATTTGAGGATCTGCTGTCATATACTAAGAGCGCTCCGTGTGCTGTGTCAGGCAACATGCTCGTTTGGTGTATTTGCAGACTGTAGGTACATTATGTCTTTGTATGATGAGGGCTACTGGATTACAGAAGAAGCCACAACATTGTCTATTGGTGCTCAGGGTGATACGAGGGCATTGTATTTTAGAGTTCATCGTGATACGGATGATAGAAGCACATTGTATGTTGGGTTCATGATGATACGGATGATAGAAGCAAATTGTATGTTGGGTTTCATGATGATACGGATGATAGAAGCACATTGTATGTTGGGTTTCATGATGATACGGATGATAGAAGCACATTGTGTGTTGGGGTTCATGATGATACGGATGATAGAAGCACATTGTATGTTGGGTTTCATGATGATACGGATGATAGAAGCAAATTGTATCTTGGTTTTCCTGATGATACGGATGATAGAAGCACATTGTGTGTTGGGGTTCATGATGATACGGATGATAGAAGCACATTGTATGTTGGGGTTCATGATAATTCAGATGATAGAAGCACATTGTGTGTTGTGTTTGGGATGTTACAGATAATAACCAACTCTATCCAGTTCTACCAACACCTTTAATCTCCGGTCATTCATTGGACACCAGGTTTGCCGATTTCCGTCTCTAATTAGCCGTCATTAGGCTGGGGCTTCACCTTCTTTTTCCAGCCTATAGTGTGAATATATGAATGATAAATTCAATACACACAGCAACAATCCAACAATGTGTTTGTTACCAGATTCCGATTCCACCAGAGATGTTAAAAGTCAAACACCAATGGGAATATCTTGTGCAACCCATTAACCCTTAGCGCCTCACCTATAATGTCCACATTCCAACCAAGACTCACACCAAGTCAGCCGGAGACGTTAAAATCTCTTGGCGAGATGTTATGCAGTGTGTGGAGCAGTGAAATTACCAGCTGGCGCAGCTGAGAGTGGACACGCGCGCAGCTAACGCTCATTAACCCCCTGTGTGTGTATCTCAGCCCTGGTGTAAAATTAACCAGAGCCGGAACAGCTTCCTAGACTTCACCTGCTCAGGGAAGCTACACCAGGGTTTACGTGTCGTCATGAGCGTCACACCAGCTTTTAGGAGGGGTTACATTACCCTGGTTTGGAACCTAGACGTTACGTTATTTCAGCACCTTGGAATCCGTCGCTATTCTCTCATTTCTTAATGACGCGAGTGTCCTGTGTAAAGTATAAGAGACGCCGACTACAGTAAGGAACGCAAGCTGCGAGACGCTAAGGTGGGAACGTTTCCTTTAACGGCGAGGTTGGAATAGGATGTGAAAACATTAAGCTAAATGTGTCAAGCGTTATGTCATTCGGCTCCGACGCCAAACTTAACATCTCGGTTGGAGTTTGATCCGTTGTGTTTTCTGATCGCTGAAAGATAGATAAACATTAACACATAAATACAGTCATTTCTTAAGGGTTCACATACTTTCTCTTGCCCCTGCATGCACTGGCCTTAGTTGACGTATAGCTTGTTCTGCATTTTGTGATTTATTTTCTAATATTGGGAGGAAATGAAGAAATTTGATATTTTAGGAGCAAGTAGTAAAAAAGGGATATTTTCCAACAGAGACTGTCGTCTGTTTTGATTTTTTAAATTTTATTTTTGGTGTCAGACAGAAAACGTATCCAGACCAGGACGAGCATCGTATCACTGAGCCGACTGCTGCAGAAAGTCATACGGCAATCAGCAAGTCCTGTGTTTGTTATTTGTTGTGGCTTATTCTAGCAGTCGTTCCAGTCATCTGCTGCTCGTCCTGGCCACGTTTTCTCGCTGGACCCTGAAGAGGACGGATATAAATAGATCCCACCAGCTAATATCTGACCTGAGACCTTATAGTGGACAGTATGATGTCACTCATTAGCTTTACCTTCTCATTATATGCTTTATTCTACTTCTGAGAAGACTCCTCTTCTTACTCGTTGTTGGCCACGAGCTGGTGACTTGCTGGTAATAGACCACAAGCAAAATGTAGGCGTAAATTTCAGGAGGGCTGTGGTCTCTTATTTTAACCCCTTAATGTCAAAGCAGCACCGAGATTCAGGCCCTTAATACCACCGAGCGTGCTAACTCCGGCAACTCCCCCGGCCCACCTCCCTTCCCTGCGGTGATCAGCTGCCGGCAAGAGAGGCGGGGTAGAGGAGTAGGCAGAGAGCCGCAGGGTATGCTATACCATCACTCAGCGTTTAGGCCCACCCGCCGCCAGGATGGCAAACAGCACGTCTGGCGCCGTTAAGGGGTTAAATAAAAATAAAGTAAGACATAAATAATGGATATAAATTATAAAAACTCTTGTTTTAACATGAATGGATTTAGGGAAAGCTCAGAAACCAATAGATGGGGTCTGTGAAGGTAATCGTAGTCCGGTTTATAGTGTGGTTGGATTCAGTCTTGTTCCTTGACATATTTATCGCATGCCCTTGTGTTTTCTCAGGTGTTTCTCGGCTCTTCCATAAATCTCTAGGCTCCAGGATGAGTAGAATCTGCCCCCAACCTTAAATCCTTGTTGGTTTCCATCTTGGTGGATCTGCTTGCTGATCAGAGTTGTGGAAATGGTGTTTTCTGCTTCCCTACGCTAATCATTGACCCGAAGAATCATGTCAGACACCGCCTTCCAATCAAATCGCAGCGTGTCGTCCTTCATTCTGCTTGGGATCCCCGGGATGGAGAACATTCAGCTGTGGATCTCTCTGCCGCTGTGTTCAATATATATTGTCACTGTTGTGGCAAACATTTCTGTTCTACTCATCATAAAAGTGGAGGCCAACCTCCACCAGCCCATGTACCTCTTCCTTGCCATGCTCTTAGTCACTGACCTAGTCCAGTCTAATGCTGCCCTGCCCAAAATGCTCTTTCTCTTCTGGTTCAATCACAGGGAGATCTCCTTTGAAGGCTGCTTGGTCCAGATGTTCTTCATACATGCCTTCTCTATCATGGGTTCTACTGTTCTCCTGGTCATGGCTTTCGACCGTTATGTGGCCATTTGCCACCCACTAAGATATTCCACCATCCTGACGAATGGAGTGATCATGAAGATGGGGCTGATGGTGGCCACAAGTGGCACGCTTCTCGTTTTCCCACACCCCTTCTTGGTGAAAAGGCTGACATTTTGTAACAGTCACATTATCGAACACACATACTGTGAGCACATTGCCGTGGCCAAGCTCTCCTGCATGGACATCAGGGTAAACATTGTGTATGGCCTAGTTGTAGCCATCCTGGTTGTCGGAGTGGATTCTACATTTATTACCATTTCATACTCCATGATTGTCATGGCCGTCTTCAAACTTCCATCACGGGAAGCCCGGCACAAAGTCCGCAGCACATGTGCAACACACGTCAGTGTCATTCTCATAGCTTACATCCCCGCTTTATTTTCCTATGTATCACAGAGATTTGGGGTGCATACAGCCGCATCCACCCAAATCATGCTGTCCAACCTGTACCTGATAATCCCTCCCATGCTAAACCCATTAATATACGGGATAAAGACTAAACAGATCCGCGACCATGTTATTAAATGGTTTCCGTCCCAGAAGGACTCACGTGTGTACCGTTGAACATGTTGCCATATGTTTACATGGTTCTGAATATGGGACCATACACTTGGAGATTGATTTAATTCGACCCGATGGCCAAATTAGGGACATTTATCGATAATGATTTCTCTCAGGTATTGGCTCTCGCGGCTAGACATTTTAACTGGAAATATTGATTTTCGATTAATTTATCGTTTTGCTGATTTCTGAAAATAATATCAAATTCTGAAAGCTAGGTAAATAGAGGGAATCAGCTGAAATCTTTGTTTAACCCCATTCCCTGCTGAGCCATTTCACCTCTGTGTGCTGAGCTCATTTTGACCGTTTTGTGCTCATCATGTTTAAACACGATTTGAAGTCATGTTTTATTTTAGAACCCAGACATATTATATATCCTTTTTTTCAGCGGTCGCGGCAGATTCATAATATATCATTATTATATGTATACGTCATGCCCTGTCAGAATGCTAATAAAAAAATTAAAAAAATTGAATTTCCATTAAAATTTCAATCATCTACAGTGTGTAAAATAATTTTTTCATATTTTATCATCTGAGCCTTAGATATATATTATACATATTATAGATATATTATATAGGGTGCACTTGTACAAAAAAATAGAAATGGGAACCTGTTACTGTTATTTCTGAGAAATAACATGATTTTAGCTAAAAAAATAGAATTTTTTTTTTTTTTTTTTTTTAATGAAAAGTTTTATTCCGTAATCAAGAAGTAATACAATGCAATGCAATTCGGTAATAAACAAAGGACAGGTCAAGATAAAGGACAGTCCCATTACAATATAAACATTGTCGCACTACAAAGTAAGAACATATAATAACATAAGTATCGTGGGAATATATGTAGGAAAATGTAATCTGATGACTGGTGCGCATCATAAGTCTTGCTCTTTAGTCAGGACTCCCATGGGAAGTATCCTGTGGCTTAAAAGACGTACATTGAGTGATCATCCGTAGTATCAGAGAAGAATCATGACAAGGGGAAGGTGTTTCAGTCAGTAAGAGAAGGGAAAGAAGAGTGGAGAAAGGAGTAAAAGGAGAGAAGAAAGAAGAGGAAAAGGAGAAGAGAGCGAAATCACCAGAGAGGTAGAGAAAGAAAGGAGACAAATAAAATAAAAAAATAAAAAAAAAAAGGGGGGGGATTGGTGGGGTGAGGAGGGGGGGAAGGAGGAGGTGAGGAGGGTGAAGGTGCAGGAGAGGAATATTCGGGTCTAGGGGCTGGTGTACGAAGAAGTTAGCCACAGGAGCCATCCCCCCGCCACCAGCGAGGCACAACAGCATAAGTTCCGAACCACATAGGCTCAGGCGTCTCCCGCATCAAGGGCCGCGCGCTGCCCGTCACCCCCCCC
Organism: Leptobrachium leishanense; assembly: GCA_009667805.1. Lineage (NCBI taxonomy): Eukaryota > Metazoa > Chordata > Amphibia > Anura > Megophryidae > Leptobrachium > Leptobrachium leishanense. Next base: position 465,689,661 of record CM019064.1, on the reverse strand, counting down.
CCAGGACCCCCTGTAACTGAGTCGAGGAGCAGAACGTGGACCAGTGCAACCACACTGTGGTGAAGTGCTGTGCAGCCTTTGCGGGAGAAAGAGCAAGTTCTTCGTTCGACCGTAAGGCTTCTAGCCTGTCGATCAGTGTCCTGAGTGGCGGTGCGGACGGCGATTTCCAGTATAGTGGGATCATGGATCTAGCCACCAAAAGAATGCGCAGCAGTAAAGATTTCTTCATTGATTTAGTTGAAAAAGGAAGGTGAAGGAGTAGAAAAACTTGTGGGGTAAAATCTAAGCTCTCGTCAGTGGTGCTCTGGATAAGGTCCCGGACTTTTGTCCAGAATGGTTTGAGAATAGCACATTCCCACCAGATGTGGATATACGTACCAATCTCAGTGGAACATCTCCAACAGGTCGGGGAGACTGTGACATTAAAAGTGGCCAGAAGTGCAGGTGTGCGGTACCAGAAAGTTAAAAGTTTATAGGAAGATTCTTGTAGTTTGGTGGTTTGTGAGCCTGAGTGGGTGAGGGTCAGAATCTTAGTCCAATCCTCATCTGTAAGAGAAATGTCGAGTGTGCGTTCCCAGCGAGACATAAATGCTGGGGAGTCGTTGTTTATTTCCCGAAGCAGGCTGTAAAGATGCGATACACTATGCGCCAATGGGAAAGTCCTGTTGCAGAGAGTTTCAAAAATGGTAAGTGGTCTAGTCAGCGAGGCATTACCCGGTAGTCTTCTCAGAAATGAGCGAATTTGATGAAGATTGAAATTTTCCGCGAAAGTAAGTGCCGGCTGATCGGGAGTCTCTAAGTTAACAAAGACACTGTCTTTAAGCATATGATGAGCCCTAAGAATTGGGGCGTCAGTAATGCGTGATGATAACGTGCGTAAAATCGTGACCGGGAAGTCTGGGTTATCTGTTAAGGGCAGTAGAGGAGACGGGTATGTTGATAAAGAATATTTTATCCGTAGTTTATGCCAGACCACAAGCGTGCTACCCGCCGGTGATGATACTTTTGCAGTGCGTTTAATTGCGGCCCATGATAACCAAGGAAGGGACCCTACCGGGCGACCTGCGTGCGCTTCTTCTAAATCCAGCCATTTTTGTTCCGGCGAGCTCGTCATCCAGTCGAGCACCCGTGTGAGATGTGCAGCGTAATAATAGAGACATGTGTCCGGGAGAGCAAGTCCTCCGTTGAGTTTTGATTTACAGAGCGTCTCATACCGAAGTCTGGGACGGGTCTGTGGCCAGATAAAGGAGGAGAACAGGGTGCGTATCGTCTTATGAAACGACAATGGAATAAAGATAGGAATTGTATGAAATAAATATAGCAATCGAGGTAGGAAGTTCATTTTGATAACACTGATGCGACCCATCCAAGACAAAAACTTGGGGGACCATTTCGCCACGTCCTGCTTAAAGGTGTCAAAAAGCGGGGTAAAATTTAGATTAAATAGTGTTGAGTAATCAGAGAGACGTATTCCGAGGTAAGTAAGTGAAGATGGGCACCAGCGGAAAGCATATTGCCCCTGTAACATACGTTTCCAGTTTTTTTGTGGGGCGATCGACAATACTTCAGACTTTGCCATATTTATTTTGTAACCCGAAAGTGAGCCGTATTCTTGTAGTTCCCCTATTACGGCCGGCATCGACTTCACCGGATCCGGTAACAAGAACATAAGATCGTCCGCGTATGCGGAGACCTTGTGCATGGTTGAATGACCCTGTACTCCCGTGATACTGGCGTTCTGACGGATTGATGATAGCAGTGGTTCTAGACTGAGTGCGAAGAGGAGTGGGGAGAGAGGGCAGCCTTGTCTCGTGCCGTTACGTATCTGAAAAGCTGCTGTGAATGCACCGTTCACCTTTACACGTGCTGACGGTGTAGAATATAAAGCACGAATCCAGCTGAGGAAGTTTTCTCCAATTCCGTAGTGTTTCAGTGTTTGAAACAGAAATGGCCATAAGACCCGATCAAAGGCCTTTTCAGCGTCTGTGGAAAGGAGCAATAGTGAGCGCTCCTTATGTTTAGTGTACGTTATGGCATTAATGACTCTAATAGTGGCATCCCTGGCTTCTCGTCCTGGGATGAAACCCACTTGATCTGGATCGATCAGTTGAGGTAGAAATCGTTTTAGCCGATTAGCCAGTACCCGTGCCAATAGTTTCATGTCGCAGTTCAGTAACGAGATGGGGCGATAGTTGCTACAGTTAACATGATCTTTTCCGGGCTTTGGTATTAGGGAGATTGTGGCCATTAGTGAATGAGGATGAGGTAGGGTCCCTTCCTGGAGTGCATCAAAGAGCTTCGCCATAGTCGGCAGGAGGTCTTTAGCGTTTGTTTTATAATATTCAATGGGTAAGCCATCAGGACCAGGACTTTTCCCAGGTTTGGTCGTCTTTAAAGCTTCCAATATTTCCTCCCCCGTGATCGTGGCGTTCAACGTTTCACGATCTAAGGAGCTAAGAGGTTGTAGTACCGTTCGTGTCAGATAGGAATCTATGCTAGCCAGCACTGGGGTTGAGGGTTCAGTATTTTCAAGGTTATAGAGGTCCGAAAAAAATTTCAAGAATTCTCCTGAGATGTCTTTTGGGTCTGTGACCAGCGTTCCCTCCGTTGTTCGGATCTTCGGGATATAAGACTTAAAACGTCTATCCCGAAGTATCCTCGCCAGGAATCTGCCGGGTTTGTTCTCATTCAATGCAAAAAACGAGCGAAACCTCAAAGCTTGAAGCGAAGGGAGGCGTTTATCAATTTATCTAAGGCCTGTCTGGCCCGAATAAGGCGCTGATACACCGTGGTGTCATTCGTCGCGATGTGTTCAAGTTCTAAGCTCCTAATGCTGTCTACAAGCGTTCGTCGTTCTTCCACCTGCAATTTCTTACGCGTCGTGCTCTTACAAATGAAAAATCCTCTTATCACTGCCTTGTGTGCCTCCCAAAGCGTTGGGATAGGGGTATCAGTGACACTATTCTCTGTGAAGAAGCGCTCCAGAGTGTTGTGCAGTTCGTCACGAATTAGAGGGTCCTCCAGTAGGGAGACATTGAGACGCCAGTGGCGTTCTCGTGGGACAAATAATGGTGATTGGACCGCCAAGTTAATCGGCGCATGATCTGACCATGTCGTGGGCGCCATGTCTGCTGAGCTCGTTAAATGAAGATTATGGTAGTGCATGAAAAAATAATCTATTCTGGTATAAGTCGCGTGTACGTGTGAAAAATAAGAGTAGTCACGGTCCGTCGGGTGTGATGCGCGCCATACATCAACTAGCCGGTGGTCATGTAGCGTGCGACGTATACTGCGTAGGACATGAGCAGGGGTGGCGGAGCGGCCTACTGATGAGTCAACCTGTGGTTCCAACGCCACATTAAAGTCACCCGCTATGATTGTCGTACCCTGTTGAAAGGATTCCAGTGTTCGAAGAATCCGTAGCAGACATGAATGTTGTTTTTTGTTGGGTAGGTATATAGACACGAAGGTGTAAACCGTATCGAAAATTGATCCTCTGACAAATAAGTATCTACCTCCTTCATCAGTCAATGTGGTGTCCACCACAAAAGGCACCTCCTTCGATATCAAGATCGCAACTCCCCGGGCTTTACTATGGGAAAAGTTACTGAAGAAGCCCATCGGATAATTGACGTCACCCAAGGTCGGGGACGACCCTGCGCGAAAGTGAGTCTCCTGGAGGAAAGCAACGGACACACGCGCGGCCCTCAAGTCGCGCAACAAGCGGGAACGCTTCTCGGGCAGGTTAAGGCCCCGTACATTGTGAGACTGCAACTGTAAATCGCGAGCAGCATACGGGGAAAGCTCAGGCGGCATGATGCAGGTCCAAGCAGGAACCTAGTACTCAGATTAAATTACAGGGGATTTAGTGGGGGGAGGAGGTAGGTATAGACAAGAGGGTTCGGAGAGCAGAGGTTGGGGAGCGAAGAGGTGAGAGAGAAAAAAAAAAAAAAGGGGGGGGACGAAGATGGAGAGGTAGGAACAAATGAGACCGACAGTGAAAGTGAAAGAGTGTGAAAATCAGGAGGTAACAAGTGCGCCAACTGGGATACCCGCCTCCACTACTAAACCCGCAGGTCAGGTGTGGGGGTCCACAGTTGGAGGGAAATTGCACTAAACCTCGCGGGGGGGACCTAAGCGGCCGTACTCCTGTTCAATCGTGTCCGTGTAGTGAGATAGGATAGTAGGTATACAACCCGAGATGAAGCTCAGACGGTGTTACCTGTGACCGTCTATGCCGACATGTGGTGCTACCAATAGGGTCCGTGGCTGATTTCTAGTAGGGGACTAGGAGAATATGGTTATCTAAGGTATCTGTGCTGATCCATGTAGGAGGAATGAGGAAGGGAACAGGGGGGGGGCGTTCTCCAGTAACAACGCAGGAGTGTGAGCTGAGTGTGTGGCTATAAAGGGTTGGCGCCTCAGTTACGTCCGTTTCACGGGTCTAGCTACCGATATAAGGCAGAGAGTCATCTGTGTTGTGAGGTGCTAAATGAACCATAAACAAAACTGTATATAAAACAAAGATAGCAACAAGTACGTTCGTTGGCAATGCTTATGACTATAACTTGTATAAAACGTTGGAGTCCCATACGGGGTCTCAATGCATCAGCAAATAAAACAACATTAGGCGTACAAAGTTTGTAACTTAAGTGCAATTACATTCCCTCCCGCCACCCCTTCTCGTCTTCCCACCCTCAGCTGCCCATCCTCACCCACCCACCACCCATTTCTAACCCTCCCCTTCCCACCCGTGTCCAAACAAATTCGTAAGAATCACAACGTATATGTGTAACTGAACAGGGAACGTATCTAAACTCACAGACTGGGAGCATAATGGACGCCATATTATAGCTAGTTTCCCGCCTTATCATGCCCCAGGTTATCAGTACAGGGGAAATATCCTCTTATTTGATCGTTGGCAACGTGTTTAACTGTTTAATGTATAAGATACTGGAGTCCTTTACGTGGTCTCAAAACATCCGCGGATAAGACCATCGTAAGAATGCAGAGTTCGAATTCCGTAAGCAAATACATCCCCTCCCGTCATCCAGATTGTCATCCCGTCCTCCGCTACCCACCCTTACCCCTCCCCCTCCCTATCCCCCTCTCCCCTTCAAAACCAATCGAGACCTTTCCTTAAGGTTCCACACGTGTATGGGTGAAGGAGTAGTAAACTCATCTAGACCCATTAACAAGCGCAAAACATGGATGCCTTATTACTTCTGACTTCCAGCTTAGTCATAACCCAGGATATGTCAGTATATAATGCAAGGTGTCATTCAGCGAGTAGTTCACAAGCAATATGTGGGCATACATTAACTGGGCACTACTATTAAAGATCTGTATCCCTTCTTCCTCGAGAGGTTAACGCTACCCCTCACCACTCCATCTTGTCTGTAAGAAGATTGCCAGTAGAACAGCTGAGTTTCTTAAAATTGTAAAGTCTGCAAAGTTAAATTTTCAGCATGTGAGTGCACAGAAAGCGGATTCAACGTTCCTCGGTCTCAGGCTGCCACATTCTGGCTGTCCTGCCAGATTGTCGATTGGGAGTCTGCAAGCAGCCGGTCTTCGGCTCGACGCCCTTTGCGCGGTGATTTTTGCGGCCTAGGTGGTCTGGCTGGCTTATCGACTGACGGTGTCGCGCCAGTTAAAAGTTCCCAATCAGGAACCTCTGTCGGAGGGAGGTTCAATTCCGCCAAAAAGGGTGCTACATCTGACGGGGCACGTATGGCTATAAGCCTATTGTTCCGACGGACTTGCAGGGAAAAAGGGAAGCCCCATCGATACGGTATGTCCGCCTCCCGTAAAAGTTGGGTAATTGGGTGTAATTCACGGCGTGCGGTTAACGTATGTGAGGAGAGATCTTGGAACAGTTCAAATGATTCGTTTGCAAAACGCCATTTTCGGCGTATGCGCGCTTTCAACAAAATTGCCTCTTTCAGTGCAAAGTCCGGGATATGGCATATGATATCTCTAGGTGGGGCTGATTCCAGTGCGGCCCGGGGGCGAAGGGCCCTATGCGCTCTATCAATCGCTGCGTAGGGTAGGTTGGGGCAGCCCAGTATTTGTGTAAATGCGCCAAGGAGGAATTCCTTCACTTCTGTAACCCCTTCGTGAACCCCTCTCACCCTGATGTTAAACCACCCTTAGAAAAACTAGTCTTCAACCGCCTCTCCCTCTTCCTGTCCTCCAATTCCCTACTCGACCCCCTGCAATCTGGCTTCCGTCCCCTACACTCAACTGAAACTGCCCTCACCAAAGTCACCAACGACCTCCTAACTGCTAAAAAACACGGCCACTATTCTATTCTCATCCTGCTTGACCTCTCGGCTGCTTTTGACACTGTTGACCACCCCCTCCTTCTACAGACCCTCAACTCTCTGGGTCTCGGTGACACTGCACTCGCTTGGGTCGAATCCTATTTATCCAACAGGTCCTTCTGTGTGTCCTTTGCTGGTAACTCCTCCTCTTCATTGCCTCTATCTGTTGGTGTACCTCAAGGCTCTGTCCTTGGTCCTCTGCTCTTTTCCATCTACACCTCCTCCCTGGGCAAAATCATCAACAGCTTTGGCTTCAATTACCACCTCTACGCTGATGACACTCAGATCTACCTCTCTACCCCTGATCTCTCTCCCCCTGTCCTTTCAAAAGTCAGTGACTGTTTATCTGGCATCTCCTCCTGGATGGCCTCCCACCACCTAAAGATCAACATGTCGAAGACTGAACTCCTACTTATTCCTCCCTCCAATGCCTCCCCACCTCCTGACTTCTCTATCACGGTGGAGGGTATCACCATTTCCCCATCAAACCAAGTTCGCTGTCTTGGAGTTACACTGGACTCTGCTCTTTCCTTCATCCCCCACATCAAGTCTCTTTCCTCCTCCTGCCGATACCAACTGCGTAATATTTCCAGAATTCGGCCATTTCTTACCGCTGTCGCCACAAAACAACTCATACACGCCCTGGTAATCTCCCGACTCGACTATTGCAATAATCTCTTATCTGGCATCCCTCTGTCCCGCCTCTCCCCCCTACAATCCATCCTGAACGCCTCCGCCAGGCTAATTCACCTCACCCGCCGCTCTGTCTCTGCCGCTCCCCTCTGCGAGTCCCTTCACTGGCTCCCCATCCACTGCAGAATTAAGTTCAAAATCCTTATCCTTACCTACAAACCCTCACTAACTCAGCTCCCCACTACCTGTCCTCACTAATCACCAAATACACCCCAGCCCGCTCCCTAAGGTCAAACAGTGACCTGCGCCTAGCTTCTCCCCGCATCACCTCTTCCCATGATAGACTGCAGGATTTCTCACGCGCAGCCCCCACTCTCTGGAACGCTCTCCCTCGTACTGTCAGACTTTCCCCTAACTTCTCTTCCTTCAAACGCTCCCTTAAAACATTCCTATTTAGGGAAGCCGACCCCCCAACTCACTGACGCAACCATCAATCACTCTCACTTTACAGTCCTCTCCTCCTGTTTCCAACCCCAACCCTCCTAGATTGTGAGTTCCTACGGGAATAGGGCCCTCATCTCCTCCTGTACTGTTTGTCAAATGTTGTTCAATGTATTGTAGCCCTGTCTATACTGTGCTTATTGTACAGCGCTGCGGAATATGCTGGCGCTTTATAAATAAAGAATAATAATAATAATAATAATAATGTTGTGCCTTCGGGATCGATTTTCTAAGTCGTCTATTCGACGTTGCATATCTGATAAGCGCTGGTTCGTGAGCAGGTCAGGATTTGTGGTGCAGCTTATGTGTGAGGCGGCAGCTTCCTCTAAGCGCGCCACCCGCGTGCCTACCGCGGACAAGTCAGCCCGGACTTCGGCTATCTCGCGCCCCACTGCCGCTTGCATTTGGTCGAGCATTTCCTTAAAGTCCAGTCTCGTGGGTAGCTCAGCACGTGTTGGTAAGTCCTCAATAAGCCTTTCCAAGCGCGCAATTGCAGTCTGACCTGATGTCTCCGTCGACAGGGGAGCAGCCGCCATCTTGGTAGAATCCTTGTTACTAGGCCGTCCTCGTGTTGCTCCAAAATACGCCATTATGGGGCTCGTTTGTTGGTCTTCTGGGGTGTGGGGGGTTCTCCTAGTCGATCTACGACTTGTGGTGCGTACCATAGCCACGGGCAGATTTAATTGTGCAGATTTGTCAGCAGCGGTCTCAGGAGCTCCCGCGCTAGGCGTCCATCTTCACGCTCGTTCAGGCCACGCCCCCCGTGTGCAGAATGTTGATATAATTTTGATTATGCAAGAATGTCATTGTCTGTTGCAATCTGTTGATCAGATTAGAATTCCAGTAAACAAGGCGGCCGCTCACTCCCAGGACCCTCAGGCTGGATCTCTTCTCTGGATTCACCAGGCGGATCTGCTGCCTCACAGGGCTCAGGACACAAAGGACAAAGGGGATGAAGCCGCCGGACGAGCAGCAGCGGAGAAACCGAACCAGGAACCGGAAACCTGCAGGGAAAGGAACGGCGCATGCGTAGAGATAGTGTATTATGTTTGGGTAAAGGCCAAAAAATAGAAATTTTTCATTAATGCAGCGCTATTGTTCACATTAAAATTAAAACGTAAACAATAGTGCTGCATTAATAAATTTCATAGTATATACAGTACTGTGCAAAAGTTTTAGGCAGGTGTGAAAAAATGCTGTAAACAAAGAATGCTTTGACAAATGGAAGTGTTACACGTTTATATAAATGAAGAAAATGCAGTGAATGAACAAAAGAGAAATGTAAATCAAATCAATGTTTGGTGTGACCTCCCTTTGCCTTCAAAACAGAAGCAATTCTTCTAGGTCCACTTGCAAACAGTTTTTGAAGGAATTCGGCTGGTAGGTTGTTCCAAACATCTTGGAGAACTAAGCACAGATCTTGTGTGGATATCGTCTTTCTCACCTCCTTCTGTCTCTTCATGTAATCCCAGACACACTTGATGATGTGGAGATCAGGGCTCTGTGGGGGCCATCACTTCCAGTACTTCTTGTTCTTCTTTACGCTGAAGATAGTTCTTAATGACTTTGGTTGTATGTTTGGGGTTGTTGTCCTGCTGCAGAATAAATTTGGGGCCAATCATACGCCTCCCTGATGGTATTGCATGATGGATAAGTATCTGCCTGTATTTCTCAGCATTGAGAACACCATTAATCCTGACCAAATCTCCAACTCCATTTGCAGAAATGCAGCCCCAAACGTTCAAGGAACCTCCACCATGCTTCACTGTTGCCTGCAGACACTCATTATTGTACCGCTCTCCAGCCCTTCCACCAACAAACTGCCTTCTGCTACAGCCAAATATTTCACATTTTGACTCATCAGTCCAGAGCACCTGCTGTCATTGTTCTGCACCCAGTTCCTATGTTTTCGTGCATACTTTAGTCGCTTGGCCTTGTTCCCACGTCGGAGGTATGGCTTTTTGGCTGCAACTCTTCCATGAAGGCCACTTCTGGCCAGACTTCTCCAGACAGTAGATGGGTGTACCTGGGTCCCACTGGTTTCTGGCAGTTCTGAGCTGATGGCACTTCTGGACATCTTCCAATTTCGAAGGGCAATAACTTTGATGTGTCTTTCATCTGCTGCACTAAGTTTCCTTGGCCGACCACTGCGTCTATGATCCTCAACATTGCCCGTTTCTTTGTGCTTCTTCAAAAGAGCTTGAACAGCACATCTTGAAACCCCCGTCTGCTTTGAAATCTGTCTGGGAGAGACCTTGTTGATGCAGTATCACTACCTTGTGTCTTGTTGCTGAGCTCAATCTTGCCATGACATGAAACGGTCTTTCACAACCTCACCTTGGTAGCAGAGTTTGTCTGTTCCTCACCCAGTTTTAAGCCTCCTACACAGCTGTTTCTGTTTCAACCTACGTGTGACATTGATGATCATTAGCACCTGTTTGGTATAATTGGTGGATCATACACCTGACTATAATCCTACACAGTCCCTGACTTTGTGCAAGTGTACCTGTGAGAATTGATGCTGGTTTGATGGCAAAAGGTAGTAACACCAAATATTGATTTGATTTAGATTTTTCTTTTGTTCGCTCACTTTGCATGTTGCAAATTGACAAAAATAAACAATCATTATTTATATTTCTGAAAGGATTCTTTGTTTACAGCATTTTTTCACACCTGCCTAAAACTTTTGCACAGTACTGTATATGTACAGTCATGGCCGAAATTGTTGGCACCCCAGACATTTTTCCAGAAAATCAAGTATTTCTCACAGAAAAGTATTGCAGTAACACATGTTTTGCTATACACAGGTTTATTCCCTTTGTGTGTATTGGAACAAAACAAAAAAAGGAGGAAAAAAAGCAAATTGGACATAATGTCACACAAAACTCCAAAAATGGGCTGGACAAAATTCTTGGCACCTTAACTTAATATTTGGTTGCGCACCCTTTGTATAAAATAAGTGAAATCAGTCGCTTCCTATAACCATCAATAAGCTTCTTACACCTCTCACCCGGAATTTTGGACCACTCTTCCTTTGCAAACTGCTCCAGGTCTCTCTTATTGGAAGGGCGCCTTTTCCCAACAGCAATTTTAAGATCTCTCCACAGGTGTTCAATGGGATTTAGATCTGGACTCATTGCTGGCCACTTCAGAACTCTCCAGCGCTTTGTTGCCATCCATTTCTGGGTGCTTTTTGACGTATGTTTGGGGTCATTTCCTGCTGGAAGACCCAAGATCTCGGACGCAAACCCAGCTTTCTGACACTGGGCTCTACATTGCGACCCAAAATCCTTTGGTAATCCTCAGATTTCATGATGCCTTGCACACATTCAAGGCACCCAGTGCCAGAGGCAGCAAAACAACCCCAAAACATCATTGAACCTTCACCATATTTCACTGTAGGTACTGTGTTCTTTTCTTTGTAGTCCTCATTCTGTTTTCGGTAAACAGTAGAATGATGTGCTTTACCAAAAAGCTATCTTGGTCTCATCTGTCCACAAGACGTTTTCCCAGAAGGATTTTGGCTTACTCAAGCACATTTTAGCAAACTGTAGTCTTGGTTTTTTATGTCTCTGTGTCAGCAGTGGGGTCCTCCTGGGTCTCCTGCCATAGCGTTTCATTTAAATGTTGACGGATAGTTCGCGCTGACACTGATGCTCCCTGAGCCTGCAGGACAGCTTGAATTTCTTTTGAACTTGTTTGGGACTGTTTATCCACCATCCAGACTATCCTGCGTTGCAACCTTTCATAAATTTTTCTCTTCCGTCCACGCCCAGAGAGATTAGCTACAGTGCCATGGGTTGCAAACTTCTTGATAATGTTGCGCACTGTGGACAAAGGCAAATCTAGATCGTTGGAGATGGACTTGTAACCTTGAGATTGTTGGTATTTTTCCACAATTTTGGTTCTCAAGTTCTCAGACAGTTCTCTTCTCCTCTTTCTGTTGTCCATGCTTAATGTGGCACACACAGACACACAATGCAAAGACTAAGTGAACTTCTCTCCTTTTTATCGGCTTTCAGGTGTGATTTTTATATTGCCCACACCTGTTACTTGCCCCAGGTGAGTTTACAGGAGCATCACATGCTTGAAACAATCTTATTTATCCACAATTTTGAAAGGGTGCCAAGAATTTTGTCCAGCCCATTTTTAGAGTTTTGTGTGACATTATGTCCAATTTGCTTTTTTTCCTCCTTTTCTTGTTTTGTTCCAATACACACAAAGGGAATAAACATGTGTATAGCAAAACATGTGTTACTGCAATACTTTTCTGTGAGAAATACTTGATTTCCTGGAAAAATGTCTGGGGTGCCAACAATTTCGGTCATGACTGTATATATATTTTTGTTTTGTGTATTTACCCGTAACCTGGTCATGTTTGGTATCATTGGAAAGGCCATGACCACCGATCGGGAGTTATGGAGGTCCAAAGGACTCCACTATCTCCACCAAAGGGATTTCCATAGGAAATCTCTGTGCAGCTAGGGGTTAACTCGCTAACCGACGTCATCGCGTCATGCGTGATGATGTCAGTTGACGAGGGGAGACTCGGAGGCAGGGCTGACATCTAAGATGGCAGCCCCCACCGGAAATTGGCTGTGAACTCGTGCCGATTGGTCACGGGTCGTGACCTGGCACCTAAGTAGCTTTGACCTTTCCAGCGATGCCTCTCTTAACTTTCTACTCCTCGGCGATGGGGAGATAGAGGAGTCCAAATACACCCCTCCCCTTCAGGCACTCCCCCTGCTCTGGCAGGGGGGTGCCTGAAACTGACATCATCACGCCCGGTGCGATGACATCAGCGCGCCAGAAGGGATATAGATCTGCGTGGGACCCCAGATGGAAAGGTGAGTATCGGACGGAAGGGGGGCTTCAAAGCAATGACGTGTGCTGGACTCTGCATACAGTGGGGACACATGAGTATGTCCCCCACATGTCATCCGCAGTGAAGGGGCTAAACATCAGGTTTTTCTAACCGCCCTGTTCATTGGCACAAATCTGTACAATATTGACTGAAAATAAGATTTTTCAGACCTTTTTCACAAACCAGACAGTTTTTTTTGGGGACCAGCGTCATTTTCCGAATATTGGCTCCAGTTGAATCAGACGATCATATAAAGGGCCAGTACCACCGAAAAATGAAAAGTCCTTATTGTGTGTATTTTATGTTGCTGATATCTTTCATGTGCTTTGTTTTTCTCTTGTATGTTTAGAAAACATTACGCTCGCTACAGCGATTGGTCTTAGAGGGTGAAGTCTGTGTGTGACATCACTAGTGACCGAGCTGGTGACCGGCAGTCAGGAAATTCAAAATCCCGGCTGCTGGTGATGCTGGGTGGGGTTGAGGAAACTCCTCTGCCTCACCCAGCGATTTCACCACATCAGAGAAGCTGGGGGGGGCACTCCTCACATCCTGACCACTTTATAAATGTAACAAGTGAGGATGCGCAGAGTGTTATTAAGCATCTCTTTAAGGTTATTCAAAGTCAAACTGTCCACTGAATTGCACTGAACACTGTAGACATGTGCATGGTCCTTTTTTCATTTTGGGTCATTTCGGGTAATTTCGTCTCGCTTTTTTTTTTTTCGGGTCGTTCGTTATTTTACCGCAATTCGTATTTTTCGACTGATATAAAATATCAGACGGCCGGTTATTGTTTTTCAGATCACTTCATTTTCCTTTTTATGGGTTATTCCATTTTTTGGGTCACTGCCTTTTTCGTTTTTATGAGTTATTTCGTATTTCCGGGCGATTCATATTGTCAGACGACTGATATTTTGGATTTCAGATCACTTAATTTATTTTGTTTTTATGAGTTATTTCGTATTTTGGGTTGATTTATATTACGTTTTTAAGAGTTATTTTGTCTTTATTGATTATTCCAGAATGTGAATTAAATTACTAGCAATAAAATGAAATACCAGCCGTCAACCGTTTATTTTTTTCACTTGCAGCAAAAAGACTCTTTACTTATTTTTTTCTAGGATTTTTTAGGCATTTTTCGGGATTTTTTTGGGTGACATTTTAGGTTTCTTAATTTATTTTGAAGCAACAAGGCTTTTTTTCCATAGGCATCAATGTAAAAAATATTCCCCGTTTTTATTAAATATAATTTCAACCTTTTGTTTTCACTTGCAGCAAAAAGTTTCTTCATTTATTTATTTTTTAAGAATAAATTTAAAAATCAATAAATAAAGAGACTTTTTGTGGCAGATTAAAATAATAAACGATTTATTAGATAATTGAATTAAAACGGGAATATTTTTAACATTGAAGACTATGGGATTCGCCTGAATAAACCTGTCGAATGAAACCACTGAACATCAGGGCAATTCGGCAGCTTTTCACTGCTGGTTTTTGTTCTCTGAATAGCCGAAGCATTGCTTCTCTATGGGGATTTCACTGCCCTCGAACAGGCACCGAACAGGCACTGTATGTGCAGGCAATTCGCCAACATTTGGCAAACTGCCTGCTCTCTGAATAGTTGAATGGCCAGGAAAGGTAACCGAATGCTGAATTTCAGCGTTCGGTTACCTTTCGCCAGCAATTCGGATCTCTTTGAATAACCCTGTTAGAGTTGCTGAAGCAGAATATCGATGTCGATGAAAACCACCGAATTGCACTGGTAACCGCCCGAAATGGCATCAGCGAATCCCACCTAAAGATAAAAAAAAGGGAAGTCTCCTATTCTCCTAAAAGGAAGTTAAATCAATAAAAATGTATCTGAGTAATTTAAAAAGTCCTTTAAAATATAATGAAAAGGTCTGTTACAAAATAATAAAAAAAGTCTTTAAAAAAATGTCATCTTAAAAAATATATAAAAAAATTTAAAAAGGTCTTTTAAAAAGATTTTTTTTTAAAAAAAATTGTAAAAAATATAAATAATAAGTTGTAAAATAAAATAAATTACAAAGATATTTCAGAAGGGCCCTCCGCCAGCCAGGATCTCTGTCCCAATTTCTTCCCCATGTGGGAATCAAGGACTGATGGATCAAATAGGACGAGGCAGGCGGCAACAACCCAGTGTGAGGAAGGAGAGAACAATCCAATATGGCCACCGGCTGCACCTCACGGGGTAGGCCCAAAAGCGCCACGGACCCAAAATCAGCGAACGACTCCAACTGTAGGCAAGTTGCACCACAGAGTCCCCGCACCAAGAGGCGGCATTAAAAGTGTAAAAACAGGGAAAGAAAAGAAGCTGCCAGGGAGCCCCTCAAAACATGGCTGCTCTTGTCGGCTGTCAACTCTGTCCCATATTTTTGTTTTTATACTATTTTTACTACAACTGTTTAATTCTTTTCATTTGCAGCAAAAAGCTTTTTAATTTATAGATTTTTTGGAATTTGTTATTTTTTTTTTAATTTTTAGCTGAAATTTTTGGATTCCCAAAACAAGGCTTTTTTTCTTTGCCGGATGCAGCATTTTTTTTCTTTAGTCTGGCTGCTTTCGGCGGTGTTGTCTTTGGTGCTGAAACTTATTTCTACACCAAGGGCAGGGTTTTTTTTCCTCTGGAGCCGGCGTGCTGCTGTCTTTGGTGCTGAAACCTATTCCAGCCCCAAGGACAGGGGGATTACTGTAGTTTGTAATCCTAATTTTTTAAACCTAATCTAACAGTAATTAATTCATCCGTTTCACATTCCAAAATAACGAATCAAAACAAAATATGAATCAAAACAAAATAACAAATCGATACGAAATACAAATGACTAATCTTCTGAAATAACGAATCGATACAAAATACGAATCACGGTAACATAACGATTGCACCAAAACATATTACCAAACGTAACGATAGTATTCGAAACTAAATGAAGCTAATTTTTCGTTGTGGACATGTCTACATCATGGTATGCATCATTAACAGCACACGCAGGATGAAATAAAGATAATTTGAATACAGATTACTAGTCATATATAATAAAACATTCAAATGATGTAATTTTTGTGCATTTTTAAGTTTTTATTTTTTAATAAAACCGTTAACTAAGGATCATGTTGTGATAGAAATCTCACACGGAGTGTCACCGTTATGTGGAATCCTTTGTATAACATTTTTACGCAATCACCAAACACAAGGATCTAATCACAACAATTCCTAAAGCACCGACATATTCCAGAGTGCTGTACAATGAACCGGACAAAACAGACATAACATTTACAAAACTGTTTGACAGGACAGGAGGATGACAGGAAAAGAGCCTGGCAAAAAGCTTTCATTAAGAGTTAGCAAAGGGGTGAGGTGTGAGAGGTACCGGATGTGAGGTGTGAGAGGTACAGGATGTGAGGTGTGAGAGGTACAGGTCAGGATGTGAGGTGTGAGAGGTACCGGATGTGAGGTGTGAGAGGTACAGGATGTGAGGTGTGAGAGGTACCGGATGTGAGGTGTGAGAGGTACCGGATGTGAGGTGTGAGAGGTACAGGTCAGGATGTGAGGTGTGAGAGGTACCGGATGTGAGGTGTGAGAGGTACAGGATGTGAGGTGTGAGAGGTACCGGATGTGAGGTGTGAGAGGTACCGGATGTGAGGTGTGAGAGGTACAGGTCAGGATGTGAGGTGTGAGAGGTACCGGATGTGAGGTGTGAGAGGTACAGGATGTGAGGTGTGAGAGGTACTGGATGTGAGGTGTGAGAGGTACAGGATGTGAGGTGTGAGAGGTACCGGATGTGAGGTGTGAGAGGTACAGGTCAGGATGTGAGGTGTGAGAGGTACAGGATGTAAGGTGTGAGAGGTACAGGTCAGGATGTGAGGTGTGAGAGGTACCGGATGTGAGGTGTGAGAGGTACAGGATGTGAGGTGTGAGAGGTACAGGATGTGAGGTGTGAGAGGTACCGGATATGAGGTGTGAGAGGTACCGGATGTGAGGTAGAGGAGTCTGGCAGAGGTGTTCATTATAGACTGTAGAGGGGTGAGATGTGAGAGGTACAGGATGTGAGGTGTGAGAGGTACAGGATGTGAGGTGTGAGAGGTACAGGATGTGAGGTGTCAAGCCCAGGTACCAGGGTGGCACGGGGAAGTGGGGGGTATGCAGTTTGCAGTTACCCAGTATGCAGTTTCCTGCACAGATGACCAGGTTGATATGGTTTGGAAGGGGATGAAATATGGGAACTGACCGGATGAATTTTGCAGGATGGTGGGAAGCGTGGTGGAAACAAAATGCAGGAACCAGGAATAACAGAGAACAGATGGGTAAAGCAGAGCAGTGAGTAACAGCCCCTCACTCTCTCAGGACATGAGCTGTATGAACCAGCAACGGTCTGGCTGGGGCGTGGTACCTATATTTCTGGTGTGTGTGACATGTTTGGTGTTTTAACCACTTCACTGCGGAGGACGCGCTGAGCGCGTCCACCCGCAGTATCGTTCCTTGCGGAGGACGCGCTGAGCGCGTCCTCCCTTTGGGGCCAGCGTTCGGCCGGGTTCCGGCCGATCGCTGGCCCCCCCAGTGCGGGCTGACATCCTCGATGTCAGCACAGCACCCGGAACCGCCACCGGAGTAATTAGGTGTCATCGCGGCGGCGCAATGACACCTAATTCAGGCGCCCCCCGCATGTGCGGAGGAGGCGCCTGAAAGGGAGGGGGGGAGGGCCTTCGGACCTCTCTCCCTCCCGATCGGCGGCGTGCAGGGGGTTAACCCAGGCACCGTTTGGAAGGGCACAGCCTGGCCTTCCAAATGGTACTGGGCATTAACCCCATGGGGGCCGGATCACGAATCGGTGCTGAAAAGCGCCGGTTCATGATCCTTTCCCGGAGCTGGCCGACATCTTGGATGTCGGCCAAGCTTCCGGGAATGCCCCTTGAGGACTGGAGTCATCGTGCATAGCACGATGACGCCAGTCCTGGAGTTAACCCCTAACTGCCACCAATGGTGGAGATAGGGGGTTCCAATGAACCCCTATCTCCTGATCCGTGGCAGTTAGGGGTTAATGTCTGGTATTGTTGGATCAGTCAGAGCATGGCCGTTCCAACAATACTAAACATGAGTATGAAAAAAGTTTTTTAAAAAAATAAAAAAAATAAATAAGAAAAATATATTTTAAAAAAAAATAAACAAGTTTTTTTTTCTTTTTTTGGTTCGTTAATGCAGCAATATTGTTCCCATTTCAATTATAATGTGAACAATAATGCTGCACTAACGATTTTTGTATGCGGTGCGTTTGTTAAAAATCGCGTAATTTTCCCCAAATAAAATGTAACGAGACCCCATCTCTAATTTTTTTAACAAGCGCACCCCATACAAAATATAACTGCAATTGCTCGCATGTTAAAATGTGCAAAAAAAACACTTTACACGTTGTAAATTATTGAAAATTCATATTTTATTGCATTGTTTGTTATAATATACAGACAGGTCATGATGTATACTTATAATAATGACATATTATGAATCTGCCGAGTCTGACGGAAAGAATGATATATAATATGTCTGGGTCATATACTAAAATAAGCCTTCAAAACACGTTTAAACATGATGAGCAAAATCGGTAAAAATGACCTCAGCACAGAGGCGGGAAATGCCTCAGCAGCGAAAGGGTTAACTATTTACATTGCTGGTTGCAAGGCAGGAGCAGAACCTGAAGTTCACCACCAGGGGGTTCCAGGATGGTTACAGCCAGGGATCCTGACAGTACCCTCCCTGTCACGGGCACACTCTGGGTGACCAAGAACTGGCTGTAGCTGGACCTCAGTGGGCAGGAGAAGACGTCCAGTGTCCTGATACAGGGCCCTGCATGGGTATAGCGACAGGTTGCAGTGTCCATTCTCCTAATACAGGGTCCCGGGCAGGAATAAGAATAGTTCCTTGTACAGTGTAACAGCCCGGTTCTTCAGGTGGGGGTTCTGGACGTGTACAAGGGTCATGACCTCGTAGGCTCCTGGAAACAGAGAGACACTGGTAGGAGGCAGGGTCACCAGGGAACTTTGTGCCAACATAGGCAGATGTCATTGGGGTAGATGTAGCCTGTGGGAGGTCCTGGGTCACTCCAATGGGGGAGCCTGCCTGTAACACAGGCCTGGAGACAGTTCTTCCTCTGTTGTCTCCACGCCTTGGAGGTAGATATTTTCTTACAGGGGTCTTCCACCCGGGTGCTGAGGACAACAGGATCGGTCGCCACGATGGTGCCCATATATTCACGTCGTTGGCCTGGTGGTCCTTTGCTACGCCGTGCGGTTTGTGGCAGGCTTTTAGCTTCAGAGTCATCTGTCTCCCAGTCAACTTCTGAATTTTCATGGACTGCAGGTTTCAATGTCGCAGCGATGATTGGTCTGCTGGGCATGTCATACCTTGTATCGGTAGGCACACAGGTAGGCATATAGTCCTTTTCAGCGGTGTCCCACTCATGATCAGACGCCTCATCGTGTGTATCGAGGTTGCTCCATTCTCTCATATGGGGTCAGGTGGTGGCAGCCTCCACCCCTTCCTCCTTGGTAGGTAAACTGTCCCAGGTGGTACCCCTTGGTATCTGCTCTGGATTTAAATAATCAGAGGTTAGACGGCCAAATGGTAAAAAAATCACACAGAGTGTCATAACCAGTACCTTCAACTTCAGGGATGGCCGGATCTTGTTGGCTGAGAGGGGTGGGAGTTGTGGTTGTACCTGGAATCTGTATACACATAGCCTCCATAGGGAGCGGAGGTTCTGGTTCCACAGGTATATTTTCAAAGTCCATAGGAGGAACTGGATCAAGCTTGGGCTCCCTGGGCAAGGGCATGGAGTCCTCCATATCCATGGAGCTGTCAGACTCCTCTTCAGAGCTGGACTTCGGCGATGCCGTAGTTTGGGGTACAGCTCTCCTAGGAGTGGGTCTGGGTACCGGAGGTTTTCTGGGTGCAGGTTTAGGTGGGGGTGCAGGTCTTGGAGACCTCTTGGGCACAGGAGGTTTTCTGTGTGCACCCTCTTGTGCAGCAGACCCCTGGGGGCTGGTTTGGGAAAGGGTACTGGCTTAGGTGCTGCAGGTCTCCTCGAAGCTGGCTTCACATCAGAACCTGAAGTTCACCACCAGGGGGGTTCCAGGATGGTTACAGCCAGGGATCCTGACATGAGGTGTGAGAGGTAGAAGTCCAATTAAAACGCCAAGACGTGATGCAGCATCCGGCAAAAATACCATAACTAAAACCAACAAAAAATACAAATGACGAAAGCGGAGACTTCAGAGAACACGGCACAAGGGAAAGAAATAATCTCAGGATATTCTGAGCCATCGTCCGGCCGACACCGCGGAAACTTACCAAAATATGAAATCCCAAAGGATGGATTAATGAGTCCTCTGTTCTTTACCCTGCGGGATACATCAACTACACAGACTTATATACAGGAGGAGGCGAGAACGACAGAGACAGAGCAAGACAGTGACAGCAGGCGACGACAGAGACGAGCAGATACAGAGAGGGACATACAGACACAGAGGAGACACAGAAAGAGACAAACAGATACAGACAGAGGAGACACAGAAAGAGACGAGCAGACATACAGAGGGACAGACAGACAGACAGACAGGCAGGAGACACAGAAAGAGGTGACACAGAGGGAGTGAGAGGTGACTGAAATGTGAAGATATGATGCGTGAAAGAGACACTCCAGTGACAGCGGGACAGAGCGAGACACAGATCTTGGGTTAATGATGGATCACCCACTTTATCTTCTCTGGTAACGTCATTATTAATATTTCTCATAATTTCACTTGATTCCGTCACTGATTTCTTTGTAGTTATTGTTTCCTTTCGCCCCCTCTGACATGACCTTTGGGTGGGTTATCTTCTCGGCTTCAGATACTTCCAGATGAATCCGTTGCTCCTCAGCAAGACACATCTCTCTGTTCCACGTTCATTCTGGGCTCACACTCCATCATACAGGGTTATTCAAAGAGAATTGAAAAGTCACCGCATGTACGGCGACTTTTTGTTCTCCTCAATTCGGTGCGATTTGGCGATCCCATTTCGGCGACCCTGCGGTGTATTCAGTAAGCACCACAGGGCCGTCGTAATGCAGGGAAAAGCCGCCACAAACCCAACGAAAACTCACCGCAAAACGAGGCCGAACGCTCAACGAAACCCGCAAAAACATCTGGATTAACCCCGCCGAAAACGGAGGAGAAACCCGAAAAAAAAAACAGTTTGCTTGAATGTTTGAAAAGTGAAACACTGTTTGCAAAGAAACTACTGAGCGAAAATGTCTGAAATTTACATATAAAATCCAATGAATGATAATAAAGGGCTGTTACAGAAGCAAGAAGTAAACTTCTAAAAAAAATCCGGAAAAATGCTTAAAAGATCCTAAAAAATCTATAAATAAAGAGACTTTTTGCTGCAGAATTTTATAATGAACGGTTTATTAGATATTGAATTTAAAGGGGAATATTTTTAACATTGAAGCCTATGGGATTCACCTGAATAAATCTGCCACATGAAACTACCGAATGGCAGGGCAATTTGGCAACTTTTCACTGCTGGTTTTTGTTCTCTGAATAGACGAAGCTATGGGGATTTCACTGCCGTCGAACAGGCACCGAACAGGCACCGTATCTGCAGGCAATTTGCCAACATTTGGCTAACTGCCAGCTCTCTGAATAGCCGAATGGCCAGGAGAGGTAACCGAACGCTGATTTTCAGCGTTTGGTTACCTTTCGGCAGCCATTCGAATCTCTTTGAATAACCCTGATAATGTTGTTTTATCCAGTTTGACCAAACTCTCCTTCCTCGATTTATGGTCGCTATTTCATCCGTGGGGTCTCACCTTAAAAAAAGAAGCGTGGAAACTCCCCAAGATTTCTGCTCTCCAGTTGAATGCTGACAAGTTACACTTAACCCGCCGCTCCCCCACACTGAAATATAATATAATGGTTTAAATACAATGATACGTTTGGTTTTACTTTGGGTTTTACGTTAGGCTTTATGTTTGACTTTATGTTGGGTTTTACGTTGGGTTTTACGTTTGGTTTTACGTTGGGTTTTATGTTTGGCTTTATGTTGGGTTTTACGTTGGGTTTTATGTTTGGTTTTACGTTGGGCTTTATGTTGGGTTTTACGTTGGGTTTTATGTTTGGTTTTACGTTGGGCTTTATGTTGGGTTTTACGTTGGGTTTTACGTTTGGTTTTACGTTGGGTTTTACGTTGGACTTTATGTTTGGTTTTACGTTGGGTTTTACGTTGGGTTTTACATTGGGTTTTATGTTTGGCTTTATGTTGGGTTTTACATTGGGCTTTATGTTTGGTTTTACGTTGGCTTTTACATTGGGTTTTATGTTTGGCTTTATGTTGGGTTTTACGTTGGGTTTCTACGTTTGGTTTTACGTTGGGTTTTACGTTGGGCTTTATGTTTGGTTTTACGTTGGGTTTTACGTTGGGTTTTACATTGGGTTTTATGTTTGGCTTTATGTTGGGTTTTACGTTGAGTTTTACATTTGGTTTTACGTTGGGTTTTAGGCTAAGGTCAGACGAAAGCAGTTTTAACGTGCGTTTAACCGCACTAAATCACGGCCGTGCTAGCAGCAAATGACATCCAATGCCGGGTTGCATATGAAGAACGGCCGCACAAAAGTGCGGCCGCGCAAAGCAAGTGGCAAACGAACGCATTTTTTCGAGAACGTCAAACCGCTAGTACTGACGTACAGAGTGCGCTGCGTCCGCATAGCGGCGAGTTTGCGTGATTGGGAGACGTCAGACGCTGCACACGTCCGGCCAACATAACGTCCAGACGCAAAAAGGGTTTTATTGATGATCCGTACAAAATCACGGATGAAAATGCGCATCGTATGACCTCTATCGCGTATTCCGTGAAAAAATACGTCCATTCGTTCAAACGCACTTTTTGACGGACAACGCGAAAAATGCGTTAGTCTGACCCTAGCCCTACATTGGGCTTTATGTTTGATTTTACATTGGCTTTTACATTGGGTTTTATGTTTGGCTTTATGTTGGGTTTTACGTTGAGTTTTACATTTGGTTTTACGTTGGTTTTTACGTTGGGCTTTATGTTTGGTTTTACGTTGGGTTTTACATTGGGTTTTATGTTTGGCTTTATGTTGGGTTTTACGTTGGGTTTTACGTTTTGTTTTATGTTTGGCTTTACATTGGGTTTTATGTTTGGTTTTATGTTGGGTTTTACGTTGGGTTTTACGTTTGGTTTTATGTTTGGCTTTACATTGGGTTTTATGTTGGGTTTTATGTTGGGTTTTATGTTGGGTTTTACATTGGGTTTTAGGGGATGATTATGATAATTGTAATAAATATCAGAAATTTCTGGTGAATTCATATTAGAATTTGGTTGGAACCTAATCTTTACAGTGTTTGGGCAAAAGTAGAACTCTGTACTTCCTGGAAAACTAGTAGAGGAACTGCATTCCCAACCATTCCTGCTTGAGTTACCCTTGATTTCAAGGGATGTTTAATACGATTCTGTGACATGTAACATGGGGCTTTATCAGTGACGTTTTCCTCAGTTACAGTATCGGGGAGAGAGTAAATTCCACACACAGACACTGTGTGTATAAGGATGTTTCAGCCAATGTAAGTTCTGGCTGATTAATTCAGGTCACTGTTCTCGCTGCGCACCTCACGCCGTTACAATCACAGGTCTTTACAAGCCGGTGGTCACCAGGATTTGGGATTTTTTCATGTGATTATTTAATCTCACTAACATAAGATAATTTATTTAATTGTGTTTCCAGGTTGTGATGTCATGACGTGTCACCGAGATCGCTCTTAAACATGGATATCGTAAACAGCAGTAGCTTCCACCCAGACTATTTTATCCTGAGAGGAATCCCCGGCTTGAAGAATTCTCACTTAATCCTCTCCATACCATTCTGCTCCATGTACGTCCTGGCTCTCATCGGAAACTCTTGCTTGATACTTCTTATCTGCACCGTCAGAGGCCTCCACCAGACAATGTACATTTTCCTGGTCATGTTGGCTTTCATGGACGTCTTTTTGTGCTCTACCACCGTGCCGAAGACCCTCAGCATATTCTGGTTTGAGTCCCACGAAATCTCGTTTAATGGCTGTCTCATTCAGATATTCTTCATCCACTTCCTGTTTGTGTTAGAGTCGTGCGTCCTGCTCCTCATGGCCTATGATCGATACGTTGCTATCTGCTTCCCATTATCGTACGCAACGAATATGACGGTCACGTTCATTAAACGATCAGTAGTGGTGGCTCTCACCCGAAGTTTCTGCATCATAGCTCCATTGGTTTTCCTTCTAATAAGGTTACCGTATCGCCAGAGCAACGTCATAGAACATACGTACTGTGAGCACATGGCGATGGCCAGGCTGGCTACGTCCGACATATTGGTTAATATTGTGTATGGGATGACTATAACATTTTTGTCGCCCGGGATGGATTTAATCCTCATTGGGGTTTCATACTGTGTGATAATCTGGGGGGTCCTGAGACTCCCCTCCACTGATGCTCGTTTCAAGGCATTTAACACGTGTGTGTCCCATATCTGTGTTATAGTCATGTTCTATGTACCTGCTTATTTCTCTTTTATCGTACACAGGGTGAGGCATAAACTCATCCCTCTCCAGGTCCACATCCTGTTGGCCAATCTGTATGTTCTCGTTCCTCCTATGATGAACCCAATAATCTATGGTGTGAAAACCAAGGAGATCCGACACATTGTCTTCCAGGTGTTGGTTCAGAAAATATTTAGAAATGAACACAACCCATGTGTAACCCGCCACGGCTCTTAAAGGTCACTATTTCCCTTCAGGAGAATGGTGCCACCATTACTTCTACCTCACTGGCTTGTTGCCTTGGTGTCCTCTTTGACTCCTGTTGGTATAGCTCCATGGTCACTTGGTTTCAGAATTGTTGGGATAGTTCTATGGTCATATTGTCCCAGGTTTGTTGGGATAGATACATGGTCACTTTGTCTACACGGTCCCTCAAAGGTCCAGTTCCCTCTCTCCTGAGGAGATTCTCTGCTATAGGGCAAGGGGTGCTGTTATGTTCTCTGTTTATTCTAAGCATTTGGATACTGGCCAGGCCATTTTCTTTTGTGTCTCTTTTTGGTTTTGTGTTTCCTTTTTGTATTCCTGTAGATTTATTCATTTACGTGCTTTCCATCTCTTTCTTTTTATTTTTCAGAGCACTCTGGAGTTTTCCTTGTATTTCATGAGCTCCTCCGGAGCCGACAGTTTCTGTGCTACTTTAGCATGGAACCACTTTTTTTTAGCTTTTGCCGAATAAAGGTTACGTTTTATTTCATATACCTAAAGGTTTGGCTTCATATACTGTGTAGTTCCGCACATTGTCCCAGGTATGTTGTGATAGTTCCATGGTCACATTGTCCCAGTCCTGTTGAGGTAGTTCTATGATCACTTTGTCCCAGGCCTATGGTGATAGCTCTGCAGTCACTTTGTCCCAGGCCTGCTGCGGCAGGTACTTGGTAGCTTTATCCTAGACCTGAGATGTCCATTCCATGGTCACTTTGTCCCAGACTTGTTGCGGCAGGTACTTGCTAGCATTATCCTAGACCTGAGATGGTCGTTCCATGGTCACTTTGTCCCAGGCTTGTTGCGGCAGGTACTTGGTAGCTTTATCCTAGACCTGAGATGTCCATTCCATGGTCACTTTGTCCCAGACTTGTTGCGGCAGGTACTTGATAGCATTATCCTAGACCTGAGATGGTCGTTCCATGGTCACTTTGTCCCAGGCTTGCTGCGGCAGGCACTAGGTAACTGTATCTCAGACTTGCTGTGATCGCTTTGTAGTCACTTGGTCCCAGACTTGTTGCAGCAGGCTCTCGGTAAGCTTATCTCACACCTGTTGTTGTAGCTCTTTATGTTTAGTGATTTGGTTTTCTTATTGTGGTTTATACTGTATTTGTATTATGACAGACGCCCTGAGATGGGTTTAACCCTTTCGCTGCTGAGGCGTTTCACGCCTCTGTGCTGAGCTCATTTTTACCGGTTTTGCGTATCATGGTTAAACGTGTTTTGAAGCTTATTTTAGTATATGACCCAGACATATTATATATCGTTCTTTCCGTCAGACTCGGTAGATTCATAATATGTCATTATTCTATGTATACGTCATGACCTGTCTGTATATAATAACAAAAAATGCAATAAAATATGTATTTTCAATAATTTACAACTTGTAAAGGGTTTTTTTTTCACATTTTAACATGCGAGCAATTGCAGTTATATTTTGTATGGGGTGCGCTTGTTAAAAAAATTAGAGATGGGGTCTCGTTACATTTTTTTTGGGGAATACAAAAATCGTTAGTGCAGCATCATTGTTCACATTATAATTGAAATGGGAACAATATTGCTGCATTAACGAACCAAAAAAAAGAATAAAAAAATGTTTATTTTTTTTTTATAATTTTTTTTTTAAAAAAAAATGTATTTTTATTTTTAATTTTTATTTTTTTTAAAAAACTTTTTTCACTGTAGTGTTTGGTATCGTTGGAACGGCCATGCTCTGGCCGATCCAACCATACCAGACTTTAACCCCTAGCTGCCACGGATCGGGAGATAGGGAGCTCATTGGAACTCCCTATCTCCACCGTTGGTGGCAGTTAGGGGTTAACTCTAGGACTGGCGTCATCGTGCTATGCATGATGACGTCAGTCCTCAGGGGGAGTTCCCGGAGGCTTGGCCGACATCCAAGATGTCGGCCAGCTCCGGGAAAGGATCACGAACCGGCGCTTTCCAGCGCCGATTCGCGATCCAGGATCCCCAGGGGTTAATGCCAGGCACCATTTGGAAGGGCAGGCTGTGCCCCTCCAAATGGTGCCTGGGTTAACCCCCGCAACACCGTTGATCGGGAGGGAGAGAGGTCCGAACGACCTCCCCCCCTCCCTTTCAGGCGCCTCCTCCGCACATGCGGGGGGCGCCTGAATTAGGTGTCATCGCTCTGTCGCGATGACACCTAATTTCAGCGGCGGCGGTTCCGGATGCTGGGCTGACATCGAGGATGTCAGCCCGCACCAGGGGGCCAGCGATCGGCCGGAACCCGGCCGAACGCTGACCCCAAAGGGAGGACGCGCTCAGCGCGTCCTCCGCACACCAGCAGACATGCGGAGGACGCGCTGAGCGCGTCCTCCGCATCGAAGTGGTTAATAGCTGTGGATCGTGTGACTGTAAAATCACCTGTAAGGACAGGTAATGTGTCTCATTACGGAGCTCCAGTAGACAGCTGGTTCCCCTAGAAATAGTTTTGCGTTTCACAGCGATGTAATCAACACCTGTGCGATTCATAGACACATAGAAAATGTGGTCAGATAAGAACCTTTCGGCCCATCTAGTCGCCCAATTACATGGATACTTTACCTGGATTTATCTTTTGTTTAGGATAGCCTTATGCCTATCCCATGCTTGCTTAAATTCAATTACTGTTTTGGCCTCTACCACTTCTACTGGAAGACTGTTCCATGTATCCACCACCCTCTCAGTAAAATAATGCTTCCTGATGTTACTTTTAAACCTTTGCCCCTCTAATCTAAGACTATGTCCTCTTGTTTTGCTACTTTGTTTCCTTTTAAATATACTCCCTTCCTCTACCTTGTGGATTCCCTTTACGTATTTAAATGTTTCTATCATATCTCCTCTGTCTCGTCTTTTTTCCAAGCTGTACATGTTAAGATCATTAACCCTTTCCTGGTAACTTTTCTCCTTCAAGCCGTACACCATTTTAGTAGCCCTTCTCTGAACTCTCTCTAAGATGTCTATATCCTTCTGGAGATACGGTCTCCAGTACTGCACACAGTATTCCAAATGAGGTCTCACCAGTGCTCTGTACAGTGGCATGAGCACTTCCCTTTTCCTACTGCTAATACCTCTCCCTACACAACCAAGCATTCTGCTAGCATTTCCAAGCATTCTGCCAGCATTTCCAAGCATTCTGCCAGCATTTCCTGCTGCTCTATTACATTGACTACTTACCTTTAGATCCTCTGAAATAATAACCCCTAAATCCCAACCCTCAGATGTATCAAATATTCTATATTCAGCCCTTGGGTTTTTACGTCCCAGGTGCATTATCTTGCATTTATCCACATTAAAACTCAATTGCCACAGCTCCCACCATTTTTTTAGTTTATAGTTTAGTTTAGTTTTAGTTTATAGTTTCCACATCAATTCTAATTGGATTAAAATCTGTTTGATAATAAACGATCTCTCTCTGTTATCTCGAGCGCTGGGATTTGTAACGCTGCTTTAACTATCAGAATGAGGTGCTCGCTGGAGGCCCTGGCCAAGACTAGCAGGGTTACTCAAAGAGCACCAAATTGGCTCTAAAAATTGCACCGAACATTGAATTTCACATATGGTGCACTTTTGCGGCCATGCGGCTATTCAGAGAGCAGGCAAATATGGTGCTGTTCGGCGGCAGTGAAATCCAGTGCTGTTCGGTGGCAGTGAAATACGGTTCCTGTTCGGCAGTGAAATATGGTGCCTGTTCGACGGCAGTCAAATAGGGTGGCCATTTGATGGCAGTGAAATACAGTGCCTGTTCGGCGGCAGTGAAATACGGTGCCTGTTCTGCGGCAATGAAATACGGTGCTGTTCGGCAGTGACACACGGTGCTGTTTGGCGGCAGTGAAATACGGTGCCTGTTTGGCGGCAGTGAAATACGGTGCTGTTCGGCGGCAGTGAAATACGGTGCCTGTTCGGTGGCAGTGAAATACGGTGCTGTTCGACGGAAGTGAAATACAGTGCTGTTCGACGGCAGTGAAATACGGTGCCTGTTCGGCGGCAGTGAAATACGGTGCCTGTTCGGTGGCGGTGAAATACGGTGCCTGTTCGGCGGCAGTGAAATAGGGTTCCTGTTTGGCGGCAGGCAGTGAAATACGGTGATGTTCGGTGGTTTCATTCGACAGGTTTAATCAGGCGAATCCCATAGGCTTCAATGTTAAAAAATATTTTGATTCAATATCTAATAAACCGTTTATTATTTTAACCCCTTCGCTGCGGGTCACATGTGGGAATGTCCTCATTGGCTCCCACTATATGCGGAGAGCGTTCCCGACACGTCATCCGCTAGTGGGAGCCCAGTGAGATATACTCACCTCTCTCTCCGGGTCCCATGGTGTTCTGACTTCAGGAAAGTCAGACGCTGCTTTTATAAGCCTTCGGCCTATCGGGCGCGATGACATCATTTTCAGGCGACCCCCCGGCAAAGCCGGGAGATCGCCTGGACGGAAGGAAGGCGCTACAAGCTGAAGGCAGGCATCGCTTGGAAGGGCAGTGTCTGCCGTTTCAAGAGATGCCTGTATTTAACTTCTGAGATGCCGGACCGCGATCCAGTGCTATTCGGCGCCAAATTGTGGCGGGGGCGCCATCTTGGATGGCGGCTCCACCTCCGGGTCCCCCCTCGTCAGTTAGCCAGGGAACCCCAAGCTGCCCGAGGATTTCCCAAGGCAACTAGAGGGTCATGGTTGGTGCCATTTTAAAGGCCAGACAAGACCATGTTTAAAGTAAGAAAATAATAATAGAAAAATATTAAAAGAATTATAATGTGAACAATGATGCTGCACTAATGATTTTTTTCTATGGGGTGCGTTTGTTAAAAATTTCCCCCCAAAAAATGTAACAAGTCCCCATTTCTAATTTTTGAACAAGCGGACCCCATGGAAAATATAACCGCAAAGACTCGGATGTTAAAAATGTGAAAAAAAAACACTTTACACGCTGCAGATGGTTGAAAATTCAATTTATATTGCATTTTTTGTCATAATATACAGGCAGGACATGATGTATACATATAATAATGATATATTATGAATCTGCTGAGTCTGTCGGAAAGAACGATATATAATATGTCTGGGTCATATAATAAAACTTAGCTTCAAATCGCGTTTAAACATGATGAGCGAAAGCGGTAAAAATGAGCTCAGCACAGGGGCGGGAAAAGCCTCAGCAGTGAAGGGGTTAATCTGCGGCAAAAAGTCTCTTTATTTATTTATCTATTAGTATTTTTTAGGCATTTTTCGTGAATTTTTTGGCCACATTTTTCCCGTTTTATTTTTTAAGCGTTTTTTTCTTTTTTCTGTAACAGCCCTTTTATTATGATTCATAGGATTTTATATGTAAATTTCACACATTTTCGTTCTTTTTTTTGCAAACAGCGTTTAATTTTTATTTATTTTTTACCCCGTTCGTCTGCTTGTCGGCATTTTCTGGCGGCTGGTCGGTGCTGTGTTTGGCGATTCATTTGCTTTTTTTCTGACGTGTTCTGCGTGGTTTTTGCGGCGGTTCCGGCGGGTTTTC
The DNA here is from genome assembly GCA_009667805.1 of Leptobrachium leishanense. NCBI lineage: Eukaryota > Metazoa > Chordata > Amphibia > Anura > Megophryidae > Leptobrachium > Leptobrachium leishanense. The sequence continues at coordinate 465,659,990 of CM019064.1, read as the reverse complement.
AGTCGGCAATCGGCAGGTTTTCGGCTGGTTTGCTGGGGGCTTGAGGGTCCATTCCCTGCACTCTGGGAACCCTTCAGTAAATGCTGAATTCACCGCAGGGTGGGGAAATTTGATTGTGCAGGGTAGTGTGGGGAACGAGAAAGCACCGAAATGTCGGCGACATGAATAACCCCCACAGTGACTATTTCCCACATATTTATTTTCTGGGTTAATCTGTATATTTGTGTTTTTAATATCTTGCATTTTATTACTTTGTGTTTCTGTAACAATTCGATGTTCTTGAATCCAGAACAAACTGAAAACCAGAGAAATCTCAATGTATCCGTCCTGAGAAAATACTATATAAATAAATAATCGCAGGGGCAACAGACAGATGTTCTGATAGACCATTATTCCCCCGCCAGTCCTCAGGACCCCCAAACAGGCCAGGTTTGCAGGATATGTGAAGCACAGCACAGGTGACATGATTTGCTGTTTAGTGATTGCAGCATTCAGTCTGTATTTCCCCCGAGGTGATCCTTGAAACCCAACCTGTTAGAGAAACCTGAGGACCAGGGTTGGGAACCAATGTGCTACAACATCTACTAGAGACTATTCACAAGCTGCACGAATCCACTCCATGAGTGTAGGAAGCCGTGTGAAGGGCACACCACATTATCCTGTGATCTGTGCCCGTTATGTTTGTATAATCCAGCCATCTGCTCCTCTGCCATCATCTGAGCAGCCACTCACCTCCGGAAACTCAATCTACCCATAACAGGGCATCTTATCTTCCTTTCTGAAAGCACTGCTTCTCCTCTGGTGCTTCTGCTATCCTTCATTTCAGTTCTTATCCACCAAGTCCACCCCACACCGCGGCATTCTTTATAATTCCAAACACTTCTTAATTTTTCACAGTATTTCATTTTTTTGGCCAGATCTTCCCAATGCTATCCTTCAAAACGTTTGCATTTAATGTAATGATCTGGAATAGTTATCATTAGAGGTAGTTGTGGTTTGATTAAATTATATATATATATATACAGTATATTATATTTCTGTTGCATTTTGTATCATTTAATATGTTCCTGGCGGATAAAATGCGTTATGTCCCTTTAAATAGTTTCCTTGTTCTCCTTAACTGTTGCTAGGCAGAGTAATAAAAAAGCTCAGTCTGATCACTTGTCTTGGACACTATCCAGAAATTTGATAAGGACTCCATGTAAGGTGCTAAGATTCACATGGAAGCTCCCTGCTGCTGGCTGACTGAGCACTGATGGACATCAAACAAACCTGGCCAATAACATTTGATGTATGAATGTCGATCTTATCTGTGTCACACACACAGGGTGCATACCTTAACCCCTTAAAGGCAGAGCATGCAGATGCAAATTGACGTTTTCTTGCATCAATGTGATAAATTGCAATAGTAAACAGTTTTTTCTTCTTTCGTACAAAGACATTTTGTATTATTAGAGAGCATTATTTAGGGGAAATAAAGTAGGATTAGGGTCTTTAAATATTAATAATAAAATCACATTTTTCCATTTTAAATTTTTATGCTGAACAGTGTTTTATGTACTCGTCTTGTGCTTAATTTTTGGATTACACTTGTAATCATCGAATATATGGCCATTTTATTTGCCTCATTAATAGGAATATGTCTATAAGGTTTATTCCCTATACATGGGATCATCAAAGTATTTTAGAGGTAGCAACTCTATATAGACATATTCCTATAGTGGTCCAATTGGAAATATATGGGGCAGTATTACAAAGCTAGTGCTAACTTAACCAGAGCTGTTGTAAATTTACCATTGCCATTATAGCCTATGGAGCTGTTAAGTTTACAACACCTCTGGTTAAGTTAGCACCAACTTTGTAATATGGCCCAGTGGTCTATACTAAGGCAAGTAAATAAGTGGAAGCACAAAATCGCCGGGTGCGATGACGTCAGTTTCAGGTGCCCCCCGGCACTACCCAGGGAGGGCCGGAAAGCGGGGGGGCCTTTGGACCTCTTTCCCTCTTGAATGGCAAACAGTAAAAAAAAAGACAGGAACTGCTGGAAAGGGCACAGTCTGCACTTTCCAACAGTGCCTTCTTTAACCCCTTAGGTACTGGATCTCAGTCCACTCCTGAAGGTGGCTGACATCTTGGATGTCAGCCAAGCCTCTGGGGTCACCCAATGTCCAGTGACATAATCACCATATGCGCGATGACATCAGTTGGCCAGTTTACTGCCTAGCTACCAAGTGGAGTTGGCGGGGTCCTTTGGACCCCTGTATCTCCTGATCCATGGAAGAGGGTCACCTTTAGTCTAATTGGAAAGGCCTGATCATGGCCTTTCCATTGATGCCAAGCATGACCATGTTTGGCATAAAAATAAAAAAATAATTAAAAAATAAAAAATATATTTGAAAAAAAAATCTGACCATAACTTCTAACCTTAACCCTAATTTCTAACCCTAGCTGTAATTTCTAACACTAATGCTAATTTCTATCCCTAACCCTAATTCATCTTTAACTATGGGAAAAGACACTTCATTTCAGGCTGGAGCATCCAATTTGATCGCGGACAAATTGAAGCCTCTTTTAACCTCTTGACTGTGGAGAACGCACTCAGCATGTCGTCGCAAAGGCACGTTCCATGCGGATGACTCGCTGAGCGTATCCTCACTGCAGCCCCTTCTCTCGCTGGATACTCACCATTCTCCTATGGATGCAGACCTTCTTTTTATACCCCAGTGGGTGTGATGATATCATCAGGACAGGCGCGATGATGTCATTTACAAGGTGCCCCTCGGCAGTACTAGAAACAGACAGAGGTCCTTTAGACCTATCTCCCTACCGATCGGGAGATCTTAGAAACAAAAGAGAGGCACTGCTGGAAAGGTCAGAGTCTGACCTTTCCAGCGGTGTCATTCTTTAACCGCTTAGGTATCAGTCTGAGATTGGGCGCCAAATCATAGACACCACCGGGGGGTGGTTGACATCTAGGATGTCAGCCAATCCTTTGGGGCCTACCCCTGCCCACTGATGTCATTGCGCATGCATGCAATGATGACACTTAGGGAATAAACTCCTAGCTGCCAATGGATTTCCTGTGGAAATCCCTCTGGTGTAGATAGGGGTGTAATTTGGACTCCCCTATCTTCCGATCGATGGCAGCTAGAAGATCATGTTTGTATCCCTGGGATGGCCAGAGCATGACCTTTCCAATGATACCAAACATAACCAGGTTACGTGTAAAAATAAATAAAGCAAAATAAAATAAAAAAATATATAATTTTAAAAAAATGTTTACTTTAGTAATGCAGCACTATTATTCACTTTTCAATTATAATTTGAAGAATATTGCTGCACTAACACAAAATGTTGTTTTTTAATTTTTAGCTAAAACCGCTTACTATCTCAGAAAAATACAGTAACAGGTTATCATTTCGTGAAAGTAGGTGTTCAAGGATAAAAATAAAACTTAACGTTTAGTTAGACATTTAAAAATCGAAAGACAGACACACACAAATAAAAAAACACCACAAATCTCAGAATATGGAACTGTGCTCCTAATGGAGCTACCTTGCACTTACTGGATAAGTGGAAATTTACTGTTCTGACAATTGCTTACTAGTTAGATGTGGCTCACACCGGTTATATGAGGACCTAAATATCAGTCCAAAAGCACATATTAGAGAGGAAGACAACCCTAATAGCCGACGAAGAAGACAAAGAAGTGGGTAAGCAGCGAGATCCTTAGAATTGGTCTCATGAATAGCAATGAAAAAAGATAAAGAAGTGACATTTCGGTGCTCTCTGAATAACCTCCTATGTTTCAGATCAGCAGTGCAGCACCATGGAGAGCTACAGATCTCATCATGCTGCTGAAACATACAGGGTTATTCATAGAGAATCGAAAAGTCACTGCACGTTCGGTGACTTTTCGTTCTCTTCAATTCGGTGCGATTTGGCAATCCCATTTTGACGACCCTGCGGTGTATTTAGCAAGCACCACAGGGCCGTCGTAGTGCAGGGAAAAGCCGCCGCAAACCCGACGAACTCACTGCAAAACCCGGCGAATGCACACCAAAACCCACAAAAACATCTGGATTAACCCTTCCGAACACGCCGGAGAAACCTGAGCACCCGCCAGTCACCCGCCGGAAAAAGTCGATACAGCAAGCGAATGGAGTGAAAAAAAAACAAACAGTCCACTTGAATGTTTGAAAAGTGAAACACTGTTTGCAAAGAAACTACTGAACGAAAATGTCTGAAATTTATATATTTATATAATACAATGAATGATAATAAAAAGGGCTATTACAGAAAAAAGAAAAAAAGATTTAAAAAGAAAACGGAAAAATCCTTTTCACAAAAAAATCCTGAAAAATGCCTAAAAGATCCTAAAAAATCTAAAAATAAAGAAACTTTTTACAGCAGAATAAAATAATAAACGGTTTATTAGATATTGAATTAAAACAGGAATATCTTTAACATTGAAGCCTATGGGGTTCGCCTGAATAAATCTGCCGAATGAAACCACCGAACAGCAGGGCAATTCGGCAACTTTTCTCAGCTGTTTTGTGCTCTCTGAATAGACGAAGCATTGCTTCTCTATCTGGATATCACTGCCCTCGAACAGGCACCGTATGTGCAGACAATTCGCCAACATAGCCGAATAACTGAATGGCCAGGAAAGGTAACCGTACCCTGAATTTCACTTTTCCGTTACCTTTCGCCAGCAATTCGGAGCTATTTGAATAACCCTGTAAGTATTTATTCAATTAATTCCAAAAATTAGAGAAGGCTTGTTGTTTTAAAATAAATTAGGAACAATACAATTTCACCAAAAAAAATCCGAAAAATGTCTAATAAATAAATAAAATAAAGAGACTTTTTGCTGCAAGTGAAAAAAATAAACGGTTGAATAAATTTTTAATAAAAAGGGGAATATGTTTTTACATTGAAACCTATTGGAAAAAAAGCCTTGTTGCTTTACAATAAATTAGGAAATCTAAAATCTCACCCAAGAAATCTTGAAAAATGCCTAAGAAAATAAATAAATAAAGAGACTTTTTGCTGCAAGTAAAAAGAATAACTGATTGAATAACAGGGTTATTCAGAGAGCGGTGAAAAGCAAGAGAATGACTGGAGAACTGAAAATTCTAGGTCAAAATAGTTAAACCAGAAAAATCCTCCCATTTATCTCACTTTCCGAATCGGCTATTTGGTCTAGATTGTTCATTCTCCTGCCAATTCTCCTGGTTTTCACCTCTCTCTGAATAACCCTGATAGAAACCTATGGGGAAAAAAATTTGTTGCTTTAAAATAAATTAGGAAACATAAAATTTAACCGAAAACATTCAGAAAAATGCCAAAAAAAAATTAAAAATAGATTATACAAAGAGACTTTTTGCTGAAAGTGAAAAAAATAAACAGTTTAATAAAATCATTTTGTTCCATTTTTTTTGTTTTGAGTCATTTTTGTTCTGGATTGTTTTGTTCGGGTTTTTTTTTTCGTTTTGGGCTATTTTGCTCCGTTTCTTTTTATTTAGGGTCATTTTCGATCTGATTTGTATCGTTTCGATCATTTTGCCTCCCGATATTTTGTTTAGTTGTTTTTGTTCTGCTACTGCAATTCGTAATATCGGCCAATTCCTAATTTCGGACTGACGATATTTTCTTTTTCGGGAACAAAAAATAAAAATAAAACAGTGATTTTCTTCGGAATTTGAATTCAGAACGCAATGAAATGCACATGTCTACAATTCAGCAACTCTTTTACATAAGTAATTGTTGAATTTATGTCCATATATTTTTCCCTGTGAGATTTACCTAAACTCTGCGATAAACACCGCATTCTTACAATGAATTCATTGGGTAATTTCATTTCGTAATTAATGTGTTTCGCTCACAGGGCTTTAGAAACATTCTTTTAACGCTCATTAAACTTTATCTCTGTTAGTTAATGAACAGGCGGAAACGTGCTGGGGACAATTACTTGAATATACGTAAAAGCAGACATAAATCCCAAGTGATTTATACCCAACAGGATTCATAACCTGCATGGACTTATATACAGGACGGAGAGAGAGAGAGAGACAGAGAGAGACAGAGAGAGAGAGACAGAGAGAGACAGAGAGAGAGAGCGAGACAGAGAGAGACAGAGAGAGAGAAAAGGAGCGAGATAGAGAGAGAGAGAGACAGAGAGAGAGAGAGACAGAGAGAGTGAAAGAGAGAGAGCGAGACAGAGAGAGACAGAGAGAGAGAGAGAGACAGAGAGAGAGAGAGAGACAGAGAGAGAGAGAGAGACAGAGAGAGAGACAGAGAGAGAGAAAAGGAGCGAGATAGAGAGAGACAGAGAGAGACAGAGAGAGTGAGAGACAGAGAGAGTGAAAGAGAGAGAGCGAGACAGAGAGAGACAGAGAGAGAGAAAAGGAGCGAGACAGAGAGAGACAGAGAGACACAGAGAGAGTGAGAGACAGAGAGAGTGAAAGAGAGAGAGAACGAGACAGAGAGAGACAGAGAGAGAGAAAAGGAGCGAGACAGAGAGAGACAGAGAGAGTGAGAGAGCGAGAGAAAGAGAGAGTGAGTGAGACAGAGAGAGAGTGAGACAGAGAGAGAGAAAAGGAGCGAGACAGAGAGCGACAGAGAGAGACAGAGAGAGTGAGAGACAGAGAGAGTGAAAGAGAGAGAGCGAGAGAAAGAGAGAGTGAGTTAGACAGAGAGAGAGCGAGACAGAGAGAGAGAAAAGGAGCGAGATAGAGAGAGAGAGAGTGACAGAGAGAGAGCGAGACAGAGAGAGAGAAAAGGAGTGAAACAGAGAGAGAGTAAGAGACAGAGAGAGAGCGAGAGACAGAGAGAGTGAGTGAGACAGAGAGAGAGTGAGACAGAGAGAGAGAAAAGGAGCGAGATAGAGAGAGACAGAGAGAGAGAAAAGGAGCGAGACAGAGAGAGAGAGAGTGACAGAGAGAGAGCGAGAAAGAGAGAGACAGAGAGAGAGTGACAGAGAGTGACAGAGAGAGAGAAAGAGAGTGACAGAGAGGCACAGAGAGAGAGTGACAGCGATAGAGTGTGAGACAGAGAGTGAGAAAGAGAGTGAGACAGAGATAGAGAGAGAAAGAGAGAGAGACAGAGAGAGGGACAGAGAGAGAGAAAAGAAGCGAGACAGAGAGAGGGACAGAGAGAGTGAGACAGAGAGAGAGAGAAAGAGAGTGAGACAGAGAGAGAGAGAGAAAGAGAGTGAGACAGAGAGAGAGAGAAAGAGAGTGAGACAGAGAGAGAGAGAAAGAGAGTGAGACAGAGAGAGAGAAAGAGAGTGAGACAGAGAGAGAGAGAAAGAGAGTGAGACAGAGAGAGAGAGATAAATAGAGAGAGCGACAGAGAGATAGAGTGACACAAAGAGAGGGACAGAAAGAGAGAAAAGGAGCGAGAAAGAGAGAGAGAAAGAGACAGAGATAGAGTCAGACGGAGCTGTGTGAGGGCAGTGTATGTGCTGGTAAGTGATTCTACATGCGTGTACAGGTTTCTTCTATTTATTGTGTGATTTATTCCTGCTCCTGATTTGTTCATATATAATTATTATATACGTGTAGAGCCTTGGCATTCCCTCGCTCTGTCCTCCTGACACATGTGATTCCTCTATATATAATTATTATATACGTGTAGAGCCTTGGCATTCCCTCGCTCTGTCCTCCTGACACATGTGATTCCTCTATATATAATTATTATATACGTGTAGAGCCTTGGCATTCCCTCGCTCTGTCCTCCTGACACATGTGATTCCTCTATATATTAATTTATTGTATATACGTGTAGAGCCTTGGCATTCCCTCGCTCTGTCGTCCTGACACATGTGATTCCTCTATATATAATTATTATATACGTGTAGAGCCTTGGCATTCCCTCGCTCTGTCGTCCTGACACATGTGATTCCTCTATATATAATTATTATATACGTGTAGAGCCTTGGCATTCCCTCGCTCTGTCGTCCTGACACATGTGATTCCTCTATATATAATTATTATATACGTGTAGAGCCTTGGCATTCCCTCGCTCTGTCCTCCTGACACATGTGATTCCTCTATATATAATTATTATATACGTGTAGAGCCTTGGCATTCCCTCGCTCTGTCGTCCTGACACATGTGATTCCTCTATACATAATTATTATATACGTGTAGAGCCTTGGCATTCCCTCGCTCTGTCCTCCTGACACATGTGATTCCTCTATACATAATTATTATATATGTGTAGAGCCTTGGCATTCCCTCGCTCTGTCCTCCTGACACATGTGATTCCTCTATATATAATTATTATATACGTGTAGAGCCTTGGCATTCCCTCGCTCTGTCCTCCTGACACATGTGATTCCTCTATATATAATTATTATATACGTGTAGAGCCTTGGCATTCCCTCGCTCTGTCCTCCTGACACATGTGATTCCTCTATACATAATTATTATATATGTGTAGAGCCTTGGCATTCCCTCGCTCTGTCCTCCTGACACATGTGATTCCTCTATATATAATTATTATATACGTGTAGAGCCTTGGCATTCCCTCGCTCTGTCCTCCTGGCTAGGGATGAGCTGTTCAGTTTGATCTGTTCGGAGTTCGCATCGAACATCGGCCATTCGGCTGTACGCCGAACATTTCCGCGTGTTTGGTTCGAGTTCGCCCACAATGCACCACAATGCACTTTTCCACTGGCCTGAAGCTTGTAATTGGCTACTGCCTTGCACCTGACCACAGCTCACTCCAACCACAGGTCAGGTGCAAGACTATGCTAATCACGACTCAGAGTCCTGATTGGGCAATTTTTGCCCAATCATGGGCTCACAGAGCTAAGTCCTGCAGCACACTATATAAGGCGTCCCTCGCAGCCCCAGCACGTGTTTTTTGAGAGGAGATTGTTCTGTTAGTGTGTCTTCTCACTGCCAGCAGCTATTGTGGGGCTCTCACTTCTACAAAATATCTGGGAATTGTTGTAATCTATCAGGGTTATTCAGAGAGCGTGAAAAGCAGGAGAATGACTGGAGAATGAATGGAGAATGAAAAATTCTAGGTCAAAATAGCCAAACCAGAAAAATGCTCCCTTTCATCTCACTTTCCAAATCGGCTATTGTGGGAGTCTCACTTCTACGAGATATCTGGGAATTGTTGTAATCTGTGTCTTCTCACTGCCAGCTATCAGGGGGTCTCACATACTTCTAGCAGATTTCTGCTAATTTTAATTTGTGTCTTGTCACTGCCACCCATCAGGGGGTCTCACTGACGTATAAGTGGTTTCTGGGAATTTTAATCTGTGTCTTGTCACTGGCTGCCAGCTATCAGAGTGTCTCACTGAGTTATACCAGAGTTCTGGAAATCTTTAGTCTAGATAACACAGTTAAATCAGAGTTCTGCATATCTCCAATTTTTATAACAGAGTTGAATCAGAGTTCTGTATATCTTTAATCTATATATCACTCACCATGTCAGAAAGACCAAAAAGGAAAGGCAGACGCTCCCAGACACAGATAAGAGGGCAAGCAGCCTCTGTGTCGGGAGGCTGTGCCTCTGGTCGTCGTGGACATGGTGCATCCTCTGCAGGGGCACGCTTGTCCTTTCTAACTGGTGCTGGCCGTCTTAAGCAGCAGTAACATACAGAGGATTTGGTGGATTGGCTAACCAGGCCATCCTCATCCCCCGAGTCCTCTGCCAGCCAGGCTTCTAGTGCCTTACAGTCCACATCAGCTGCCAAAACATCTAATTCAGCCTCCATGTCCACAGCTACTCCTGCCGTAGCCTCACTATCACACATGGAGGAGTGAGCTGTATTGTTTGACTACAATGACAGTGACATGCTGCTTGAGGATGCGCAGCAAGTACAGTGCTCTGATTCAAACACTGAGGTTGAGGAAGGGAGTATAATCAACCTAGAGGAAGGGGGTGCCAGTGACCCACAAATAACTGGCACTCATGTTGCCCCAGCGGCTGCAGCATACTGCCAAGTTGGCTCCAGAGATGAGGAGATAGGGGGTGATGACAATGATGAGGTCACTGACTCCACCTGGGTGTCTGATCGAACAGAGGAGTCAAGGGAGGAGGAGGAGGCACAACAAAAATGAGGCAGAACGTCCTCTATGAGCAACCGTCATCCGTCCAAGGCGTCCAAGGCATCAGAAGTCACAGCTTCTCAGGTGTAGAGCACTGTTGTCTCAAAGCACGTGTACAGGAAGTCTGCTGTCTGGGAGTTCTTTAAGAAATGCGCAGCAGACCGCACCATTGCTATTTGTAATCTATGTCAGATGAGAATCAAGCGTGGGAAAGACATCCCACGCTTGGGTACCACGTGCTTTAGGTGACATATGACCACCTGCCACACATCCCGTTGGCGCAACACTTTGCATAGGTCCTCCTCCTCCTCCTCATCTGTCTCTACCACCACTATATGTCCTGCCATTTCATTGCTTACAACCTCCACTGACAGGGATGATGCTGCAGTAATGGGTGTACCAGGTCCTTCCTCAGAATGTGACAGCATCCCATCAGCTGAAGATTTACACAGTCAGATTACGTTGCCCCAGCTGCTGTAGCGTAAGAAAAAATATAGTCCCAACCATCCCCAAGCACAGCGTCTAAATGCCAGCTTAGCAAAATTACTTGCATTACAGCTGCTGCCTTTCCAGCTGGTGGACTCTGCTTCCTTCCGTGAATTTGCTGAATGTGCTGTACCACAGTGGCAGGTTCCAAAACGCCATTTCTTTTCACGAAAGGCCATTCCAGCACTATACCAGCACATGGAAGACAATGTTATGGAGTCATTGGGAAAGGCAGTCAGCAGCAAGGTACACATGACTTTAGACACGTGGTCCAGCAAGCATGCACAGGTCCGTTACATTTCCTTCACGGCACACTGGGTAACTCTGAATGCAGCTGGGAGGGATCCAGGATGGGACTCTGTGCTGGAGCTTGCTCATCCACCATGCCTCCAGAAAGCTGCATGTATGAGGTCTGTCTGCTCCACCACCTCTTCCTCCTTCTGTCTCTGGCGAAGTGGCAGTTAAATCGATGCGTGGCAGGGGCTACGCAATAGCACAAGCAAAAAGATGCCATACTGTGCTTGAGCTGGTTTGTTTAGGGGACAGGAGCCACACCGGGCCAGAAATTCTGTCAGCTCAGCAGGGGCAGGTGCAGAGATGGTTAACACCACGCCAGCTTCAGCTGGGAATGGTCGTCTGTGATAATGGCAGCAACCTTCTCTCCGCCCTACGTCAGGGTAAGTTGATGCATGTACCATGCCTAGCACACATCCTAAATCTGGTGGTACAGCGTTTCCTAGCCAGGTACCCAGGGCTGGCAGAGCTTCTCAGCCAGGCCATAAAAGTCTGCAGCCACTTCAGACGGTCATTCCCAGCAAGTGTTCGCCTGGCAGAAATTCAAAGAGAATTCCACCTTCCCACAAACTGTCTGACCTGTGACATGCCCATCAGGTGGAAGTCGACATTAGTAATGCTGAAGCATCTGCACAAGCAGCAGAGGGCCATCAATGAGTACCTGTGTGAGTATGGCACAAAGACAGGTTCAGGTCAACTTGTTTTTTTTTTTCCCCTTGCAGTGGCTGATGATCAAGGATGCATGCACTGTACTGTCACCATTTGAGGAGGCAACAAGGATGGTGAGCAGGGACAGTGCGTGCATCAGTGACACAATTCCTTTAGTGTTCCTGCTGGAGCGCACTCTGTGGGGAATTATAGATGTGGGACTAGAGGCAGAGCAGAGGGAGGAAGAGGAGGCCTTCCCTAGCTCTCAAGGCCCCAGTCTTTACACAGACAGTGTCAGGTGACGTGTGCGGTTCGGGTATGAGCCCAGCAGGCGGCGACACAGAGGGGTGGCCAGACAGGATTCAAGCAATGAATAGAACTTTAATGGAACATAAATGGACCTTGACTGCAGGCAAATCTGGAACGTACCAGCAAAGACGTGGATAAAGTCCATATACAAGGGGTCGTTGCTGGCAGCTGGCTGACAGGTTAAGTATGCCCAAGCAAGGGTTCGGTACACAGTATATCACATAGATACAATCCAGGGAGTAGTCTTGGAGAGTCAGTGGATTGTGGGCAATGCAGTCCCAGACTGCAGACAGGGTCCACCAATAACAAATCTGGATAGCAGACAGTGGTACCTTGATCAAAGGTCAGAGACGGTGGTGTACAACTGTAATCCACAGGTAGGTTTCCAGACACAGGGGATAGTGGGCTATGCGGTTGAGAGTACCCACTTGAGCAGTGACCTGGAATCTTGACCACAGACCTTGAATACAGCGCAGGTGGAGATCACTGAGAGTCCCTTGAACAGACAGAGATGTATCCAGGCACAACAGGGTAGACAGATGGGTTCTGGATACGCTGGTACAGGAAGAGCAGGTTTGCAGACATCCAAATGACCTCAGTCAGGGAGAACAATGCAGAACCACTGTTAGCTGGGTCTCTCTGCCTTTTTTTTTTGTAAACATAATTTTATTGAACGAGAGGACAAGAAGAATAACATGAATGCATACGTGGCGTCGCAGCGCCAAAAAGATGATATCAACAAACTTATGCCTCAAAGTAAACCATAGTCCCGTCCACATTATAAGATAAAGGTAGGGTGGGGTGAGGAAGAAAGAAAAAGGGAAAAGAAAAAAGAAAAGGGGGGGAATGAGGGGAAGGAGTGGCCCGGCCCAGGCCAGAATCCTAAGACACAAATACCCGTCCAACCTGACGAGTGCTATAGAGGTATATGTAGAAGGGTGGAGGGGGGGGGTGGGGGAGAGAGTGCCAGGGAAGGGGAAAAAAAGCAGGCAAAAGGGGTCATGCAGCCCTATATATGCAACAATAGCCCACACTCCCGTCACAGATCATAACCCCGCATCCAGCCAGGGCCCCCAAGTTTTATTATATGATGGCATCGTAAAACGTACTATAGCAGTCAGTTCGTCCATAACCTGGGTGTCCCTGATCTTGCCATATACTTTAGCCATACAGGGCGGGAGGGGTTGTCTCCAGACTTCCGCTATGGCCCGTCTTGTAGCCAATGTAATCTTGGCTAATAATTTATTTTCATGGAAAGTTAGTTCAGGGAGCGGTCTGGAGAGTAAAAACGCCCAAGGATCCAACGAGATAGGTTTAGATAGGACTAAAATCAGTAGGTCTTGGACTTCCTTCCATAAGGGTACAATTCGTGGACATGTCCACCACATGTGGAAAAAGGAGCCCTTGAAGGTGCATGATCTCCAGCAAACATCCGGTAGATTCCCATTCATGTGCGCCAGTTGAGATGGTGTAACATACCACCGCATAATCATTTTAATGGACTGTTCCTGCAATGAGGCGCACACCGACACGGAGCGAGACATCTCCCATATGTCCAGCCAGTCCTCTGAGTCCAGGGTTTCCCCAATATCTCTTTCCCAAGCATGGATATAGGACAGTTCTTTCCAGTCCAACAGTGATGTAAGGTCCCGGTATAACGAAGATATTAGGCCTCTCGGGTATGTGCCAGCTAGGCATAAACGCTCGAAGCGAGTCGGCGGCGCCAGTGCAGCTTGCTTGATGTGAGCCTGTGTGGCGTACGATGTCAATTGAAAAATGTGAAGAAAAGACAGTCCCGAAATATCTTGAAGAGGAATCAAAGTTCCGTTGTGGTATAGATTATGTATTCTGCACACACCTGAGTCCAATAGGTCACGCCAAGGTCTCACGTGTAGACCGGGGCGGAAGTCTCTGTTCCCAAAAATCGGGGTCATAGGCGATGGTGTAGACGTCAACTCGCACTTCACTGCTAATCTATGCCAAAGGCGTAGAGAGTTTAATATGGCAGGGCATGTGGTGGTAATTAAAGGACGATGTTCCCGAGCCAGCCATATCCAGTGGTGTATCTTATTCGGCCGCATAAGGGACGCTTCCAGATCGACCCACCTGCGAGACCCCGCTGGAGCATGCCAGGCTACCACCTGTGCCAATTGAGTTGCATAATAATAGGTGAAGAGAGATGGAAGGCCCAGGCCGCCCAGGGACCGTGGGCGATAGAGAGTGTGTCTAGCTACGCGGCACCGTTTCCCTGCCCATATAAAATGATCAATGGAGCGCTGTAAAGCGATAACCTCTGAAGCAACGAGGGGAACCGGTAATGCCTGAAACATATACAACAGTCTGGGTAATACATTCATTTTAATGCAATTAAGCCTACCGAGCCATGATATTGCATATTTGTTCCAACATTCTAACTCCGCTTTGAGGGTCGCAAAAAGGCGGGGGTAATTAGCCGAATAAAGATCCGCCGAGCATGATGTTAAGCGGACCCCCAGGTAGACCAGCTCAGATTGGGTGAACCTTATAGGGCAGGAAGAGGAGAGATTTGCAATCGCCTCCGCCGTCAGCGCCACCGGAGAGCCTCTGATTTAGTAATATTAATTTTGTATCCTGAAAGAGCAGAAAAGGTACTGAGCAGGTCCATAACCCGGGGTAAGGAGGTGGGGGGGTCTGTCAGGGAGAGAAGGACATCATCGGCATAAGCTGATAATTTAAATTCTAAGTCACCCACCGTAAGACCCGAGATACCCGCGTCTGATTTAATAGCAAGCAATAAAGGTTCCAAAAAAAGGGCAAATAAAGCCGGAGACAGTGGGCAGCCCTGCCTGGTACCGTTCCGAATTACAAAGGGGATTCTATCGGCGCCCGGTATCAAAATCTGCGCTCCCGGAGAAGCATACAAAGCTGAGAGCATGCGGAGAAAAGTGGGGGGGAACCCAAGATGTTTAAGTAACGTAAATAAAAACGGCCACTCCGCCCTATCAAAGGCCTTCTCAGCGTCTAAAGACAAAAATAAAGAAGGCCTCTGATAGGTCTCTGCAGACCAAACAAGGTCCGCCGCGCGTCTCGTATTATCATACGCTTGCCGGCCTGGGATGAACCCCACCTGGTCCGGGGATACCAAAACAGGGAGGAGAGGGTCTAGGCGCAGTGCCAAAATTTTTGCTAGTAGTTTAATGTCCGTATTTAAAAGGGATATGGGCCTATAGCTATCAATATTCTCAGGGTCTTTCCCAGGTTTGGGGAGGAGAACTATGGCCGCTAACAATGACTCCGCAGGAAATGGGGCCCCCTCCCGTGCGGCATTAAATAGTCGGCAAAGAATGGGCTTCAATTTAGGATAGAACGCTTTATAATACCGGTATGTGAAGCCGTCCGGCCCAGGAGCCTTTAATGGCTTCATCAAGCCCAGTGCCCTCCCTATCTCCTCTTCCGTTATAGGGGAGCCCACCAATATGGACTGAACTTTATCAAGAGTAGGGAGGTTCTGATGCTTCAAGTACATTTCAATACTATCAATCAGGTCTCTGTTTCCTATTTCGTGGGTGGGGAATGATTGTATATATTCGTAAAATACTCTGTGAAGGCATCCCGGATAGCCTCAGGAGACTTATGAACCTGCCCTTTTTTATCTCGGATCAACGGGAACAGGACAGTGCGATGTCTAGGACGCAGCATCCTGGCCAGGGGTGTATCTGCTTTATTCGCTCGTTCATAATAGCGCCTTTTGGACCATAGCAACGATCTCCCCACATCATCTAAAAATAAACCGTTAAGGTCTGCTCGAACTCTGTTAAGCTGTGCAAGGGTGTCGTCAGTCGGGACACGTTTATGCCGGAGTTCCAGTCTCCGCAGGTCAGTCTGTAACGTGACTATGGCCTGCAGTTTCATGCGTTTGTGGTAGGCAGCCTGACTAATTAGCACCCCCCTAATCACTGCTTTATGAGCATTCCATAAAGTATGTATGGACACGTCAGGGGTGTCGTTTAACAGAAGGTATGAGTCCAACGCGGAGCCAACCGCTTTCCTAACCCCCTTTTTCAAAAGAAGCAAGGGGTCAAGCCTCCATTGGCCACTGCTGCCAGACGCCAATGGGCGGACATGCAGAAACACATCCGCATGATCGGACCAAGTTATGGAGCCAATGCCTGATGTCGCAATCAAGGGAATACTGTCCGAGGAGATCAGGAAATAATCTAACCTGGAGTATGAGGAATGGACCGGGGAGTAAAAAGTAAAATCTTTAGTTGTGGGATGCTGTACCCTCCAAATATCAACCAAATCATGGTTACGCACAAACGCATGAAACTGCCTATCTTGGGATGAGGATGGAGTCAGGCCGGCGTGAGGGGGATGGCCGGATCGGTCCAATGGAGAGCAGAGAGTGGCGTTAAAGTCCCCTCCCAATATAATTTTACCCTTAGCATGTAACCTGAGAAAGGAGGAGAGGTCCGCCCAAAATCCCGCGTCAGGCCCATTTGGTGCATATACCGACATCAGGGTATACCATTTAGACGAACAAGTACCCCTCGCCAAGACATACCTCCCAGCGGAGTCAGAATATACATCTACAATCTGCAGCGGGCAGGAATTATGTAACAAAATAGCGGCTCCATTCCGTTTAGGGATGGCACATGAGGTGAAGACACGGGAGTAGGATGGGTCCGCTAGGCGAAAGGCCGCAGTGGTAGAGATCCTAGTCTCTTGGAGAAATGCGATGTTCGCAGATTTCCGCTTAAGGTCCCGGAAAAGGAGACGACGCTTGCGCGGGGAATTTAAGCCCTTGACATTCAAGGAGAGGAATTTAAGATCCGAAATCATTATGGGACTAGGAAGGGGAACGCATGGTCATCATCCTCCCCACGTCTCCACCCCCGTCCCGCTCCGCCAGCCCCCAGCCTCCTACCGAGGGGGGAGGCGACGGGTCGGGAGCCATCCACAGAGGGATCAAAAGCACAATATACATCTTCATAATCATATAGCCGAAAGGTCAGAAGCGAGAAAGTAGGGCCGGGCCGGGCCGGGGGAACAGGGTGGGAAGGGGGAACAAGGAGAAAGAGGAGAGAAAAGAAACAAAAAAAACAAAAAAAAAAAACGTCCCGAACGGATGGGTAAACCAAAGGAACGGAACCTCGGAGGAGGAGGTAGTCTCGGGGAAACCAGCAAGCCATGGGGAAAAAACCCTCGGCCACTGTTCCCCGAGCAACCGCCACATTAACCGTCATGCTAAAACTACAACCACCTAAACAGATAAATCGGAGGTACAGAGAAAAAACAGAAAATAATCTTAAGCAAATATCAGAGAACCATCTAAGGGCCTAAGCCCCTCAAAACCTGGACTGAAGGATATACATGCCCTCACTTAGGGCACCCACGGCTGTCCATATTCAGTCTCCAGCCGGAGACCAGTCTCTGGAGAGTCGCGGCAGGGAACTCGGAGGGGTGAGCTGAGCAATTGCGTCTGGGACCTCCAACCCCAACTGGTGTAGGAAGTCCTGAGCCCTATACAGGTGTGTGCATGAATACGTGCGACCATCTTTGTGGACCAAAATACGAAATGGGAACCCCCATGAGTAGCGCACATCGTGAGAGCGCAGCAATTCCGTGACTACCCGCCATTCCCTGCGTTTAGCCAGCGTCGACGGAGCAAGGTCCTGATAAAAAAGCAGCTGGCCATCCTCGTACTCCACCTGTTGGTCACGAGCTGTGCGTAATAAAGCTTCCCTTGTCGAGTAATAATGTAATCTGGCGACTACGTCGCGCGGTGGTGCATTCTGGCCTTTCCGCGCTCCCAAGGTACGGTGTATCCGGTCGATCAGATATCTAGCCGGTGGCAGCGCGGGTAACACTTTTTCATAATGCCCGTAAGTGTAGCGTCCAGTGCATCCGGTGTCACCGATTCAGGCAGCCCTCGGAGTCTGACGTTATTGCGTCTGGACCTGTTTGATAAATCTTCCAAAGCCTCTTCTAGTGTCTCCACCCGTGTTGCCAGTGTCTCAGCATGGTGAGCAAGTGTATTGCACGTGTCTGCGAATGCCTCTGCCCGTTCCTCGAGACGCGCTGTGCGTGTCCCAATTACCTGGACCTCCGCCGTTAGCGCCCTCGTGTTGCGTGCTAGCTCCTCCGCTATGAAATCCTGTAGGCGACGGATATCCTGGCGAGTCGCCGGGCCCAAGTCCTGCTCCATCTCAGAGGTGTCTGAGCCTGGGGATGGGCTTCTCCCTCCATCTCTGGAGGAAGCGCCGCCATCTTGGGGCCTAGTCACTGTGCGGGTCCGAGGTGTAAATATCGGCGCTACAAGCGCGCTATCAGTCTTTTTTGTTTTTTTGGAGGACTTCATGGCTCCTGCTACCGTTCCCTGTACCTCCAGAGCGAAATATAAAGAGTGAAAGAGGTGGTTGTCTCAGATCAATCAGCGGCTACTCGGGAGCTCCAGCAGCACACGTCCTCTCACATCGCTGGCTCGGCTCCGCCGGTCTCTCTGCCTTTTAAGGAGGCTTAATCAAGGATGGGCCTCAGCTGGAACTCCAGGGCTGGAAAAGGAAGACCCAGGCTGGATCTCCATGAGCCTGGTCAAGGTGCTGGGCCTGGGCAAAACCTGGAATGGAATCCAAGAGAGAGATCCAGGGCAAAGTTCTTAGAGCCAGGCTGTGGATTACAGGTACATCAGCAGTCTTTCAAATGTGGGGCATGACAGACAGCATTCCTGCGGGTCCTCAGATCAGACAGGAGGAGGATGAGGAGGAGGAATATTTAAGTAGTGGGGGCATTGAAGGTGGGGATTCCTCAAGGGATGGTTTTGTGTGCCCAGAAACCCAAGGACTAGTACGTGGCTGGGAGGAGGAAGTGCACGATGGGGTCATCCTCATTGACCAGGAAGACTCGGAAGGCTCCCTTATCCTGCAAAGCCTGCTAAAGGACCCCAGGATTCATGCTACCAAGGTGAGGGATCATTACTGGTTGGCAAGCCTTCTTGATCCACGATACAAGGGTAAAGTTGCAAAGCTCATCCTGCCCACACAGAGGGAGGACAGGATGAAACAACTTGAGGACGTTCTAAAGCGACACTTGTGTAACACCTTTCCAGGCACTGGTAGGTTACCAAGTGATGACGCAGGTGCTTCTGAGGCTGCGGATGATCAGAAGAAGAGCGGTGAAGGCAGGGGCCGCTTAACTGATGCCTTTTTAATTTTTTTAGTCCACGACACCCAGGGACGTCAAATGTAGGCACCCATTGCCTGCATCTTCACCATATGGTGCAGGACTACCTATGGGCAAGGGCAGACCTGGATACCTTTCCAGCAGATGATCCACTGGCTTACTTGGTGTTGAGATTGGATCACTGGCCAGAACTTAGCCAATATGCTATGCAGCTACTAGGTTGCCCTTCATCCAGCGTGCTTTCTGAAAGGACGTTCAGTGCCGCTGGAGGTTTTGAAACAGACTAAAGAGTGCGTCTGTCCACCGACTCTGTAGACCGGCTGACATTTATAAAAATGAATCAGTCCTGGATCAGCAGCTATCAATCCCCTGATGCTGACGTAACGGAATAGATCGGGGATCTCTTCTGCATTCCCAAAACCTCCACCACTGCACTGTTCCACAAAACCACAAAGGGGTAACGGTGTGAAGGCACTTGCTGACACCAAAGGCAAAATATTTGGGTGCACTGACGCCTGTACCAGATTCATATCATTTTAATGTTTGACCGCAGGGTCCAACCCTGCACTTTTCCACAACACCACGAAGGGGTTACGGTGTAAAGGCACTTGCTGCCACCAAAGGCAAAATATTTGGGTGCACTGACGCCTATACCAGATTCATAGAATTTTAATATTTGACCGCAGGGTCCAACCATGCACTCTTCCACAATACTGCAGAGGGGTTACGGTGTGACGGCACTGTTGCCGACACTAAAGGCCCAATTGTAAAGCACCTATTGTTACTTTCATCCAAACCCTGCATAAGTTTCATCATAATTTAGCCAAAAATATCACTAAACTTGTTCTGTGTGTCCTAAAACGTCTCCTCTTTTCATACAGGCTGCCGCCCCAAGCAGTTGTTTATGAATAGATTAAAGGAAATCCATTTACCGTCATTTGAAATTTCATTTATTTGTTTTTAAATGTTTCTATACATCCTAGAAATCCGCCACTTCACGGGCAGGTTATGGGGACCTTCTAGGCACGATATTTGAAGGAATTTTTCGTTTTTATTCTTAACCCTTATTTCATGGAAAACTCACTGTTCCTTTAAAAATGTTTTTTTTTTAAACTTTTTGTCCTTGTTTCCTGTCCCCCAGGGCACTACCCGGACCCCCATACACCTTTTATGGCAAATATCTAGCATATATGCCCTCTTGCAGGGCACTCTAAAAATTGAACTTTCGAGTCCCATTGACTTGTATTGAGTTCGCTTCGAGTTCGAGTTCGAACTCAAACTTTTGAAATTGTTCGAGTTCAAATGCGAACCGAGCACGGGGGTGTTCGGGTCATCATTACTCCTGGCACATGTCATTCCTCTATATATAATTATTATATACGTGTAGAGCCTTGGCATTCCCTCGCTCTGTCCTCCTGACACATGTGAATCCTCTCTGGGTGGATGTGAAGTTACTCCATGATTCCCAAGCTGGATTAGAGAGATGGGAGTTACTGTCTGCTTGAGGATCGTTAATTAATCACTGTAAACCCATTATAACTTCCATCATTGTGTAAACCTGACCCAAAGCCCCTGTAACTCAAGCAGCCAATCATTATAAAGCGTTAAATAACCCAATGGCAGGATTCTTCCAACATGCACAGCCAGGCAGGTGTCACCATAATACATGGAGCGATACCTTCAAGGTATCCCCAGAACCACATAAGACCTGGACCAAGAGCGCAATCTCATTTTCCAGACAGGATTATTAAACAATACAAGCACAGCAACGTTTCAGCAAATAGTTTGACAAAAGCTTTTAGGTGAAATGTTGCTGTTCTGTATATGTGTCCGGGGCAGGTCTGCTCACGTACTGAGGAACTGCACAGAGTCACCAGCCCTGGAACAAGCCAGAAAGTGTGTTTGTGAGCGTGTGTGTGTGTGTGTGCATGTCTGTGTGTGTGTGCGTGTGTGTGTGCATGTCTGTGTGTGAGCATGTGTGTGTGCATGTCTGTGTGTGTGAGCATGTGTGTGTGTGTGTGCATGTCTGTGTGTGTGAGCGTGTGCGTGTGTGTGTAATATGTGTGTGCGTGTGTGTCTGTGTGTGCATGTGTGTTCTCGTGTGTGTGTTCTTATGTGTGTGCATGTCTGTGTGTGAGCATGTGTGTGTGCCTGTGTGTGTGTGTGCACATGAGTGTGTACGTGCCCGTGTGTGCGTGTGTGTATGTGTGTGTGCGTGTGCATGCCCGTGTGTGTAGGAGACAGTAAGTTCTGGTTAAATAAAAATTTGAGTAAAACCAGAGCCCCCCATGCAGTTACTGCTCCCTCTATTTCTGCTCCTCCTATGAATAAACCCGTGTCAGGTAAGAAAGCTCATTACTCGACCTCAGCAAAGTCTGATCAAGCCCTTAACAAAGAAACACTTTTGGTTGAAAATACTTTTATCGTAACATTTAAGTCAGACATGTCTGTGTATTTAACACTCAAATATTGGGTAAAATGGCAATTTAGCATAAAGGCTTTTACTCTGAGATAGTTCAAGATTAAAATAAGGTAAATGTTCTAATTTTCTCATTAAAAATATCTTGTGTATTCGTTACAGAAATGTCACTGGCATGAAAATCTGCATTATCAGCATACAGACAGAAATATCACTGGGATGAAAGGTTGTAAACTCTAGATGGTGTTCCTTATCTGGCACAATGTCACATGGGGTCTGCATTATCAGCACACAGGCAGAAATATCACTGGAATGAAAGGTTGTAAATTCTAGTTGGCGTCGCTTATCTGGCACAATTTCACACAGGGTCTGCATTGTCAGCATACAGGCAGAAATGGCCTTTGTGTCAGTAAATGTGCTGCGGACAGATAATAAAATGGTGAGATCTCCTGCTTACATGGTGTCTGCATTATCAGCATACAGGCAGATGTAGTAAATGTGCTGCAGACAGATAATAAAATGGTGAGATCTCCTGCTTACATAGGTCTGCATTATGAGCATACAGGCAGACGCAGTAAATGTGCTGCAGACAGATAATAAAATGGTGAGATTTCCTGCTTATGGGGATTTGTAGTGATCAGAATGAGATTATTAGCAATACAATATCTGTATGTGCTGCATAATGCCTGTGTATGGCAATTACAGCAACACCTTGTATCTGTATGTGCTGCATAATGCCTGTGTGTGGCAATTACAGCAACACCTTGTATCTGTATGTGCTGCATAATGCCTGTGTATGGCAATTACAGCAACACATTGTATCTGTATGTGCTCCATAATGCCTGTGTATGACAATTACAGCGACACCTTGTATCTGTATGTGCTGCATAATGCCTGTGTATGGCAATTACAGCAACACCTTGTATCTGTATGTGCTGCATAATGCCTGTGTATGGCAATTACAGCAACACCTTGTATCTGTATGTGCTGCATAATGCCTGTGTATGGCAATTACAGCAACACCTTGTATCTGTATGTGCTGCATAATGCCTGTGTATGGCAATTACAGCAACACCTTGTATCTGTATGTGCTGCATAATGCCTGTGTATGGCAATTAGAGCATCACCTTGTATCTGTATGTGCCGCATAATGTTTGTGTACGGCAATTACAGCAACACCTTGTATCTGTATGTGCCGCATAATGCCTGTGTGAGGCAATTACAGCAACACCTTGTATCTGTAGGTGCCGCATAATGCCTGTGTGAGGCAATTACAGCAACACCTTGTATCTGTAGGTGCCGCATAATGCCTGTGTGAGGCAATTACAGCAACACCTTATATCTGTATGTGCTGCATAAAGCCTGTGTGTGACAATTATAGCAACACCTTGTATCTGTATGTGCTGCATAATGCCCGTGTATGGCAATTACAGCAACACCTTGTATCTGTACGTGCCGCATAATGCCCGTGTATGGCAATTACAGCAACACCTTGTATCTGTACTGTACAGGGATTTACACTCATATAACTGTTACGGAACGACCACTTCAATGTTTATTTGCGTCTTCATTTACTGACATTTCATTGCTCTGTATATAGGGTAGAGTGTTGTGTTATGTGCTGTGCTTTTGTCCAAGTGTGTATTGGTTACAGTTACAAGTTGTTATAAAGCACTAACAAGTTCAATAGCGCTGTGCAATGGATAAGGCAGGACAACATGTGCATGCAAGTTGCACTCACAGAACAATAGGAGAGGACCCTGCTCAAGAGCTTGCAATCTGTTACCATTTGCCCTGCTTCCACCTGCTCCCCCAGATCTGGCTTGCACCAGAGCTCTTTATCAGTTTCCTTTGTTCGGAGATCAGAGTGTGTGTTTGGGGAGGGGGAGGCTCTGGAGGAAGTTTTTACGTTTGAGTGTCTGTAACTGAAGACCTCTGAATAAAGCATTCTGCGGTTGGTGTTCCATCTGCAAGGACTCCTCTCACAACTTATGTGTCGGCTATTCTGTGTGTGGGTACGATCACCTCCTGGTTCAGTGGAAAGGGGTGCCTGGGGGTACCACGATCCGTAACAATAACCCCTTGAATCTAATCCCTGTACAGCACTGACTGACCCCACAGTATTCTACCAAATCCCTGGCTGCTGGAATGATACAGTAAAGTTTGTTACAGTGAGGGGGCTGCTCCTTACAGCTTCTTTACAGTAAAACAGAGCAACAAGAGGGAGGTCTAAATGACAACCGCATTCCGGTAAAAACGTGAATCCTACATTTGAAAGGTACACGCGTAGGCCCCTATTACGCTCTTGGTGTTAAAACGCAGGGGGAGGAAACACTGCGCCAGCAATTTCCCCCCTTGCGCTGGCGTTTTAACGCCAGATTACAATGCAGGCGTACAAAATGCTGCCAGCATTGTTATCAAGCGTTAAAGTTAGGGATGCGTGCGGCAGCGCTGAGCGCAGCCGCATGCATCCTCTCAATGGAGTCCATAGGACTCCATTGAGTTCCTCTCTGCTGGTCACGTGACCGGCCAGATCTCGCATCACGAGATCCAGCCGGTCGGCGAAGTGATACGCAGGGAAAGAAAGGGGGCCGGAGGATGTGACCAGAGCCGGCCGGAGGACGTGACCAGAGCCGCGGTGCTCACCGCGGGACAGAGGGTAAGTATGTGGCTTGTTTTTTTTATTTTTACAGCTGGTATTAACGGATTCTGCAGAAGTGGAATCCGTTAACACCAGGTCCTGGCTCTGGTTAACTTTTCGTTGACCAGAGCCAGGCGTTAATCAGCGCTGATTAACGCTTCGCGCTCCCCATGTTAAGTATAGGGAGCGCAAAGTGCACTAACCTCGTGCAGAGGAGCACAAGATACCAAACTCAAATGGGTTTTTTAACCCGTTTGTGTTTGCATTGTAATAGGCAGCTAATACCGCAGCTAACGGTAGTGCTCACGCACTATCGTTAGGTATGTAATAGGGGCCGTTGTGTTTAATACATTTTTGCTTTTATTTTGGTTCAGCGTTAGTTTTCTGATTTCATGCTTTTTATTACTGAAAGGAATCGGAAAAAGGGGTGGGTGTTATATGTGTCCAGTGTTTGCGTGTTGCGATAGTCTCCTTTGTGAGCTTCCGTGCTGGAGAAGGCAAGGGAGCCACATGTTGTCCCGGTGATAACCAGATACTCTGTCTTATGACAGAATTCACCAAACAATGCAGCAGGTGCGGGGTGGCAATACCTAAGCATTTAGTCACTGTACAGTGCGTCTGGTCCTGCATGATGCCTTCACGGCTTCACTCGGAATTACTTCCATCAGGGTCTGAGGTTACTCACTAAATAAACACATAGAAAGTTAAATGATGTCGTATAAGTCCTGCTTATTCATCTCCAGAACTCTGACTTCTTTATCTGGTTTCCAGGTTGTGATGTCATGACGTGTCTCTGAGGTCACTCTTGATCATGGATGTCGCAAACTCGACCAGTTTCCACCCAGATTATTTTATCCTGAAAGGAATACCTGGCATGGAAAGTTCTCAGTATCTCCTCTCCATCCCATTCTGTTCCATGTACATGTTGACTCTTGTCGGAAACTCCGTCTTGGTACTTTTGATCACCGTCACTGAAAGTCTCCACCAGCCCATGTACATATTCCTGGTCATGTTGGCCGGCACAGACCTCTTCTTATGTTCTACTACAGTCCCGAAATCCATAAGTATTTTCTGGTTTGGTTGCCACGAAATCCCATTTAATGGTTGTCTCATTCAGATATTCCTCATCCACTTCCTGTTTGGGATAGAGTCGGCCATCTTGCTCCTCATGGCCTATGATCGATACGTTGCTATCTGCTTCCCATTGACTTACACAACGAGTATGACGAACACGTTCATTAAACGATCAGCAGTTTTGGCTGTTATCAGGGGTCTCTGTCTTGTAACTCCATTGGTTTTCCTTCTAATAAGGTTACCGTATCGCCAGAGCAACGTCATAGAACACACTTACTGTGAGCACATGGGAATGGCCAGGCTGGCTACGGCCGACATATTGGTTAATGTTGTGTATGGGCTCATTGCGGTCTTCTTCTCATCTGTTATTGACTTGTTCCTTATAGCTGTATCATACTGTGTGATAATCCGGGCGGTCCTGAGACTCACCTCCAGAGAAGCTCGTTTCAAGGCATTTAACACATGTGTGTCACATATCTGTGTTATAGTCATGTTCTATGTACCAGCTTTCTTCTCTTTTATCGTACACAGGGTGGGACATAAAGTTGTCTCTTTCCAGGTCCACATCCTGTTGGCTAACCTGTATGTTCTTGTTCCTCCCATGATGAACCCAATAATCTATGGAGTGAAAACCAAGGAGATCCGACACATTGTCTTCCAGGTGTTGGTGAGGAACATGTTTAGAAACAGGGATAAAGGACGTGCACGCGCATAAATCTCTGCAGGCGGTAACATGATTCTGGCTTCTGTTAGCTAAGTGTATGAAGATTAGAAGGACCTCACACGGTCTCCACCTAATAGAATATCTGCGTGTCAGCCGTCATTACGAGGCCTTCAAGACTTGTGTTATGTAAACCCTTTATCCAAGATTCGTAATCACCCGCCCTGCAGGAGAAAAGAGACTGGAAAGCTGAGACCAATGAGTCGGGGGGGCCTGGAGCTTTCATTATCCTGTATCGACCACATCAATGGCCAATAGCCAGAGGCTTAAAATATCATTTATCATTAAAGACATTTCATAATAAACCTGTAACCGCATCCATCTTATTACCTGGTCATCCACATGGAATGATGCGTCACCGGTTCTTTTATGCAGATGGAGACAGAGGGACAGCTCACAGGAAGGGATTAAATAAGGTTAATATTCCATTGGTTTTATAGAAGTGGATAAAAAAAGCAAAATAGTTTCCCATGCGTCAAAATAATAATGAATCTACAGACTGATACAGTGACTTAGTGAAGGTGACAACATGCAATGTGATCAAAGGGAACATGGCACAAAACAAAGGGCCATATCACACTCTCTGCGCAAATGCGTTTGCGCTGCACAATTTTTTTCCGCAGTGTCCAGCGTTATCGCGGGAAAATTAACGTGATATTCGGATCCAAACGCATTTTCTCATCTGTCAAAAAATAACGTTAGTAAAAAAACGGGCAAAACGAAGTGTAATACGCGCGCAGTAACGTTGCGCATGTAAATCAGTGTGCGGACTGTTTTTTTCGCGGGATTCAGCCAATCAGAACTAAGAACCTTAATTGACATCAATTCATCTTAATTGACTCACTAATGTTTTTGCGCCATCAAAATAAATCTGAGTATACATGCTTCAGCAATAAAAAAAATATGCACGAATTCACAATTTTATTGTTTGGGTATGTGTAGAATGTGTAACTATACTGTGCTGTATTTTTTTTTGTGCTGTGTATTCTGTTTCGGCCAGAACGTTACGATTTGCAGTTAACACCAGGTTTTCAAAGACGTTAAAATTATGCGCGAAACATCATGCGTAGGAAGTTGCGCATCTATTGAAATACCATCCACTTAACGCATTTGCGCTCACAATGTTAAGTATAGGACGCGCACAGTTCATCACGCTCGCGCAAGTCCATCCACGTCAAACGATAACGCGCATATACAACGTTCTGCTCAAATGGTTTTGTGCGTGCGTGCAAAACCGATGCGCGAGGAATGAAATAGGGCCCAAAGCCATTTATCCTCATTCAGGCACCGGACATCTTCCAGGTTCTGCTCGGAGCAAACAAAGCTCAAAAATAGACAAAAATAATAAAACAATGAAGCAGAATTCTTACATAAAGACCAACGTCTCTATATAAATATATTCACAATGCACTCACATGTTACCGAGCCGGATCAATTCCCAACTCGGGTTAAAAATATTACATCTGGTCAAATGATTCGGCCCTTCTTGCACATGGAACCTCAGAACCAAGACGAGAGAGAGACGGCGCGGCCATAGCGTAACAGGTTTAGCAGCGTATCCAGATTATCAGAAGATGAGGAAATGCACTCACCATTGGTGGAGTCTCATGGTAATTAGATTCAAGTATTTGGATTGTCTTCCTGGAGCCATGTCCGGTGTATGTTGGGATAAATTAGGATCATTTGGGATGAATTTGCTCAGAACTCGGGAATATTTCCAAAGAGAAGCATTGGAAGGACACACATGTCTTATGAGACCGACTCAAGGCAGGTTCCACACAGCAAAAAGCAGCAATAGGGACGAAAAAAAAAGCTGATCCGTTAGAGAAGCTCTTTGTGCGACACAAACGATCCAACGGATCAGCATTTTTTTTTCGTCCCTCGCGCAACCCGATGTTTTTTTCAGTTGCAGGAGCGCATGTAAGTTTGCGCATGCGTATTTGGTATGACTGCGGCGACGGACGCCAAACGATTTTATATATAGTGATAAAGTCAGTTTTATTCCTGAATTCTGAGCCCGAACCAATTTATCCCAATTTATCCTAATTTATCCCAAAATACGCCAGAGGTGGATCCGGGAGGACAACCCTGGAAAGAATGTATACTAAGCTTATATAAGTATCACATGCTGATATACATGAGCCGAATTATAAAGCTCCACCAGTAGTGAGTGCATTTCTTATTGTGACCTCTGTACTGCTCTTTGGAATATGTTGGCGCAATACAAATAAACATATAATAATAATGATGATAATTTCCTTATCTTCTGATAATCTGGTTACGCTGCTAAACCTGTTACGCCATGGCGGCGCCATCTCTCTCTCGTCTCGGTTCTGAGGTTCCATGTACAAGATGGCCCGAATCATTTGACCAGATGAAATATTTTTAACCCGAGCTGGGAATTAATCAGGCTCGGTAACGTGTGAGTGCATTGTGAATATAGGCATATGAAGTCTTTGGACTTTGAGTAAGAATTCTGCTTCATTGTTTTATTATTTGTGTCTATTTTTGAGCTTTGTTTGCTCCGAGAAGAACCTGGAAGACGTCCGGTGACTGAATGACTGAATCCATCTGATGTTTGGATATTAATGTGATACATTGAAACTGTTTTGCTCTTTCGTTGCGTGTTTTGGAGGTTATCTCTATGAAGGTTTTAACACGTCTTGGTGCCAGATAGCCAGCGTTTATAATCTGATGTATTATTTATCTCTTTATATTCTGGTCACAGCACAGACCTTGTGGTTGACATTGTGTCACTTGTATAAATTGGTGGGATGTGTTATTAATCTCTGGGATCATATTTATGTATCTATGTGTGATTTAATAAAGCTGATAGCTATTGATTTGTTACAACGTGTAAATCCACCTCCTCCTCTAGACCAGATGGAGGAATGAACGCAGGAGACAACATGAAACCTGTTTATCAAAGCAATAAATGTGTTATAGAACATATTGGAGCCTGCGATGAGTCACAATGTAACAGCATTAAACACAGAGCTCAGAAAGTATCCAGGGCAGTCAATGTCCGACCCCCAGATGTTTCACAACTACAAATCCCATGATTCCCTGGCCATCTATTGTATTGAAGGAATCACTGGTTGATCCAGAGTGGGGGTACAGGGGACATTTGCTTCTCAACCCCCCAAGCTGAAAACCCTTTGAGATGATACAGGGGTCCTTTGAACCTTTGAGCCTCTGTATCTCTGGTTCCGTACACCCTGCATGGTCAGTTGAGGTGTCACTAAAAAAGGCCGGAGTCTGACCTTTCCACTGATACCAAATTTAGAAATACATTCCAAGAGAAACATTTGCTTTTATGGACATAAATGGGCAATTGTTTGTGATGCCAACTAAAAAGTCTGGGAACCGCTTAGTTTGGGGAGCCTGCCTCCAGTGACTTCCCTAAATGTGTGAGGGTATAGCTATGTATGTGTTTGCATCTCTGAGTTTTATGGTTATGTATGGGTGCCTGGACGTGCAACATGTTAATGCTGGTGGTGCTTGATTCTTGGTGACTGGCAGATCATGTTCCAGAATGCAGACTGCAGAGCATTGCTGTGCGGGGTCTGTCAGTCGTCACTTGAGCAGCAGGAGGACATACCTTGTGTGGCAATGTTCAGGAGAGAGTGAATGGAATCTTGCACCCGCTATGCCTGTGACTGTGAACTGAACACCAGCTCTTAGCCAAAATTGGTGGAGTGCCCCCCCTGAAACTTTTGTCTGGATCCATCCCTAGAAGGAATTCTGGGAATTGTAGGCATTAACACCTGGAGAGCTGTGAGATTGACAGCTTTGATCTAGACATTCCAGCAGGTCTTCCCAAGTGGAAGGCTTGTCGTCCTCACGCGATGAGCAGCTCCGGCTTCGGA